>JAPVLO010000902.1:0-332280 GCA_027257055.1 Cephalopachus bancanus | reverse complement strand
CCAGTTACTAGCCTTTTTCCATAAGTGGTTCCCTAGTGACTAGCCCAACACTATAATGACTGTGCAGGTATATGGGTTTATCTCATATTTAGAGGATCAGTGATTGATTCTCCTCTATTAGGGTGCCCCAGTGACTGATCCTCCACTGTGAATGATGCCCCATTATGACGGGTCCTTCATTATAATAGTGGCACCAGTGGCTAGTCCTCCTCTCTGGTTGGTACCTCACTTAATAGACATCCTCCATTATGTGTGCCCTAGTGACTGGTCCTCCTTTGAGATGGGTGTCCCAGTGACTGGGCATCTTCTGTAATATATGCCCCAATGACTGGCCTCCTTTGTGACTGGGGTTCCAGTGACTGGTCTTCATATATGATATCCCTAAGTGACTATTTATTCTCTCAGTTGGCTGTCATGGTGAATGACCCTCCCCCATATGGGTGCCCTAGTGACTGGGCCTTCTCTGTGATTATTTTCCTATTGGTTGCCCATCCTCTTGGACGGGTGCCACAGTGACTATCATTATTCTGTCATTTGTGACCTAGTAACTGGGCCTCCACCAAAATGAGTGAATCAGTGACTTGTACCCCTAATCACTTCAGTTTCTGGGCTGTTCCATAATTAATACAAAAGTTATTTGTTCTCTCTGTGATGGGTTACCCAGTGTTTGAGCCTCCTCTATCATAGGTGCTTCTTTGTTAGGGTCCCCTTCATGATTAGAGCACCACTGACTCACTTGCTCAAATTGGGTGCACTAGTGTCTAGACTTCTGTGACAGTGCGCCTGTAACTAGCCCACTTCTGTGATGATTTTTCCAGTGACTGACCCTGCTCTGTTATGGGTACTCCACTACTGCCCCTCTTCTGTGTTAGATGTCCAGTGACTGGCCCTCTTCTCTGATGGATGCCCTCTTCTGCAATGGCTGCCCCATTGGCATGCTCTCTACCATAATTGTTACTTCAGTGGCTAGCCCTCTTCTAAGAAGACTCTCCCACGGACTGGACCTCCTCCATAATATGTGACCAAGTTACTGGCCCTACTCTGTTATGGGTGCCACAGTAACTAGACCTTCTATATGATAGGTGTTCCAGTGTTTATGTCTCATCTTTGACGGGTGCTGTCAAAACTGGTCCACCTCTATTATGCATGCCCCTGATCTCACCTGAAATTGGTGCCTCATTGACTGAACTACTTCTTAGAACCATAACTGAATGATTGGCCTTCTTCTGTGATGGTTGTCATAGTTACTGGCCCTCCTTTTTGATGGGTTCCTCAGTGAATAGCCCTCCTCTGAAATGTGTACCAAAGTTACAAGCTCTATTCCTTGAAGTGAGTCTCAGTGACTAGCCATCCACTTTGATCTCCCCCTGTAATAGGTGCTCTAATAACTGTCCCTTCTCTGTGAAGGGCACTTGAGTGACTGGCCCTCTTCTGTGATAGCTGTCATAGTGAATAACCCCCCTCTTTGATGGGTGCTCAAGTAACTAACCTCCTCTGTGTTTTGATGCCCAGTGATTGGCTTTTCTCCAATATTTGTGCTCCAGTTACTAGCCTTCCTCTGTTAAGTGTGCCACAATGACATGTCCTCTACTGTGATGAGAGGTCTAGTGACTTGTCCTCCTCTGTGTTGCATGCCTTTTTGGCTGGCCCTCCTCTGTGATGAGTGCAATAGTGACAGGTCCTCCTCTGTCAGAAATACCCCATTGACTGATCCTTCTCTGTGATGAATGCTCAAGTTACTTGCTTTCCTCTGTAATCACTGCCCTAGATACTAGCAGTATACATAATGAGTGCCCCAGTGACTGGTCCTCCTCCATTATAGGTGATCCAGTCACTATGCCTCCTGTATTATTGGTGCCCTATGACTAGCCCTCCTCCACAATAGGTGACCTAATGATTAGCCCTCCTCCATAATTTGTGACCTAATGACTTGCCCTCCTCTATGAAGGCTGTCCCAGTATGTTGACCTCCTCCATAATGAGTGCCTCAGTGACTAGCACTCCTCTGTTTGGTGCCACTGTGAATAGCTCTCAATTGTGATGTGTTTCCCAGTGACTAGCCCTCATTTGTTGGGATGTCCCATGACTGTTCTGCCTCTGTAATGGGTAGCCCAGTAACTGTCCCTCTTCTATTTGTGTGCCCCAGTGACTGGCAATTCTCTGTGATGGGTGTGCCAGTGAATAGACATTCCTGTCATGTCTATCTCATTATGGGCACTCCTATGAAATGAGTGCCTCATTTGACTGTCCTTCCTTTTGGTTTCATGAGTCCTTGACTGGCCCTCGTGTGACCAGAGGATCAGTAACTGGCTAGTCTCTGTAATTAGTGCTACAGTGACTGAGCTTCAACTGTGATGGATTTGCGAGAGACTGCCCCTTCACCATTATGTGTGTCCCAGTGACTCACCTTTTCTGTGATGGGTGTCCCAATAACTAGCTTTCCTCTGGGATGGATGGTCTAGTGACTGGCTCTCATCTGTCATGGGTGTCCCAGTGGTTGAGACTCTTCTGTCATGGGTGTCCAACGGATTTTCCTTCTGTGAGGGATGGTCCCTTAATATTCCCTGTTCCTTAATAGGTGCCAAAATCACTGGGTCATTTCTGCAATGAGAGTCCAGTTGACTGGACCTCTTCCATAGTGGCTGCCCCAGTAACTGGCTCTTCTCTATGATGTCTGCCTTAGTGACTAGTCCTGCTCTGTGACGGTCAACTTCACGACTGGACCTTTCAATTCATGGGTGACTTAGTGTCTACTTGCCCTCTCTGTTGGGCCTCTCATTGACTAACTTTCCTCTGTGAGCGGTGTCCTCATGGTGGCACGGCTTTGTAATATGTTCTCAAGTTAGTGACCATCTTGTGTTAATGGTGTCCTTTCTCTGTGATAGGTGCCCCAATGACTGATGCTTTCTTCTGTAATGGCTCTCCCAGTTTCTTGGCTTCTTCTGTGATGGGTGCCTTAGGGACTGTCCCTCCTCTGCATTTTGTGAATCATTGGTTTACCTCAGTGATAGGTGACTCAATTACTAGTTCTCTTATTTGATAGGAGCCCAAGAGACAAGGCCTTCTCTGTGATGTTTGCACTAGTGACTTGACTCCTCCTAATGGATAAGCCAGTGACTAACCCTCCTCAGTGATTGGTGCCTAAGTGACTGGTCCTCCACTTTGAAAGATGCCTCAATGGCTATGCCTCCTCTGTGATGAATTTCCCAGTAATCAGCCTTCTTCTTTAAGGGGTACCAGAGTGAATGCATCTCCTCTGTGATGGATGCCTCATTGACAAGCCCTCCTCTGTAATGGGTAGATTGGTTCTTATTTGTGGTAAGAGCCCTAGTGCCTGACTCCTCTGTGATGGTTTTTCCACTGATTGGATTTCCTTTATAATATGTGCTGCAGTGGTTGGCACTATTCTGTTATTGGATCCCTAGTGACTGGCCCTTATCTGTGATGGGTGTCACAGTGTCAGTGCTTCCTCTGTAATTGGTTGCCCGTGACTTGCCTTTATATAAAATATATACCCCATGACTAACCTTTCTTGATGATGGCTGTTTGGTGGCTGGAACTTCTCCAGTTTGTGTGCTACATTAACTGGGTCTTGTCTATGATTGACCTAGTTTCTGTCTTCCTATATAAAAGGTAGTGCTGTGTTCAGTCCTTCTCTGTGATGGGGGTTAACAACTGGACATCCTACAAAATCTATGTTACTGTAACTGGTCCTTCTCTGTGGTATGTGACCCAGTGATTTAGTCTCCTCCATAATAGGTGCTCCATTGGCTGGGCCTCCTTCGTGATTGGTCCTGCAGTGATTTGCCCTCCTATATACTGGGTGTCCCAGTGAATATCCTCCTCTGTGATAAATTACCTAGTGACGTGGGCTCCTCTATAATGTGTGCTCCAGGAACTAATCCTCCCGTGTGTGGGGTGGTCCTGAAACTGTCCTGCCTTTGTGATGAATGCCTCAGTTACAGTCCCTCCTCTGTTATGGGTGCTCCAGTCACTCTCTCAAATTTGTGTTGGATGCCCAATACAGGTACTCCTTTGTGATGAGTGGCACAGTGACTGACTTTCTTTTTTGATAACTGTCCAAGTGAGTAGCCTGTCTCAGTGATTGGTGCCTGAATGGTTGTCACTCCTCTGTGTTTGGTGTCTCACTGACTTTTCATCCTCTGTGATTCGTGCTCCAGTGATTGACTTTCCTATCTAATTGGTGATCCAGTGACTAGCCCTCACGTAGGACTGGTACTACAGTGACTGTCCTAATCAGTTTCCCAGTGTCTGGCCCGTATCTGTGCTTGGTTCTCAAATGATTAGTTCTCCTCTGTGATGTTCCAATTACTGTGTCTCACTTTGATGGGCACATAATTGTGCACATAGTTTTTATAGAGTGATTTGAGTTCTTCAGGGTATATTCCTAGTAAGAAGATTGTAGTGTCTTATGGGAGGTTGAAATTTAGTGCTTATAGGAATCGTCACACTGTTTTCCACAGAGGTTTCACTACACTCCCACCAACAATGGAGAAGAGTTCCCTTTTCACCACAACCTCTGCAGTAATTGTTATTTTTTAAGTTATTGATAATTGCCATCCTGACTGGAGTTAGGTGGTATGTAAGGGTGGTTTTGATTTGCATCTCCCTGATGATTAGTGAGGTTGAACATTTCATGTGTCTGTTGTCTGCTTGATGTCTTCCTTTGAGAAGTGTCTGCTCATATCTTTTGACCATTTAATAATGAGGCTATTTGTTTTTTTTCTTTTCAGCACGTTTGAGTTCCTTGTAGATCCAAGATGTTAAGCCTTTGTCACACCTGGAGTTGGTAAATACTTTTTCCCAGTCTGTAGACTGTCTCCCTGCTCCCTTGATGGTTTCTTTGCCTTTGTGGAAGCTTGTTAGTTTAATAAGGTCCCACTTGTCTATCTTATCTCTTATTGACTGTGGGTTTTGGGTATTGGTCAGGAATTGGATGCCAGATCCAATTTCAATGAGGGTATAACCTTCATTTTCTTATGGTTTGAGATTTTACATTTAGGTCTCTGATCCACTTGGAGTTAATTTTTGTGTATGGCCTGTTTCAATCTTCTGCATTTGGTCAGCCAGTTTTCCCAGAACCATTTACTGAGTAGTTTTTCCTCTTCCCAGTGGTAGGTGGTGGAGGCTTTGTCGAAGATGAGTTGGTCGAGAAATTGAGGTTTTCTTCTGTAATTTCAATTCTATTCCATTGGTCTATATGCCTGTCCCTATACCAATACCAAGGTGTTTTGATTATTGCAGATGTACAGTAAAGTTTGAAGTCTGGTAATGTGATACCACCTGCTTTGTGTATTTTGCTGAGAATTATTCTAGCTATACTTGGTCGTTTGTGTTTCCATATGAATTGCTGTGTTGCTTTTTCTAGGTCTGGGAAGAATGTTCCTGGTAATTTGATGGGTATTGCATTAAATCCGTAGATTGTCTTAGGTAGAATAGAAATCTTCACAATGTTTATTCTTCCAATCCATGAGCATGGGGTTTTTTCCACTTGTTTGTGTCACCTTTGATTTCTTTGGTCAGTGCTTGGTAGTTTTCATTGTAAAGTTCTTTCATGTCTCTGGTTAGGAAGAGGCCAAGTTATTTAATTTTTGTGTGTGTGTGGCTATTGTGAATGGAACAGTGTTTTTATTTGGGTTTCTGTTTGTTTATTATTGGTGTAAAAATGCGATTGTCTTTTGCATATTTATTTTATATCCTGAGACTTTGCCACAGGCCATAATCAGTGTAAGGAGGTTTTTGACAGAATCTCTTGGGTTTACAAGGTCCACCGTCATGTCATCTGCAAAGAGAGATAACTTGACTTCCCCTTTTCCTATTTGGATACCCCTGATTGCCTTCTATTCTTTGATTGCTCCAGCCAGGACTTTAAATACTATACTGAACAGGAGGGTTGAGAGTGGGCACACTTGTCTTGCTCCAGTTTTCAGGGAAAATGGTTCCAATTTTTGTCTGTTTAGGATTATGCTGACTGTGGGTTTCTCATAGATAGCTTTTTCTATTTTGAGGTATGTTTCTTATAAGCCTAGATGTTCGAGGGTTTTTAATCAAGAAGGGGTGATGGATTTTATCAAAAGCTTTTTCTGCATCTAATGATATAATCATATGGTTTTTGTGTTGGCATCTGTTGATGTATTTAATTAAATTTATGGTTTCATGAATATTAAACCAGGCTTACATCCCAGGAATGATGTCTATTTGGTCATGAGGGATAATTTTTGAGATGCGTTATTGAATCTGTTTTCCTAGGATCTTGTTGAGAATTTTAGCAAGTAAGTTCATCAAAGATATTGGCCTGTAGTTTTCTTTTTTCTTGTGTCTTTACCTGGCTTGGGTATCAATGTGATGTTAGTTTCATAAAATGATTAGGGAAGAGTTCCACCTTCCTCAATCACCTGGAATACCTTCAGTAGGATTGACATCACCTCCTCCTTAAATGTAGAATTCTGCTGGAAAGCCATCTAGTCCAGGGCTTTATTTTGTATGTAGCTTTCTTATTAGGTAGTCAATTTTCTTGATTGTTATTGGTCTACTTGTGTTCTCAATTTCTTTTTGTTTCAACTTAGGCAGGTTGTGTGATGACAGAAAGTCCTCCATTTCCTTAAGGTTTTCAAGTTTGTTTCCATACTAATGTACATTGTAGTCTCTAATGATGTTTTGTATTTCTTCAGGGTCAGATGTGACTTCAACTTTTGTGTTTCTGATTGTGCTTATTTGGTTTTTTCTCTCGTTTTTTCTGGTCAGTCTAGCTAGGGGACTTTCTATCTTGTTTATTCTTTTGAAGAACCAGCTTTTTGGTTCATTGACTTTTTGTATTATCTTTTAGTCTTCTATGTGCTAGATTTGGCCTTTTATTTTGGTGATCTGGATTCTTCTGCTGAAATTAGGATTTCTGTGGTCTTGCTTTTCCAGCTTCCTTAGGTGGCTTGTTAGGCTGTTAATTTGGGATACTTCCATTTTCTTCTAGTGCATTTGTAGGGGTACAAATCCCCCTCTTTCTACAGCTTTCCTGGCATCACAGAGATTTTGATAAGATGTTTCTTCATTTTCATTTGTTTCCAGGTGTCTTTTGATCTCTGTTTTGATTTCATCATTGGCCTAGGAGTTGTTTAGCATCATAATGTTTAGTGTCCATGTCTTTGTGGATTTTGGGGGGAACTTGATGTTATTGTTTATTTTTATTTCACTGCAGTCTGAGAAGGTGCATGGTAAAATTTCAGTCCTTTATGCTTGATTTATGGCCAACTATGTGTTCGATCTTAGAATACATTCCATGCAGTGATGCGTAGATTGTGTATTCTGTGGTCTTTGGATGGAGTGTTCTGTAGGTATCGATTATGTCCATTTGGTCTAGAGTTACATTGAGGTTCCGAATTTCTTTACTGATTTTTTGTCCTGATGATCTGTCTAGGGTTGTGAGTGTGGTATTAGAGTTCGCAGCTATGATGGTATTGGAGTCAATATCTGTTTTTAGTTTACCTAGGAGTGCTGTATGAAAGTCGGTGCTCCTATGTTCGGAGCATATATGTTTAGAATAGATATTTCTTGTTGATGGAGTGAACCTTTTATCATTATGTAGTTTCCCACTGTATCTTTTAAAATTTTTGATAGCTTAAATGGTATTTTGTCTGAATACTTTAGATATTTTAAATGGTATTTTGTCTGAATAATCACTAACAAAACAATCACTGAGAAGGACCAGTAATTGGGCATCCATCACAAAACAGATGAAAAAACGGTTACACCCATTTCAGAACAGGACAGTCACTGAGAAACTGATAATAGTGTCATGATAGTCACTGTAGCACCCATAATAGAAGAAGTCAGTCACAGGGGTACCCATCATAGATAAGGGTCAGTAACTGGGGCACCAATTACTGAGTAGTGCCAGTAACGACAACATCAATCACAGAGGAGAGCCAGTCAATGAGGCATGAAGCACAGAGAAGGGACAGTCATTGAAGCACATTTCACAGAGGAAAGCCAGTCACTGGGACGCCCATCACAGAGGAGAGCCATTCACTGGGGCAACCATGACAGAGGAAACCCAGACACTGAGGCACCCAAAACAGAACAGAACTAGTCATTGGGACATCCATTACAAGCAAAGGCAGTCACTGAGGTATCCACCACAGAAGAGATTCTGTCACTTTGGCACCCATCACAGAGATAGACTTATCACAGGGGCACTCCACAGAGAGGAGGGCTAGTCACTGGGGCACCCATTATAGAAGAAGCTCAGTCACTGTGGAAAATATAAGACAGAAGGACTATTCACTGGGACACCCAATTTTGAATACCATCAGAAATTGGGGCACCAATCATAAATGTGGCCATTTCAATGGAGCACTCACTTTGGAGGAGGCCAAATCACTGAGACATTCTTCACAGGGGATTTTCAGTCTGTTGAGTACCCATTATGGATATGGTTCAGAAACTTGGACACACATAAGAAGAGGAGTAGTAACAGGAGCATTCATTTTGGAGAAGATCTTGTTACTAGGACATCCATCACAGAAGAAGACTACTCAAGGGGACACCAATCATATATAAAGTCCCCTTACTAGGGCACCAGTAACAGAAAAGGTCCAGTCACGCTGGTGCAAAAAATGGAAGAGGACAAGAACAGACAAACATATCACAGAGGAAGGCAAGTTATGGGGCACCTATTATATATGAAATCCAGTCACTGGCCACCAATCAGTAAAGAGGTACAATCACCAGGGCATCAATCAAAGAGAAGTGCCAGGCACTGTTGCACACATTCTAGAATAGGGGAAGTCACTGGTGCATCCAACACAGATGAGAGTCCATCACTTTGATTACCATCACGGAGTTTATCAAGGCACTAGGCAAGAGGAGAGCCAGTCATGGAGGTTCTCATAATGGAGGAAGGCCTTCACCATGGTACATATTATAAAAGGAGTTATTATCTCTTGGAAGCCATCACAGAGGAGGCAGAGTCACTGAAGCACCTATCAAAGAGGAATGACTGGGAATCCCAGTCACTGAGGACCCATTACTGAAGAGGGGTAGTCATTACGAGAATTCCCTTTCATTGCTTCACAGTTCACATAAGACTAGCCACTTGGGCACTCAACTCAGAGGAGACTAGTCACTGAAACATTTATGACGGAGGGGGGCCAATCACTGAGGAAACCACCACAGAAGAGGCCCAGTCACTGGGACAACCATCAGAGAAGGGGGCCGTCACTCAGGCATAAACTGTCACATTTCAATAACTGAATGTGAATGGACTAAATGCACCACTGAAAAGACAGAAAGGCAAAATGAATAAAATCCTATCAGGCAACAATATGTTGTCTCCAAGAGATACATCTCACCAGAAAGGACATTCACAGACTAAAATGAAGAGGATGGGAAGCAAAATTTCAAAAGAATGGAACACAAAAGGAAGCAGGGGTTGTAATCTTAATATCAGACAAAATACCCTTTAACCTATCAAAAAAAAATTTTTTTGAGTTGGAGTCTCACTCGGTCACCCAGACTGGACTGCAGTGCTCGCTCCCAGCCACCGCAGCCTCGCCTGCTGGGCTTTGGCAATCCTTCCACCTTAGCCTTCCAAGTAGCCGGAATTACAGGCATGTGCTACCATGCCTGGCTGATTTTTTGATTTATTGTAGAGATGAGGTCTTGCTGCCCAGGCAGGTCTCAAACTCGTGGGTTCAGCCAATCCACTAACCTCGGCTTCCCAAAGGCATGGAATTACAGGCTGAGCCACCGAGCCTGGATTTCAAAAATTTAAAAAGATTCAGAAAGCCACTATATAATGATGAAAGGTTCAAAAAGAAGTATCTATTCTTTTTTTATTTTTTTGAGTTGGAGTCTCACTTTGTCGCCCAGACTGGAGTGCAGTGGCCGCTCCCGGCCACCGCAGCCTCGACCTGCTGGGCTCTGGTGATTCTTCCACCTCAACCTTCCGAGTAACCGGAATTACAGGCATGCTGTACCACGCCCGGCTGATTTTTTTGATTTACTGTAGAGATGAGGTCTCGCTGCCCAGGCGGGTCTCGAACCCGCGGGCTCAGGCAATCCACTCACCTCAGTCTCCCAAAGGCACGGGATTACAGGCTGAGCCACCGAGCCCGGCTAGAAGTATCTATTCTAAACATCTATCACCAAATATAGGAGCACCAACTTTTATAAAGCAGCATCAAGGCAAATTTAAAAATATATTGACTCTAAAACTATCATTGTTGGGAACTTTAATACCCAACTTGCAACCCTAGACAGTTCATCAAGACAAAAAGTCAACAAGGAGATCGGGAACCTCAATGTGACTATTGACCAAATGGACTTAATTGATACCCACAGAACACTCCTCTCTACGGCCACAAAATTCACATTCTACTCATCACCACATGAAATGTACTCTAAGATTGACCACACTTTTGACCAAAACTCAAGCATAAACACATTTCATAAGATTGAAGTTTTGCCATGCACATTCTCAGACCTCAATGGAACAAAAATAAGTATCAACACCAACAAAGTTCCCCCAAAACCCACATGGACATGGACACTTAACAGCATGATGCTAAGTAAATCCAGGGACAACATAGAAGTCAAAACAGAGATTAAAAGATACCTGGAAACAAATGAAAATTAAGAAACATCTTACCAAAACCCCTGGGATACCATGAAAGCAGTAGTAAGTGGGAGAATTCATATCTTTGCAAACACACATGAACAAAATGGAAAGATCACAAGTTAACTGCCTAACGAGTCACTAAGAAAGCTGGAAAAGCAAGACCACCAAAACTCTAACAGCAGAAGAAGAATCCAGATCACCGAAATAAAACCCCAAATCCAGGACATAGTGGACAAAATTATTTAAAAAATCAATGACACAAATAGCTGATTCTTTGAAAGGATAAACCAGACTTATGGTCCCCTGCTAGACTGACCAAGGAAAAAGAGAAAAAGTCCAAATAAAGACAATATGAATCACAAATGATGTCACAACTGACCCTGAGGAAATACAAAAGATTAGCAGAGACTACCATGTACATTTATATGAAAACAAACTAGAAAACCTAAAGGAAATAGAAGACCTTCTGACATCACACAACCTCCCCACATTGAAATAAGAAGAAATCGAGATCCTAAATAGACCAATAAAAGTCTTGGAAATGTACAATATCATTAGAAAACTACTTATGGGAGGCTTAGGTGAAGGGATTGCCTGATCCCCGCCTGGGCAGGTGAGACCCCATCTCTACAATAAATCAAAAAATTAGCCGGGAATGGTAGCATGCACCTGTAATTCTGGCTACTCGGAAGGCTGAGGTGGAAGGATCACCACTGCATGTACAGATAGCAAGACAGTGGTAAGTGAATTCCAGATTATCCATACACCTCTCAGTGGATATTGGAATCTGCAGATAGATTTTTGAATCACAGTTCCCCCTCAATTAAATCTCAAAGCTGCAGAAAGGATCCCCCTCAACCTACAGTCCAGTTCCAGAAGTAAACAAACCCAGAGTATATATATAAGAAGAATAGCAGATTGAAAACACAGAAGTAAAAGCAACCCCTCAACCCCAAAACAACAGAATTAAAGGATGGGGGGGGTGGGAGGAAAATCTGCACAAATGAAATAAACCAAAAGTAGAATATAGGTCTCACAGACCCCTGGGAGGTCAGACACAGAGAAAACAGTCTTCAGATTTCTTTGAGATCCGAAGAGCCCCAGAATAAATCGTCACATATGACAAACCCAACATCAGGACATTAATCGAAAGAATAAAAAGAATTGAGTAGAGAAAAGAGGAAAATAGGAAGGCGCTGATAACTAAAATAGCAGCAGTAAAGAAAAATATGATTGCAAATAAAGTAATAAGCATGGGAAACCGAATTGCATGCAGAAGAAAGAATCTCAGAGCTTGAAGACCAAAATAAAGAACTAACCCAACTATCAAAAACAAAGAAAATAAGTTTTAAAAGACAGAACAAAACTTCAATAGATGAAGGAATACTTCAGGAGGCCAACCCTAAGATAATTGGACTTCCTGAGACAGAAAGAGAGACAGCGATCACCCTGGAACAAACATTCCATGAAATTATTCAAGAAAACTTCCCTCATCTCATCAGTGATGCAAAAATTCAAACACAAGACATTAAGAGAACCCCTGCAAGACAACAAATGAGAAGTCCAAATACCAGACATATATTAATTCGCACAAAGTACATAAAAAACAAAAAAATCCTATGAAGCAGCAAGAGTAAAGTGTTAGAATATCTACCAGGGAAGACCAATTAGAATAGCTGCAGATTTATCTGAAAAACATTTCAGGCTAGGAGAGCTTGGAGCCCAACCTTCATAATTCTTAAGGAAAAAACAATTTCAACCAAGAATCACCTACCCAGCCAAGCTAAGCTTCATCAGTGAGAAATAATTAAAATCTGACCCAGACACCCAATCCCTAACAACTTATGCTGTCTCCAGACCACCTCTACAAGAAACACTTAAGAAAGTATTAAACACAGAGGAAAAGAATAACCCTGTTCTTCAAAAGAGTACAGGAAAAAGATGGAAAACAAACACGAATTAACCCGAAAACCAAAGAAAAGACTACAAATAAAAAGAAACAACTCTGTGAGAACCTCATGACAGGGATAACCCCACACATTTTAACCATTAGCCTGAATGTGAATGAACAAAATGGACCACTGAAAAGGCACAGAATGATGGATTACACAATAAACCATGGCCTTATTATTTGCTGCATTTAAGAGACTCATCTCATTGCAAGAGATGCTTCCGGTTTCAAAGTTCATGGATGGAAAACTTTTCAGGAAAATGGATCACAAAAGAAGGCAGGACTTGTGACCTTAATATCACACAAAACAACATTTAAGCTATCAAAAATTTTAAAAGATGCAAAAGGACACTAAAAGCATTCAATTCATTACCAATAAATATCCATCTAAAAATATATGTACCTAACAAAGGAACACCAGCATTTATAAAACAACTGCTAAATAAACTTTAAACAGATATTGACTCTAATACTAAAATAGCAGGGGTCTTGAATACCCTGCTGACAGCCCTAGATACATCATCAAGGCAAAAAATCAACAAGGATATTCAAAACCTAAAGTCAATACTTTACCAAAAGGACTTAGTAGATACCTACAGAGTATTCCTTCCCAAAACCACAGATTATACATTCTACTCATCACTACATGGAACATACTCCAAGATTAATCACATCCTTGGCCATAAATGAAGCATGATAAAATTCCATAAGGTTGAAAAATATCCACAGCAACAACATTTTTCCAAAGTCCACAAAGACAAGGACACTGAACAGCATGATGCTGAACAATGATTGGATCAACACTGAAATCAAAGAATAAATTGAAAGATTCTTGGAAACAAACGAAAATGAAGAAACCTACTAACAAAACCTTTAGGATGCCATGAAATTAGTACTAAGAGTGGAATTTATTTCATTATAAGCACACATTTTTTAAAAAAGGAAAAATAACAAGTGGAGTGTCTAAAAAATTACCTAAGGGAGCAGGAAAGAGAAGATCACCAAAACCCTACTGAGAATTACAAAAGATTATCAGATATTACAGTGGACACTTACATGGAAATGAACCTGATAACTGAGATGAAATGGAAGACTTTTTAACATCACACAATCTCCCCAAGTAAAAAACAAAAGACATTGTGACACTTAATAGACCAATAACAACATAGAAATTTGACTCGGTTTTGAAAAACACCTATTAAAAATATCCCTGGGCCGGATGGCTCTCCAGCAGAATTATACAATTCATACAAGGAGGAGATGATGTCAATTCTATTGCAAGTATTCCAGGCAACTGAAAAAGATGGAATTCTCCCAAATCAATTTACAAAGCTAACATCACATTGATACTCAAACTGGGTAAATTTCCAACAAAGAAAGAGAACTACAGGCCAATATCCCTTATGGGCATACATTCAAAATCTGCAACAATATTTTAGGAGATCATATCCAAAAGCATCTCAAAAGTCATTCACCATGACCAAGTAGGCCTCATCCCCAGGCTGCAGGGCTGATTCAACATTTGCAAGACTATAAATGTCATTAAATACCTAAAATGATGTAAAAACAAGAACCACATGATTATCTCAGATCCAGAAAAAACCTTTGATAAAATCAGCGTCTCTTTTTTTAATAAAAACCCTGAAACACATGGGTACAGAAGGAAAATATCTCAAAATAGCGCCATTCACGACAAATCCACAGCTAACCTATAGCTAAATGGGCAGAAACTTTAATCATTTCCCCTGAAAACTGGAACAAGACAAGGCTACCCACTCTCACCCCTCTTGTTCAATACTGAGTTGGAAGTCCCAACTCAGACAAATAAACTGGAGACAAAAATCAGGGGTATCCAAAAAAGAAAAAAGGAAGTCAAGTGATATCTCTTTGCTGATGATATAATCCTATATCTTGAAAATCCAAGAGAATCTGTCTAAAACCTGCTTGCACTGATACAGGACTTTAGCAAAGTCTCAGAGTACCAAATAAATGTGCAAAAGACAGTTGCATTCCTTTACACTAACAACAAGCAGGAAAAGATTCAAACAAAAAAGCACAATCTCTATCACAATAGCCAAGAAAAAAAAAAGCAAGAAATACCTCTACATCTTCCTCACCAGAGAAGTGATAGGCCTTTACAATGAAAATTTAAAAAAATAAAACACTGCTTAAAGAAACCCAAGAATACACAACAAATGAAACAATATATCACATTCATGGATGGGAAGTATCAACTTGTTAAGATGTTTATCCTATTAAAAGTAGCAATCTACAGATTCAACGCAATACCCAAGAAGCTACCAATATCATTCTTCTCAGACCTGGAAATGACAATACAGAAATTTACATGCAAACAATTCTTAGCAAAAGAAATAAAGCAGAAGGTATCAAACTTCCAGACTTCAAATTTTACTATAAGGATAGTGTAATCAAAACAGCCTGACACTGGTACAAGAACAGGAACATAGATCAGTGGAATAGTATAGAGTTTCAAGAAGCAAAGCCTGAATTCCTTAACTAACTCGTCTTTGACAAAACCTCCAACACCACTGAGGAGAGGCGAACCTATTTAGTAAATGGAGATGGCAAAACTGACTGAACACATGCAGAAGATTAAAACATGACCCCTAACTGTCACCATACACAAAACTTAATTCTAAATGGATCAAAGACCTAAATGCAAAACCTCAAACTGGAAGAATCTTAGAAAACTCAGGAGACCTCCATATGGAAATTGGAACTGGGAACCAAATTCTATTTAGAATCCTAAATGCCAATACCTTAAAAAGTAAAATAGACAGGTGGGACTGCATCAAATTAAGAAGCTTCTGCAAAGCAAAAGAAACCATCAAGAGAGTAGAGTGACAGTCCAGAGAATGGGAAAAAAAATATATTTGACAACATTTTAACTGACAAAGGCCTAACTCTAGGATCTACAAGGAAGTCAAATGCACCAACAGGAAAAACACAAACAGCCCCTTTAAAAAGTGGGCAATATACATGAATAGAAACTTCTAAAAAGAAGAGAAACAGACAGTCAACAGACCGTGAAAAATTGCTAAGTCTCACTCATCATCAGAAAAATACAAATCGAAACCACATTGAGATACCACCTAACCCCAATTAGAATAGCCATCATTAATAAACACGCAACAACAGATGCTGGCAAGGATGTGGAGAAAAAGGAAAGCTTCTACACTGCTGGTGGGAATGGAAACTAATCCAACTCTTTAGAAAAGAGTGTGGCAATTCCTGGAAGAATTAGAAATTGACCTTCTGTATGACCCAGCATTTCCCTATTGGTTATGTACCCTGAAAAACTCATTCTACCAAAAAGATACATGCACACATGTGTTTTTTTGCAGCTCTATTCACAATAACAAAAACATGGAACCAACTGTGCTACCCATCGAAGCTGGACAGGAGTTTTAAAATGTGGTATATAAACAAAAAGCAATGTTATGCAACCACAAAGAAGGACAAACATATGGCCTTTGCAGCAACTTGGATGGATTTGAAGTCAATCATACTCAGTGAATTATCACAGAAACAAATAACAGAGTTCCATATGTTCTTACTCATAAACAGACCTTAAACAATTATAATGCTATACGAAAGTAATTGGAAGTAGTGGGGAACTGTCAGGGAAGGCAGTGGAATTGGTAACTTAGGGAAACTGCTAATAGAGGGAGGGGAATACTTCATCCACAATGGTATCTGCATGATCAGTGTTTATATACCTAATCATGAAATGTATCCCACATCTTTCTAATAAAAAAGTATATGTCCATTCTACCTAAGACAGTATTTAGATTTAATGCAATGCCCTTCGGATTACCAGCAACATTTCTCAGACCTATAAACCATACAGAAATTTATATGGAAAAATATATGACCATGAATAACCGAACAATCCTCAACAAAACAAAAACAAAGCAGAAAGTATAACACTATAAACTTTAAACTTTATTATAAAAATAGAATAATAGCCAGGCTCAGTGGCTCAACCTGTAATCCCGCGCCTTTGGGAAGCTGAGGTGAGTGGATTGCCTGAGCCCGCGGGTTCGAGACCTCATCTCTACAATAAATCATAAAATCAGCCGGGCATGGTAGCGCATGCCTGTAATTCCGGCTACTCGGAAGGCTGAGGCGGAAGGATCGCTGGAGCCCAGCAGGTTGAGGCTGCGGTGGCCGGGAGCAGCCACTGCACTCCAGTCTGGGCAACAGAGTGAGACTCCAACTCAAAAAAAAAAAAAAAAATAGAATAATAAAAGCAACCTGGTATTGTTACACAAATAGTCATATAGACCAATGAAATAGAGTTATGATTCCATAAGGAATACCTCAATTTCACAATTAATTCATCTTTGACAAGGCCTCCACCAATAACCACTGGAGATAGGAGAACCTAGTCTGTAAATTGTGCTGGGAAAACGGCTGTCCATAAGCAGAAGACTAAAACAAGATCTCTACTTATCTCCATACACAAAAATTAATTCTGAATGGATCAAAGACCTAAAGGTAAAACCTCAAGAACCTTAGAAAATAGAGGAGACACTCTTATGGAAATTGGAACTGGCAACCAATTCCTGATCAAAGCCCCAAGTGCCCATTCCACAAGAGATAAGATAGACATGTGTGACTTCATCAAACTGACAAGCTTCTGCAAAACCAAAGAAACCAACAAGATAGCAGGGAGACATCCCACAGACTGGGGAAAATTATTTGCCAACTCCATGTCTGACAAAGTCCTAACATCTAGGATCTACACGGAACTCAAACGTGCTGGAAAAAAAAAAAGCCCCATTTCAATGTGGGCAATAACTATGGATAGACAGTTCTCAAAAGAAAACATACAAGCCTTCAACAGATACAAGAAAAAATGTTCAGACTTACCAGTCTTTCAAGGAAATGCAAATTAAAACTACACTGAGAAATTACATAACTGCAGTTGGAATGGCCATGATTAACAAGTCAGAAAATAACAGATGCTGGGGAGGTTGCGGACAAAAGGATCACTTCCACACTGTTGGTTGGAGTGCATACTAGTGCAACCTTTGTGGAAAACAGTTTGACGATTCCTAAAAGTTCTAAATATCGACCTTCCATGTAGCCCCACAATCCCCATACTGGGAATATACCAAGAAGAACTCAAATCACTCTTTAAGAAATATACCTGCACACGTATGTTTATACGTTTATTGCACCATTGTTTACAATAGCAAGAATATGGAATCAACCGCGCTGTTTATCAAAAGAGGACTGGATAAAAACAAGTGGTACATATACACAATGGAATATTATGCAGCCACAGAAAGAACAAAATCATGAACTTCGCAGCAACCTGAATGGACTTAGAATATATAATACTGAGTGATCTCTCACGGAAGCAAATAACTATGTTTCACATGTTCTCACTCGAAAGTGGACCTTGAACGACTATTGTAATACTATAACAAAAGGATTGACATTATTGGGAAACAGTGGGGGTTGGGGGGAGAGGGCAGGTGGAATTGGCAGTAGTGGGAATTTGCCTGGGGAAGGGGGGCACACCTCATTGACAAGGGTACCTGAACAATGAATATATGTATGCGTAATCCCGTATTGTACTTCACAAATTTAAAATAAAAAAATAAAAATTTCAATAATAAAAACAAAAAAGGGAATTTTTATTTCTGGGAGCTCTCACAGATGAAGCACAGTCACTGAGGCACATATGAGAAGGCTCAGTCACTGAAGACCCATTATTGAAGAGGCACAGTATTTATGAAAAGCCCTATTCACTGATTCACAACTCACAGGAGAGTACTTGGGCACTTGTCAAAGAGAAGAGCAGTCACTGAAGCATTTATAACAGAGGAGTACCAGTCAATGTAGAACCTATCACAGAGGAGACCTAATCACCTGGGACAGCCGTAAGAGTAGAGTGCCAGTCATGCAGGCACCATCACAGAGAAGGGCCAGTAACTGGGGTTTTCATTATAGAGGAAGGTAATTTACTAGGGAACCAATAATGTAGGAACACCAGTCACCAGGATACCCAACACAGAGGTGGAGTATGTACTGGGCCTCTATGAAGAAGGAACAGTCACTTTGACAAATAAGGACCAGTCTATTGAGCACACTGCATGGAGGAGGACCAGGATCTCACAAAACAGGGCTAGTCACTGGTACAACCACCATAAGAGGGTCAGCAACTGGCTCTCCCATCACAGAGAAACTCCAAACATGGGTCACCCAGTTTCCTTCTCTGCAATGGCTATGCCAGTGACTGACCCTCCTATGTAATGAGTGCCTCAGTGACTGTCCCTCCTCCTAGTTTTGTGTATACTTGACAAGTTCACCTCGATGATTGGAACACCATAGACTGTAATTGGTGTTCCAGTGTTGGGCTCTAGTGACTGCTCCAATCACTGGGGCACCCATCACAGAGGAGGGACAGTCAATGGGGCATCAATACCATAGGAAGTCCATTCACTTGGGAAACCATCATAAAGGTGGGTCAGTCAGTGACATCTCTCACAGAGAAAGGCTCTTAAACGAGACAAACATCACAGTGGAGTGCTAGTAACTGTGGCACATATAACATAGGAGGTTTTAGTTACTGTTGCACCACACAGAGGAAGACTAGTCACTGGGGCACCAATCTCTGAGGAGATTCAGTTACTGTAGCACCAATTATGAATGAAGGCCAAGCAATGAGACACCCATCAGAGGAGGACAAGTCACGAGAGCACCCAACCTAGAGGAAGGTGAGTCAGTGGTGCATCCATTTTAAGTACAGTTGATCACTGAGCCACCAATCACTCATGTGGACTAGTCACTGGGGCACCCATTTTTGAGGAGGCCTAATCACTTGCACTCCCATTTCAGAATAGGCCATCACTGTGGCACACATTATGAAGGAGGGCCAGTCACTTGGATTCCAATTACAAAATAGTCTCAATCACTGTGTCTCCCATTATGGAGGGGTGTCAGTCAATGGGGTACCCGTCACAGAAGGGGGCTAATCACTGAGGAATCCATCGGAGAAGAGACTTAATCACTGGGACACCCATCACATATTAGAGCCAGGCATAGGGTCACTTACAACAGAGGAGATTCATTAATTGGATACTCATCACCAAAGAGATTGGTTTCTAGGACACCCATCGCAGTGAAGGGACAGTCTATGGAGTACCCATTACACTTGAGGTCCAGTCACTGTAGCAAAAATTACAGAAGATGGTCATTCACTGGTGCTCCAATCACAGATGAAGTCTAGTCAAGGATGCACTAAAAATGAAGAGAGACAGTCACTACACACTTGTCACAGAGCAGTCTCAGTCACACAGATAACCAACACAGGAAAGAGCCAGCCACTGGGCCGCCCATTACTGAAGAGGAGCAGTCACTGAGGCACCTAAAAAGATGAGGACTGGTCACTGGGGACATTTTCACAGAGATAGATCAGTCATCAGGGCACAGTTCACAGAGAAAGATTAATCATTGGAAAACCCATCAAAGATGGCACTCATAACAATGGAGGACCAATTACTAGAGCACTCATTATGGAGGAGTAACAGTCATTGGGACAGTCATTATAGAGCAGGGAGAGTCATGGAGGCACACATCACTGAGGAGGAACAGTCATTATGAAACCCTTCACAATGGAGGTTATTTCATTAAGGCACGAATTATGCATGCAGTCCAGTGACTGGGAGATCCTTCACAGAGGAGGGCTAGTCACTAGGACATGAATTACGGAGGACAGTTAATGCCTGGAGCACCCATTATGCAGAACACCAGGTTCTGGGGCAGTGATCACAGAGAAAATCTAACACTGGGACACCCAACATAGAGGAGCACCAGTCACTGGGGCATTTTTCACAGAGGAGGGCCAGTAACTGGAGCACCAATCACAGAGGACGGCAGTCAAAATAGTAGGTATAAAAGAAGAAGACCAGTCATTGTTGAAGAGATATTTTCACTGTGGTACACCTTACAGAGCAGGGGCTAATTTCTGGGGCACCAATCAAGAAGCAAGGTCAGGAAAAACGTCACCTATCACAAAAGAGGTGTAGTCACCTTGGCACCCATCAAAAGGGAGGGCCAGTCACGATACAGCCATAATTGAAGAGGAAAAATCAATAAGGAACACTTTACACAGGAGGACTTGGCTCAGAGGATTACAGTCACAGGGGAATGCAGGACAGAGGTGAATCATTTAAGGCAGCACCCCTCACAGATGAGTTTAGTCACTGGGGCACCCAACACATAGGGCTAGACACTGTAGCACTCTTTTTTTTTTTTTTTTTGAGTTGGAGTCTCACTCTGTCGCCCAGACTGGAGTGCAGTGGCCGCTCCTGGCCACCGCAGCCTCAACCTGCTGGGCTCCAGCGATCCTTCCGCCTCAGCCTTCCGAATAGCCGGAATTACAGGCATGCGCTACCACGCCCGGCTGATTTTTTTATTTATTGTAGAGATGAGGTCTCACTGCCCAGGCGGGTCTTGAACCCGCGGGCTCAGGCAATCCACTCACCTCAGCCTCCCCAAAGGCGCGGGATTACAGGCTGAGCCACCGAGCCCGGCGACTGTAGCACTCTTACCAAAGGAGGACCAGTCACTGGGACACCCGTTGTCTAGGAGTGTCAGTCATTGGGACAACATTCTCAGAGGAGGGAAAGTCACTGGACAACAATTATAGTGGATGGTTAGTTACTGAAACAGCTACTCCAGAAGAAGGTCAGTCATTGGGGCAACTATCACAGAGGAGGTTCTATCACTGAGCACCCAACAAATAAAAAGGACAGTCACTGGAGTACCCATAACAGAGGAGAGCCTCTCTTACATGGGTACTCACAATAAAACCTGACTTGTCAAGGGTCACTGCTGACAGAAGAGGTCTAGTCATCTGGATACACATAACAGAGAAGAGCTAATCATTTTCTAAACCATAACATAAGAAGGTCAGACATTGGACACCCAATTTGCAGGAAAGCTAGTCACTGGGGTACCATTCATAAAAGAGACAGTTACAATGGAACACCTAAAATGTGGCAGCCAAATCACTGGGGCACCCACCATAGAGAGAGACAGTCACTTACGCCCCCTATGACAGAGATCCAGTGACTGGGGTGCACAAACAATCCAATATGGGACTAATGACTATGGCATTCATATTGGAGGAGATCCAGTTACTAGGTCATCCATTGCAGAAGAAGGATTACCACTGTGGAAACCATTCCAGAGAATGGCCAGTCATTGGGGCACCAATCACAGAGAAGACCCAGTCACTGAGGCACCCATTATGAAGGAGGCCAAATCACCATGAGAGCTAAAATAGAATATGACTAGTAACTGAGGCCGGCTTCATATATGAAGAGAAGTCACTGGAGAACCCATCACAGAGAATGGCCAATCATTGGGTCTCCAATTACAGAGGAGGCAAAGTCACTAGGGCATCGATTATGGAGACCCAAGCACAATTTTTCAAATCCTAGAGGACTTTTCACTGGGGTACCATCACAGAGGAGCGACAGTCCCCAAGGTATCCACTACAGATTAGGTCTAATCTTTAAGGACCCATCATAGAGAAGGGTCAGCTACTGGGACACCCATTAGGAGGACACGGTCACTGGGGCACAAACTACGGAGAAGTATGGGTTAATGAGTCACCAAACACAATGTGTGACAGTCACTGGGCCATCCATCATGAGGCGAGTCAGCCATTGAGGCACTCATTATCAAGGGGGACCAATCACTAAAGCAATCTCCACAAAGGAGAGGCAGTCACTTGGCACTCATAACAGCAGAGGATCAGTCACTGAGGTACCCATAGCTGAGGAGGACAACTCATTGGGGTGCCTATAACAGAAACAGGATTGTCATGAGAGAACCCCACAGACAGATGGGCTAATCACTGAGGCAAACACAGAGGTGATCTTGTCACTTGGACACTTATAACGGAAGATGTCTAGCCACTGGGGCAGTCATTATGAAGGAGGTACAGTCACTGGGAAAACCATCACTAAAGAAGACCAGTCACTAGAGCAGTCATCACGGTGGATGGTCAGTCAATGGGACACCAATCAGGAAGGAGGACTAGTCACTAAGGCATCCGTAATGGAGGAGGCCTCCAGTGGGAGCACAAGTGACTTAGGAGGATCAGTCATTAGGGTTCCCATAAGGGTTGAGGGCTAAGAAATGGGAAACATTATGTAGGAGATCGAGTCACTGGGCAACGACCATTAAGGAGGAGGGCCAGTGATGGAGGAGGCAGTCCATGGAACAAAGTTTGTCCATGGAACAGTCATCACAATAAAGGATCAGTCACTGGGGCATATTTTATAGAGGAGGGCCAATCACTGGGACACTCAACACAAAGAAAGACCAGTCAATAGAATACCCATTATAGAAGAGAGCTAGTTTCTGGGACACTAACTATGGAAATGGTCCAGTACTAGGACACCCATCTATTCCAAATGCTAGCCAGTCACAGGGATACCCATCATAAAGGAGGCCCAGACCCTGCAGAACCCATCACAGAGAATTACCAGTCACTGGTCATTCATTATAAAGAAGCCCCACTCATAGGGATATATAACATAGAGGAGAGTATGATATTTTGATAGCCATCTCAGTGGAGAGTTAGTCACTGGGACATGCATCACAGAGTAAGGTCATTTACTGGGACCCCCATCACAGAGGTGGGGTGGTCACTGTTGACCCCATAAAAGTAAAGGGCCAGTCACTGGGGTGCACGTTTTGGAAGAGGACCTCTAACTGAGGCAACTATGACAGAGTAGAGTCATTCAATGGACCACAAATTACAGAAGAAAGCCAGTCACTGAAGCACACAGCACAGAAAAGGGCTAGTCACTAGGCCATCAATTATTTTTAAGGAATAGCCACTGGAGGCACAGTCACTGTGGCACTACTTACAGAGGAGTGCCAGTCACATAGGCACTCATTGCAAAGGACAGTCAGTAATTGGGGCAACGTTTAGAAAGAGGATCCAAGCCGGGCTCGGTGGCTCAGCCTGTAATTCCGCGCCTTTGGGAGGCTGAGGTGGGTGAATTGCCTGAGCCCGCGGGTTCGAGACCCGCCTGGGCAGCGAGACCTCATCTCTACAATAAATCAAAAAATCAGCTGGGCGTGGTAGCGCATGCCTGTAATTCCAGCTACTCGGAAGGCTGAGACGGAAGGATCGCCGGAGCCCAGCAGGTCGAGGCTGCGGTGGCCGGGAGCGGCCACTGCACTCCTGTCTGGGTGACAGAGTGAGACTCCGACTCAAAAAAAAAAAAAAGAAAAAAAAGAAAGAAAGAGGATCCATCACTGGGGCACTCATCACAGAGAGGGACTAGTATCCAAGGCACTCAAAGAGGAGGCCTAGTCACTTGGTCACCCATTAGAAAGAGAGATGATTACTGTGACACAAATCACAAAAGAAACCTAGTCACTTGTGTGCACATTACAAAGAATGACCAGTGACTGGGACACCCATTATAGTAGAGCTCCAGTAATTGGCATAGACATCACTGAAAGGGTCAGTCACTGAAAAAACCCTCACAGAGGGGGATCAGTCACTCAGCAATACATTACAGAGGAGGGCCAGTCATTTATGCACCCAACACAGATGAGGTGTAGTCACTGGACACCTATCATATAGGAAGGTCAGTCACTGGGACAGTCATCACAGAAAGGTTCAATACACTGCCTTCAAGAGACCCATCTCACTAGAAAGGACAGGCACAGACTCAAAGTAAGAGCATGGGAAACAAATTTTCAGGCGAATGAAACACAAAAGAAAGGAGGAGTTGCGATCCTAATTTCAGACAAAATAATCACTGTCCCTTCTCAGTGATTGTCTGAGTGTTGGCCCAGTGTATTACCTTCATGTATAATGGGTACTCCAAGTAACTAACCCTCCTCTGTGATAGGTGTCACAGTGACTGAACCCACTTCATAACTGGTGCCCCAGTGATTGAAACTCCTCTGTGATTTGTATCTGTATGACTCACCATCCTCTGTGATGAGTGTTGCAATGCCCAGTCTTCTTTTATGATGAATGTCCTAGTAACTGACCCTTCTCCAAAATTTGTGCCCCATTGACAAGCCATCTTCTGTAACGAATGCCTCATTGTCTGAGGTTCTTCTATATGGTGTCCTGGTGACTGACCCTCTTCTGTGATGGATGACACAGTGATGTGTCATCCTTCATAATGTGTCTTCCTTTGACTGGGCCAACTCTGTAATACGTGCCCCAGTGACTTATCCTTCCCCAAATTGAGTGCTCCGGTGGCTAGCTTTCCTCTTTGATGTGTGATCCAGTAACTGGGCCTCCTCCATTATTGGTCTTGCAGTGACTAGTGCTACTCTGTGATAGGTTCCCCAGTTATTGGCTCTCCTTTCTGATGTGTGGCTCCAGTGACCGACCTTCCATTGGTAAGGATGTTCCAGTGACAGAACTACTTTGTGATAGGTGCTCCATTAAATTGCACTCTTTTGTGATGGGTGACCTGGTAACTAACCTCTTTCTGCAACGGATGGCCCAGTGATTGACTCTCTTCTGCGATGAGTCCCCCCGTGATTATCCTTCTTCTGTGATGGATGTCTCAGTTTCTGACACTCATCTAAAATTAAATCCCCAGAGAGTGGTCTTCCTCTGCAATGGGAATCCCAGTGACAAGTTTTCCTTCATAAGTTCCAGTGTTTAATTTAGCTCTTTGATGAATATCCCCGTGACTAATCCTTTTCCAAAATGGGTGCCACAGTTTTTTGCCCTCCTCTGTGATGTGTGTCCAAGTGAATGGTTCTCCTGTATCTTGAGTGTTCCACTGACGTCCCTTCTCTGGGTTGTGTGACCAGTTACTGGCCCTCCTTTGTTTTGGGTGCCTCAGTGACTGACCCTCTTCTGTGCTGGCTTTCAGAGCGACTGAGGCTTCTTTGTGATGAGTGTCTCAGTGACCATCTCTACTCTGTGCTTGCTGTCTCATTGAAAGGCTTCTCTTTGTATTGGGAGATCCAGTGCCTGGCTCTCCTGAGTAATCAGTGCCCCAATGACAGGTCCTTCTGTATTATTTATGTTCCTGTGCTTGGCCCTCCTCTGTGTTGTGTGCCCAATGAATAGCCCTCCTCTGTGATGGGTGGTCCTGTGACTCATCCCTCTCTGTGATAGGTGCCTCAATGACTGCCCCTCCTCTGCATTTGGTACCTGATTGAATGTTCCTCCTCTGTGATTGATGTTCCAGTGAATGGACCTCATGTGTGATGGGTACACAAGTGTCTGAACTTCTCTGTAATGTGTGCCCCAGACAATGGCTATCTACTCATATGACTGCTTCCGTGACTATGCTTCCTCTGTGATGAGAGTCTTAGTGACTAGATTTGATTAGTCCTCCCATGACTGGTTCTTCTTTGAGTGTCCCAGTGACAGCTCCTCCTATGTCATGGACTTGACTGGGTCTCCTGATGTGTGCCCAAGTGACAAGACCTTTGCTATGATGGCTACTTCAGTGACTGGGACTCGTCCTAATGGCTGCCTCAGTGACTGGTCTTCTCTGTGATGGGTGCCTTTATTACTGAGCCTTCTCTGTGATTCACTGTGCTTCCTGTGTGTCTTGTCCCTGTTACTAGGCCTCAGCCATAATGAATATATAGTGTCTAAACCTCTTCTGTATGGGTGACTCAGTGACAGGCTTGCTTGTATTCAGTGCCCCTTCTTCTAATAGGTGCCCCAGGGACTGTGCCTTCTCTGTGATGGGTGCACCAATGATTGTCCCTCCTCTGCGATAGTTACCTCAATGAGTGTGTCTCCTAGCAATGTGGGTCTATTTGAAAATCTCTCCTTAATTTTGTTGCCCAATGTATTGTGCCTTCTTGATAACTTGTGCCCCAGTGAATAACCCGCCTTTATCATGGGCGCCCTTTTGACTACCTTCCCCTGTAATGGATGCCACAGTAACTGAGTCTCCTTCATTTTGGGTGCCCTAGTGATACGTTCTCTTTTGCGATGGTTGTCCTAGTGACTCTCCCTTCTAATTGATGTGTACACAGTAACCTGCCCTCCTTTGTGATGGTTGTTCCAGTGACTGACACTCCTCCATATTGAGTGACCCAATGACTAGACTTTCCTCCTCACAGTCCCTTCTCTCTGATGGTGTCACAATGATTGGGTCTTCTCCATAGTAGTGACTCAATTGACTGGGCTTCCTCTATAGCTGTTGCTCCAGTGACTGGCCATCTTCATAATGAAGACCTCAGTGACTGGCCATTATTTGTGATAAGTGCGCCAGCTACAGATCCTCTTCTCTGAATGAGGGGCCAGTGATTGGACCTCCCTGATAATAGATGTTTCCTTGTTTGAGACTTCTTCATGTTAGGTGCCTTAGTGATTGATCTTCCTCCAAAAAGGGTGCTACATTGAATAGCCCTGCTTCATGGTGGCTGCCCCATTGACAGTTTCTCCTCTCTGATGTATGTCACAGTGACAGATTGTCCTATGTGATATATTCTACAGTGACTGGATCTCCTCTATAATGAGTTCCTCGGTAACTAACGCTCCTCTGTGAGGGGTACCCTCATGACAAGACTACATGTGTGATGAGTGTCCCAATGATTGCACCTTCTCAATTGTGGGTGCCCCATTGATTGCTGCTTCTCTGTAATGGCTGCCCCAGTGACTGGCCCTTCTCTTTGGTGGCTACAACAGTGACTGTTCCTCTTTTGTGATAACTCATAATCACAGGATCTTCTATGTGATGGGTTCCTTGATGACTGATTCTCTTCTGTGATTGATACTGCATGTCAGGGCCTCTTATGTGATCAGGACTCCAGTGAATGTGTCTCCTCTGTGATGGTTGTCACAGTGGCTGGGCTTCCTCTGGGCTTCATGCCTCATTGACTGGCCCTCCTCTGTGATCTGTGTTCCAGTGACTATCTCACCTCTGTAACTGGTGCCCCAGTGACTTGTTCTCTGTGTTGGGAATGCCAGTAAGAGGCATTCTCTGTGATGGATGCACCAAGGACTGACTTTCCACTGTTATGGTTGTCCTAGTGACTGGTCTCTTCTGTGATGGGTCCCCTGATGACTATCTCTTCTCTGTAATCTTTGTCTTCTGATTAGTGTTCCTCTGTGGGGCATGCCCCATTGGTTGGCCCTTCTTCATATGAGCTCCCCCAGAGACAGTCCTTCCTCTGTAATGGGAGGTCCATTAATAGGGCCTCCCAGAAAATAGATGTCCCAGTGACTAGCCCACCAAGGTGATGGGTGTCTCAGTGAATGGCACCCCTCCAAAATAGGTGCCCTGGTGACTCACTCACTTATGTGATGTGTGCCCTCTGACTAGACATCCTCTGTGATGGGTGCCCCAGTGACAGAGCAACTTCTCTGGTGGCTGACACAGTGACACAGTGATTATCCCTACTCTGAAATTGTTTCTCCAGTGACTGGATCTTCTCTGTAATTATTGACTCAGTTACTGACACTTATCTGCGATAAGTACCCCAATGACTGAACTTGTCTTTTATGGGTGTCCCAGAAAGTGGTCTTCCAAAATTATGGGTGCTCCTGTTACCAGGCTTCCACTGTTATTGGCGCCCATGACTTAACCTCCTCTGTGATATGTGCCCCAGTGACAGGGCTTCCTTTGTGATTGTTGCCTCAATGACAGGCACTCCCTTGAGATCATTACCCACATTTATTTGTCCTTCTTCCAGTTGTTTCCCCAGTGCCTGGACCTCCTCTGTGAGGTGGTCCTTTTTTCTAGTCCTCTTCTAAAATGGGCACCATAGTGACTGGTCCTTCAATAGGTGGCCCACTAACTGACTCTCCTCAGTGCGGATCCCTTTTAGACTGGTCTCTGTGTGGTTAGTCGCTCATTGACAGTGCTTTCTCTTTGAGGGTTGCTCCAGTGACTAGGCTTCATCATTAATGGATGCCCTAGTGATGAGTTCTTCTCTCTGCTGGGTGCCACAGTGACTGCTCTCCTCTGTGCTGTGTGTTTCAGTGGCTGAGAACCTCTGTATAGTTGTCCCAGAAACTGGGACTTCTCCGTTGCTGATGCTCCAGTGGCTGGCCCTCAACTGTGTTAGGTAACTCCATGATGGAGGGTTCACTGTGTTGTGTGCCCAGGTGACTGGCCATTGGCTGTAGTTGGTGCCCTTGTGACTGCACCTTCTCCTAATCGGCTCCCCAGTGATTGCTTCTGCCCTGAGATGGGTGCTTCTCTGGTTGAGTCTCCTCTATAATAGGTGCCTCAGTGAATATGCCTCTTATGTGAAGGGTGTCCCAGTTAATAGACTTCATCCATAATGGAAGACCTAGTGATTAGCCTTCCTCTATGCTGAGCGTCCCAGACACTGGCTTTCCTCTAAGATGGGTGTCCCAGAGCCAGGCTCTCCTCTGTGATACTTGCTCCAGTGACTGGGTCTTCTTCATAATTGGTGTCCCAGACCCGGTTCACTTTTGTGATGGATGTTCCAGTGACTAGTTCTCCTCTATTATGGGTGCACCAGTGGCACGACCTGCTCTGTTATTGTTGCCCCAGTGACTGGGCTTCCTATGTGATTGTTACTCCAGTGACTGACCCTCCACCACAGTGGTTGTCCCAATGATTAGCCCTCCTTTGTGATGACTGTCCCAATGACTAGCCTTCCTCTATAATAGATGTCCCAGTGACAAACCATCCTTTGTTATGGGTGTCCCTGTATTTGGACTTCCTCATTGATGGGTGCATTGCTGATTGCCCCTCCTCTCTGAAGGTGGTCCCCTGAGCCTCCCTCCTCCTTATGGTGCCACAGTAACTGGTCTTCCTCTGTTATGGGTTTTCCTGTGTTTGGACTTTCTCATTGATAGTTGCCTTATTGACTAGTCCTCCTCTAGAATTTTGGTTCCCATGACTGAACCTCCTCCATATGTGTGCCCATTACTGGCCCTCCTCTCCTATCAGTTCAACAGGGACAAGCCCTCTCCTGTGTGGGTTTCTCAAGGACTACTCTTCCTCTTTGAGGGGTGTCCCATGACTTGCGAAACCCTCTGTTGGGTAGCCTAGTTACTGACCCTCCTCATTTATGGGTGCCCCAGTGACTGCCCCTTTTCTGTGAAGGGTGTCTCCTTGGCTGGCCCTTCTCTTTTATGGGTATGTTAGTGACTAACCCTCTTCTGTGACAATTGTCCCAGTGACTAGTCTATCTCTGTAAGTAAATCTTCAGTGAGTAGCTCTCCTTTGTTATGGATACACCAGTGACAGTCCCTCCTCTGGTTGGCGCTCCAGTGACTGGCTTTCCTCTGTGATGTGTGCATGTCATTCCTGTGTGTTTGGTGTCTCACTGATTTACCCTCCTCTGTGTTTGTCATGCTAGTGACTGTCATTTGTAATTGGTGCCCTAGTAACAGAACTTCATTTTTGTGTGTGTGTGACTGAGACTCATATGTGATCAGTGCAACATTGACTGGCCCTCATCTGTAATGGCTGTTCCAGTGACTGGCCTGTTCTGTAGGGAATGTCCTAGGGACTGGGCTTACTCTGTAAATAGTGTCCCAGTGATTGGACCCCCCCATGTAATAGGTGCTCCATTGTTTGAGTCTCTTTTGTAATAGATGTTTCAGTGATAGAACTTCCTCCAAAATGGGTGCCACAGTGAATAGTTCCCCACCATGATGGCTGCCCCTATTGACTGCTCCTCATCTGTGATGGGTGCCCACTGACTAACTCTTCCCTGAGTTTGGTGCCTCAGTAACTGGTTCTCTTCTATGATAGCTGCCTCAGAGACTTCCTGCCTCTGTGATGGGTGCCTCCGTGACTAAATCTCCTCTGTGATGCGTGTCTTATTGGCAATATCCTCTGTGATTGGGACACTAATGACTGGCTCTCTTTTGTGATGAGTGCCTCAGTGACTGTCCCTTCTCTATGTTTGGTGTCCCATTCACTGTTCATTCTATGTGATTGTTGCTCCAGTGATTGATTTTCTCTGTAATTGTAGTGATTGTAGTGATTTCTCTGTAATTGGGTCACATCTCTTATGGGTGCATCAGTGACTGACCCTTCACTATATGGAAGTCCCAGTGATGGACCCCCCCTCTGTGTTGGGTGCCTCAATTAATTGCTCTTGTCTGTGATGGTTGCTCCAGTGAATGACCCTCCTCTGTTATGGGTGCTCTTGTTATTAGACTTTTTCTGGATTAATGCCCCTGTGACTGGCCTTCTTCCAATCTGTCTGCCTTAGTGGAGGTCCTAGCGACTGGACTAACTTTATAATGGGTGCCGCAGTGAATACCTCTCCTCTGTGATGGTCCCTTGTGTCTGACCCTCATCTGTGATGAGTCATTCAGTGATTAACCCCCTTCCATTTTGGGTGCTCAGGTTACTGGTTCTACTCTGTGATGGTTGCACTAGTGACTAATCCTTCACAATTATGGGGGTCCCAGTGACTGATTTCCTCTTTGATAGGTGCCCCAATTAATTGGTCTTGTCTGTGATGGTTGTCCCAGTGACTGACTCTCCTTCAAAATGGCTGCCCGAGTGACTGACCATTTTCTGCATTGGGAGTCCCAGTTACAGGGTCTCCTCCATGTTTGGATAGCTCTCTGTGGTAGTGCCCTTATGACTGGCCATTTTCTGTGATGGGTCATTCAGTGACTGGCCCTCCTCCATTATGGGTGCACAAGTTACTGGCTCTTCTGTGGGATGGGTGACTAAGTGTCTATTCCTCCTCTGTGATGGGTATCCCAGGGACTGGTCCTCCTCTCTGAAGAGTGCCTCAATGACAGCATGACCTCTGTTATTTGTGCCTCAGTGACAGGCCTTTCTCTGTGATTGGTGCCCCACTGTCTAGTTCTCCACTCTTCTGGGTGGACCAGTTAAGGGACTCCTCTATTATGGTTGCCCCACTGATTAGCCCTCTACTTTTATGGATACATCAGTTATGGAGACTCCTCGGTGATAGCTGTCCAGTGACTTGCCCTCTACTTCTATAGGTGCATCAGTTACAGGAACTCCTCTGTGATGAACGTCCCAGTGAATAACCCCACTTTGTGATCAGTATTATAGTATTAGTGCATCTTAACATGGGTTCTCCTCTGGGATGAGTGCCTCAGTTACAAGTTCTTCTTTGTGATTCGTGTCTTGGAGAAATGATGGGTGCCCAAGTAACTAGCACTACTCTGTGATGGGCATCCCAGTAACTGTGACTCCTCCAAATGAATGTCCCATGATTGGCCTCTGCTCTGATGGGTGCTTTGACCTCTGTAATAAATGCCCCAGTGATTAGATCTCTTCTGTGATGGGGACAACACAACTTTGATTCCTCTTCAGTGGATGCCCCAGTAAATGAACGTCTTCTACAATTGGAACACCAAACACTAAGCCCCTCCTAATGGGTGTTTCTGTGACGTCCTGCTCTGTGATGTGTGACTCAGTGAATGATCCTCATCTGTGATGTGTGCTTCAGTGACAGACTGTCTTTTGTGATGGATGCCCCAGTGACTGGCTCTCCTCTGTGATGGATTCTGTAGCATATAAGTTTCCTCTGTGATGGTTGTCACAGTGTATGGCTCAACTCTGTGCTGGGTGCAATGATAGTAGTCTCTTCTATGATGGGAGTCTCAGTCACTGACCCTACTCTGTAATATAAGCCCGAGTGATTGGAACTCCTCTATGATGGATGTCCTAGTGAGTGGTCCTCGTCTATGATAGGTCCCACAGTGACTAGCTCTCCTTTGTGATTGAAGCCCCAGGGACTGGCCTTCATCAATAATGAAGCCCCAGGGACTGGCCTTCATAAATAACTACAGACCTCCTCTGTGATAGAAGCACCAAAGTTTTCCTCTCCTGTCATTAGTTTCCCAGTGAATGGCTCATCTTTTTGATGTTTGCCTTGAATATTGGGGCTTCTCCATAATAGATGCCCCAGTGGTTGGCTCTCTTCCGTTATGGGTGTCCTAGTGACTGGGCTTCTTTTGTGATTGCTGCCTCAGTGACTGGCAGTCCCCCATAACATTTACTCGTGACTAGCCCTCCTCTTTGATGGGTGTCTCACTTAATGGACCCTCTCAATACAATGGGTGTTCCAGTGACTAACTTTCTTCTATGATGAATGTTCCAGTAACTGTCCTAAAATTGGTGCCCCAGGGACTACACCTCCTCTGGGATGGTTCTCCAGTGGCTAGCTATCCTCTGGAATAGACGCCTCAGTGACTGGGCCTTCTCTATAATGGGTGGTTTGTGACTGGTTATCCTTATTGAAAAATGCCCCATTGACTGACCTGCCTCTGTGGCGGGGACAACCATGACTTTTCCTCCTCTGTGATGGCTGCCACAGGTACTCCTCTGTGATCAGAGCACTGAGTCCCTTCTCATATATGCTTAAATATCTGGCCCTCCTATGTGATGGGTAGCTTAGTGACTGTCATTTTCTGTGATGTGTGCTTCAGTGACTGGCATTTCTTTGTAATATTTGCCCCAGTACTTGCTCTTCTGTTTGATGGGTGCTTCAGTGACTGGATCTTCTCTCTGATGACTGTTTCCATAACTAACTCTCCGCACTGATGGGTGCTCCAGTGAGTAGTGTTCTTTTGTGTTGGGTTCCGCAGTAACAGGCCCTCCTCTATAGTATCATCGCTAGTGACTGACACTCATCTCTGATGGGAGTCACAGTGACTGTGACTTCTCTTTGAAGTGTACCGCTGTGACCGGTCCTCCTCTGTGAACAATGTTCCAGTGACTGACCAACTTCTTGATGTGCTAGTAACTGGTCCTCCTCCATTATGGGTGTACCAGTAACTGTTCCTTCTCAGAGATTGATGTCCAGTGACTGACACTCCCACATAATTGTTGACCAACTGAGTAGGTTTACTACATATTTGGTGCTTCAGTGATAATCCTCCATAATGTGTACCCCAACGACAGTAATTCCTTAGATTTGTTCCACAGTTACTGGTCATACACCATAATGTATGCTCAAGTGACTAGTCAATTTCTGTGATTGATGTTCCAGTAACAGTGCAGCAACCATATTGGGAGCCCCATAAATAAGACCTCATTTGTAATGAATGTCCCATGACTGGCTCTCCTCAATGATAGATAACCCAGTGATTGACTAGCCTCTGTTATCATTGATATAATGACTAGTCCTCCTCTGTATATGTCACATTGATTAGTCCTCCTCTTTGAGGAGTAACCCCATGACAGCCCTTGCTCTGCAACGTGTCCCCAAGTGAGCGGCCCTCCTCAGTTATAGGTGCTCAAGCTACTACCTCCCTTTGGTTGGGTGCCTCCTGTAACTGCCCTTGTGCTGAAAGAGTTGTCCCACTGACTGTTCTTCCTCTGTTATGGGTACCCCCCATGACTGGGTCCCCTCTGTGATGGTTCCTTCAATGATTGGTCTCCTCTGTTAGGATTCCCAGTCATTGGTTCTCCTCTGATATGGGTACCCAGTGACTGTATCTCCTCTTAATGGGTGCACCAGTGATTAGCCATTTTCTGTGATGGGTGCCCCAGTGACTGACCCTTCTCTATAATAATTACCCAAATGACTTGTCCTCCTCTGTGATCAGATTGCCATTGACTATCCTCTATAATGGGTGGAGCAGTAATTAACCAACCTCTGTGATGAACATAACTGTGACTTGTCCTCCTTAAAAACGGAGGCCCCAGTGACTTGCTCTCCTCTCTAATGGGTGCTTTAGTGACTGGCCGTCCTCTGTAATGAGAAAATCAGTGACTGATACTCCTCTCTTATTCGTGCACCAGTGATAGAACCTTCTTGTAATCACAGGTGCACCCATTACAGAAGAGAAACTCTACTGGGGCACCCATAACAGAGGAGGTCAATCACTGAGGGAACCATCACAGAGGAGAGCCAGTCACTTAGGTACCCATAACAGATGAAGAACTGTCAATGGGACAGCTCCTTCAGAATAGGGCCAGTCACAGGAAGCACTCAACAAAAGAAGGGGCAATTTCTTGAGCACCCATAACTGTGGAGGATCAATCACTTGAGTACACATTATAGAGTAAAGACTGTCATGGGGTTACCCCTCACAGAAGAAAGTAATGGCTCCCTAGTGACTGGCCCTCCCTTGTAACGGGTCTCTCAGTGACTACACCTCCTCTATAATGTGTGCCCAAAGTCTGGTCTGCCCTTGGATTAATATCACAGTGACTGGCCTTTATATATGATGGGTATCCCAAAGACTAACCCTCTTCTCTGTGACTTGTATTACAATGACCCGTTCTCCTCCATAATGGATGCCCAGAGACTGGGACTTCTCTGTGATTGGTGCCCAGTGATGAGTGTCTCAGTAATTAACCCTCTTCTGTGATTGGTGCCCCAGCATTTGGGCCTGCTCTGTAATTGGTGCCCTGATGACTGCCCTTCCCCTGTGATGTGTGCCATAGTGAATGTCCAACCTCCATAATAGGTACTCCATTGACTGTGCCTCCTCTGATTGTGGCCCCAGTTACTGGTCCTCCATCAAATGGGATGTTCAAGTGGCTATACCTCCCCTTTGATGCGTGTTCCAGTAATTTGGCCTTTTGTGTAGTTGGTGTCCCGACTAGCCATCCTCTATGACTGACTCTCCTCTGGGAAAGGTATAACAATGACTAATTCTTCTCTGTGATAGATGCTCTAGTGACTGGTCTTCTTTAGTAATGTGTTCTCCGTGGTTTGCTCTCCTCTTTGATGGGTGCTCCAGTGACTAGTACCATCAGTCATGTGTACTACACTGATATATTGTTTTTGTGATGACTGCCACAGTACTGGACAGCCTCTGGGATCAAAACCCAGTGCCTGGACACCTCATAATGGAAGTTTTAGTGACTGATCCTCCTCTGTGATGGGTGACTCAGTGATTAGCCCTCAACTGTGTTGTATACCTCAGTGACTGGCTCTCATTTGTGATTGGTATCCCAGTGAATAGACTTCTTCTGTGACTGATCTGCCTCTAAAATATGTACCCATGTGACAGGCATTTCTTCATGATGTGTGCCCAATTGACTGGTCCTCCTCCATTTTGGATTACCTATTGTCAAGGCCTTCTCTATGATTGGTGCAACGGTGACTTTTACTCTTCCATAATGGTTTCCTTTGTGACAAGCACACCTTGGTTTTGGGTGTACCACATACTGGATCTCCTAAAAAATTCATCACCCAGTGATTAGCCCTCCTCTGTGATAGGTGTCCCTGTGACTGACCCTCATGTGACAGATGCCTTAATGACTGACCCTTCTCTGTTTTGAGAGTCCCATTGACTGACATTCTTTATGACTGGTGCCCCAGTGACTAGCCCTCCTCTGTGTGGGTGCTACTGTGACAAGGCCTTTTCTGTGATGAGTGTCCAGAGACTAGCGCTTCTCTATGATTTGTGCCTTTGAACTGATCATCCTATGTGATGTGTGCAACAGTGACTAGCCCTGCTTTGTAAATGGTTCCTCATTGATTGGACCTCCACAGTAATTGTCCCCCCATGACTAACCATCCTCTGTAATTGGTGCCCCATGACTAAACATTCTGTGTTATGGGAGCAACAGCAACTTGTCCAATTCTAAGATGGGTATCCTTATAACTGGTTCTCCTCCATAATAAGTGCTCAATTGACTAGTCCTCCTCTGTGATTGGTGTCTTGTGATTGGTCCTTCTCTAAATTTGGTGCTTGAATGACTAGTCCTCCTTTTTGATGTGTGTTCCATAACTTGGCCTCTTCCATTATGATGTCCCAGTGACCAGCCCTTCTCTATGATAGAGTATAGTGACTGACTCTCCTCTGTGATAGATGTCCTAGTGATTTGGGTTTTTAATGGGTTTTATAATGGTTTACCCAGTGGCCGGTCATGGTTTGTAATGGGTGCACTAGAAACTGGACCTCCTTGGTGAAAGTACCCAGTGATTTATCCACCACAGTTGTGGTTACCCCAGTGACTTGCTTTCCTCTGTAGCTGCTGCCCAAATGAATAGTCTCCTACATAATGGTTGTTCTGTGGCTAGCCCTCCTCCATTATGTGTGGACAGTGACTGTAACTTTTTTTTCCCAGTGATTGACCATGCACCATAAAGGATATTTTAGTAACTGGGCCTTCTCGATATTGGGTGCCCCAGTGACAATATTTATGTGTGATTGCTGTCCCAGTTTCTGTTCTTCTTCAGTAATGGATGACTCAGTGAGTGACCTCCTGTGTTATCTCTGTCACAGTGAATATCTGTCCTTTTTGTGGGTGACCCAGTGACTAGCCCTCCTTTGTCAATGGTACACCTAGTGACTAGCCCTCCTCTGAGATGGCTGTTACAGAGAATGTGTATTCTCCAAAATTGGTGCCCCAATGACAAGTCTTTAATGGGTGCCCCCAGTGACTGGCTCTCTTCTGGTATGGGTGCCCAAGTGACTACCTCTTCTCTATGTTTTGTGTACCAATTATTGTTCTTTATCTGTGATGGATGTCCCAGTTTCTGGCCTTCTTCTGTGACAGCTGTTCCAGTAACTAAACCACCACTGTAATTGGTGCCCTCAGTGATTGTTTTTTCACTACAATGAATGTCCCAGTGACAGGAGCTCCTCCAAATAAATTGCCTGAGTGACTGCTCCTTCTCTATTATCAAAGTAGCAGTGACTGGGTCTCATTTATAATGCTTGCACCAATAAATAGCCCATCTCTGGAATGATTGCCCTAGTGAATTGTCATCCTCTCTAATGGGCACCCCTAATGGCTGGCCCTCTTTTGTGATGGGTGCCTCAGTGACAGTCTCTTCTTTTTAACCTTTCCCCAGTTATTGGCCCTCCTTTTAATGAGTTCTCCAGTGTCTTTTCCTCCTTTGTTTTTGGTGTCCCTGTGACTGGGCCTCATGTGTGATGAGTGTCCCAATGAACTAACCTTCCTCAGTTTTGGGAGTCCTAGTGACTGACACTTCTTCTTGATTGGTGACCCTGTGACTGACCCACTTCTGTGATGTGTTGCACAGTGACAATACCTCATGTGTGATGGGAGTTCCAGTTAGTAGCCCTAATCTATATGTAATTTTGTTAAGCCCATCCTCCGTGATTGGTTCCTTACTAATAGTACATCCTGTATGAGGGTTGCTTCAGTGACTAGTTTTCATCTGTGATGGTTATCCCAGAGACTAACCCTCCTCCAAAGTTTATGCTCCAGTGACTAACCCACTTCTATCATGGGTGCCCCAAGAAGGACCTTACTCTGTGACTTGTGTCTAAGTGACTGAGTATCCTCCATATTGGAGAGTCTGACACTCCTCCATGTGGCTGTCCCAGTTACACTTTATTGATGTCAAGTGAATTACCATACTCCATAATGATTTATCCAGTAACTAGTCATCTTTTGTGATGGGTCTAACACTTAATGGGCCTCTTTCATAATTGGTGCCCAAGTGATTGAACTGTCTTTGTGGTGGATGTTTCAGTGACTGAATATCTCCTATAATGTGTACCTCAGTGAATGAGCCGCCTCTGTAATTGCTATCTCAGTGATTGGTTTTAACATATAATGGATGCCCAATGTCTAGCCCTCCTCTATTATGAGTGTCACAGTGATAGGACCTCTTCCAAAATGGGTGCTTCATGGGCTAAACATCTTCTGTGGTTTGGTTTCCAGGGATGGTCTCTCTTCCAAATAAGATACCCTCTTGTTTAGTCCTCTTGAATCATGAGTGTTTCTCCATAATTGCTTCTCCATTATTGCCATCCCAGTTACAAGCCCTCTTCTGTTTTGGGTGTCTCACTGACTGGGTCTTCTTTGTGATGTGTGACTTACTCACTGGCTCACTTCTGTGATGGTTGACCCCAGTGGTGGTCCTCCTCTATACTGGTTGTTCCAGTGATTGGCCCACTTATATGAAGGGTGCCACAGTGACTGGCCCTACTCTGTAAAAATACTCCAGTGATTGATCCTCCTATGTGTCAGGTACAGGACTGACATTTCCTATCTTTTATGGCAACCACAGTTGATGGCACTTTTCTCTGATCAAAGCCCCAGTGACTGAGCCCAGTCTAATTGGTGTCCTAGAGACTGGCCCTTCACTGGGGTGAAGGTGACAACAAGGGTGCCTTGGTGACAGGCCCTCATCTGTGAAACACAATTTACACAAAATTCAACAGTGGCAGACATAGTCCTTACAAAAAAGCGCCCAGGAAGGCATAATCCCATTATGCTCAGTGGCTCAACTCCTGCACCTTGGGTGGCTGTGGTGAGTTAATTGCCTGAGCCTATGGGTTCGAGACCCACCTGGGCAACTTGGCAAGACCTTATCTCTACAATAAATAAAAAATTAGCCAGGTGTGGTAGCACACACCTGTAGTCCCAGCTACTTGGAAGGCTGAGGTGGAAACATCATTGGAGCCCAGCAGGTCGAGGCTGTGGTGGCTGGGAGTGGACACTGCACTCCAGTCTGGGTGAAAGAGTGAGACTCCAACTCAAAAAAAAAAGAAAAGGAAAAGTTAGGACACGTCTCAAACAGCATACACCCCATTGGAAAAAACACCCACATACTAGATTAAACAGTTATACACATATTTCACCACCAATACCCTAAACTAGAGACATATTACACACAATGTGCAACAATGACTGTCACAGCTTATCCAAAAATGTACCCAGTATGAAATAATGTCACTCAACATGCTGCAACGGGGAACACATCTCATACAGCATGTACCTGGTTGCAAAAACACTCACATATAATGTAAGACATTTAATAATATATTTTTACACAACTTGCTCAAGTTAGAGACACATTTTATACAAAGTGCAAATTTGACAGTCGTATCTCAGCAAAACTGCATCCAGTATAAAGTAATGCTTCAATGTGCAAGAGTGAGGGACACTTCTCTTATAATATACACACATTTGCCAAAATGCAGGCCTTATAAAACAGTTAAACACACATTTCACACAGCATGCCCAAACGAGAGACATATTTTAAATAACATACAACAGTAACAGTCAGGTCCCATCACAAAGTGCACTCAGTAAGATATAATCTAATACAATGTTTAACAGTGAGGGACATATCTCATAAAGCCTTCTCTCAGGTGAAAAAACATTTTCCCTGCAACCCAAAACATTTAAACACACATTTCACAAATAAAGCCAAAAGTTAAGAGACATATTTTTTGCAACCTGCAACAGTGACAGACACCAAATTCAAAACTGGACATGTATTAAATAATCCATACGCTGGGGGATCGGTGGTTCAGCCTGTAATTCCAGTTCCTTGGGAGACCAAGGTGAGAAGATTTCCTGAGCCCGCGGGTTCGAGACCCACTTGGGCAACTTGGTGAGACCTTATCTCTACAATGGATCAAAAAATTAGCCAGGCATTGAAGTGTGCACCTACAGTTCTGGCTACTTGGAAGGATGAAGTGAAGGATCGCCGGAGCACAGCAGGTCGACGTTGTGGTGACTAGGAGTGTGCCACTGCACTCCAGTCTGGGTGACAGAGTGAGACTCCAACACAAAATAAATAAATAAGTAGGTAGGTAGATAGATAGATAGATAGATAGATAGAGAATCCATTCAACAAATGTTGAATGTTACAAATGTTACAAAGAACAAACACCAATTTAGGGACAAATTTCATACAATGTTCAACAGTGACACACAACACATCAAAAAATGTCAAGAAATAATCTCATTCAACCTGCAATTTTGAGGGATACATCTCATACAGTGGGTACATAATTGATAAAACACCAGCATAAAACATAAAATATATGAACTCACATTTGACACATGTCCCATGTAAGGCACACATTTCATACAACGTGCAAGAATGACATGTGGAATAGGAAAAAATACACGCAGTATATAATAACCTCATTTAACATACAGAAGTGAGACACACAGGTAATACAGCATGCACCTAGTTGTGAGAATATCTCCATAAAAAATAAGATAGTTAAACACACCTATCATGCCTCTAGTTAGAGACAAATTTCCTACAATGTGCAAGAGGTACAGACATTCCTCATATAAAAATACACCCAATTTGAAATATTCTCACTCATCATGCAACAATAAGTGACATATCTTATTCAGCATGCTTATGGCTGCAGAAACACCAGCATACAACATAAAATTTTTAAACATTATTTTATACCACATGACCTAGTTAGAGACATACTTTATATCATATGAAATAAGGACAAATAGTTCATACAAAAATGCATCCAGTATGAAATAATCTCAATCAACGTGCAAGATTGAGGGTCACATCTCATACGGCATGCTTCAAGCTGTGTAAACATCCACTTAAAATGTGAAACATTTAAGCACATTTTTCACTAAACATGCCCCAAATTAGAGATATATGTTCCACATGGTGCACCCAGTATTAAATTATATCATTCACCATGTCCGAATGAGGGGTACATCTCATATAGCATGCACACAGTTGCAAAATTACCCACATACAACGTAAAATGATTAAACACACATTTCATACCACATGTTCCAAGTTAGAGACAAATTTTATGCAATGTGTCACATAGCTCATCCAAAATGACACTAGTATATAGTTATCTCATTCAATCAACAAGAATGAGGGACACATTTTACCCAGCATGCCCCAAGTTACAGACACATTTCATTCATGTTCAATTTCTGATACAGCTATGACAAAAATACACCCAGTAAATATTATCTAATTCAATTTGCCAGAGTGAGTGTAACTTCTCACACAGAATGCTCCTGGTTGCATGAACACCCATTTCATACATTACCCTATTTGGAGATATATTGCATGCAATGTTCAACAGTGACAGACATCAAAAATGCACTCAGCATGAAATAAGCTCATTCAACATGCAACGGTGAGGGACACATCTCATATAACATGTACCTAATTGATAAAATACCCGCATAAATCAGAAAACAATGGGACATACATTTCACACAACATGACCCAATTAAGACTTTTTTTTTTTTTAGTTGGATTCTCACTCTGTCGCCCAGACTGGAGTGCAGTGGCCGCTCCCGGCCACCGCAGCCTCGACCTGCTGGGCTCCGGTGATCTTTCCGCCTCAGCCTTCAAGTAGCCAGAATTACAGGCATGCACTACACGCCCGGCTGATTTTTTTTTTTTTTTTTTTGATTTATTGTACAGATGAGTTCTCGCTGCCCAGGTGGGTCTCAAACCCGCGGGCTCAAGCAATCCACTCACCTCAGCCTTCCAAAGGCGCGGGATTACAGGCTGAGCCACCGAGCCCAGCTAAGACATATTTTATACAAGCAAAAATGACATAGAACAAATGTCTCAAGTATGAAATAATCTTTCAACGTACAACACTAAGTGATATATGTCATGCAGCATGCACCCTGTTGCAAAAACACACACATGGAATGTAAATTAGGTAAATACACATTTCACAAAGCATGCCCCAAGTTAGAGACATATATACAAAATTCAATAGGCATACAGCACCCAAAAATGTACCCAACATAAAATAATCTGTTTCCTTCTGAAACAGTGGGGGATATATCTCATACAGCATGCACCTAGTTTCAAAACATTTGATTAAATGGAAAACACTAAAACACATATTTCGCACAATATGTGCAAGGGAAAGACACATTTTACACAACATGAAACACTGGCAGACATTGCTCATACAAAAATTTACCCACTAAAATATCTCATTCAATATTCAACAGTGAGAAACACATCTCATACAGCCTGAACCCAGTCGTGTAAAACGTACATACAATATAAAACAGTTAGAGAGACATTTCACACAAGCCCAATGTTAGAGACACAATTCATACAACCTGCAATAACGACAGATATATGACATACCTCATACAAAAATGCAATTAGTATAAACCGTGGACCATCTTTTTATTTTAATACCATTACCTTTCATTGGGGGGGTTATAATATATATATATATATATATATATATATTATATATATAATATATATATTATACACACACACACATATACATATATATATATATATATATATATACACACACACATATACACACACATTTCTGAAACAATGCAATGTGTAAACTTTAATACTATGAGCTTGCCTAAATGAATTTATGCATGAGTAAAATAATGCAGAGACTTAAGCTTCATTTAGAGTAGAGGACATGAGTTTTACATCTTTATGGAGCCTTTAGCTTACCGTCTTTCTTCTGGCATTTTCACCCTTGACCCAGATCCAAACAGCTTCCAATGAAGCCCAGGAATAGGTAGCACACAAATGATTCTCCTTAAGCAAAGACCTCTATTGCCCATCAAAGCACTCTTCTAACAAGGCAACACCAGAGCAGATTTTTTTTTTTTAACTGGAGTCCCACCCTTTGTTCCTTGGACTAATACAAATAATCACAACATGATTCGCTATTCATTATGCACTGTCTTGTAACTTGCACATTTGTGCTTTCTTTTTAACATCACTGAGAACCTGCAATTTTTTTTCAATTTTCTTCAAAGACAATTTGAGAAAGTGTTTTACTTACTACCAAATAAATAAAAGATAAATAAATACACAAATGTAGGTTAGACTCAGTAGGTTATACAGAAAAATGTTTGGGTGGATTGATCTACCATCTTTTGGTTGCAAATGAAGAAAAAATCAAGCTTTTTTGCTTAATATATTTTAAAGAAATGTTGATATCAGTTATGCCAAACTTTTACCTAGAGCAAAGCTACACAGATAATATGAAAACCTTGAGCAGGGTAGCATCCACGTAGACTTGTAGGCAAATTTTCCTCCTTCTGATGAATACATTAATTACCACTTGGCACTGTCTCTGGTATAGTGAGAGAAAAAGTAAGTTTTAACTTACTTCTTGCTAGATTACTTCATTACTTCATTACCACAAGAAATAATTAGAACACTCAAGCCACTAGTACCCATGTTTCCATAGAGGAGTGTTCTCTCTTCATAGTTTCCATAAGGAGAAGAAACTACTTTTTGTACTTTTACAAAAAATGACCTAGTAAATTTGAGGTTTCACGTGTTTCAAACTCTGAAACAATACAATGTGTAAAATAAAATACTATGGCTTCCTTAAATTAATTCCAGGAGTGAAATAATCTAGAACCCTATGCTCTATTTAAAGTGTATAAACTTTTGAATCTTCAAGTAGTTTTTAGCCTTTTTTCCTCTGAGTTTTTCACATTTGGCCTAAATGTAACCTTCTGACACAATTAGAAAACAGACTCCAATTAAGCCCCAACTAGGTAACTTGCAGGTTTTTCTCCTAAGTCTAAATGTTCGCTATTGTTGAAATACAATTTTGGCAAGGGAACAACAAAATGAGGTTTTTATGTGTTTGGAGTCCCACCACACTTTGTTCTCTGAACTGAAACAATTGTTCACAGCGCATTTTGTTATTTATTTCAAAAAATGTCTTCCAAAATGAATGATTGTGTTTTTTTTTTTAATTTCACATCACTGAGAACATCTAAGGTGTTCTTTCAGCTTTCTTCAAAGGCAATTTGGCAGACTCTTTTCTTTTTGAAAGTGTTTTACTTACTTCCAAATACATCAACAAAAAATAAATATATGAAAATAGAGTGTGGTTTTATACTCAGTTATTTCGCAAACTGATTCAATGCGTGGATCCACCTGCCACCTGTCAGCTGTAAATGAAGAGAAGATTTCATTAGTTTATTTCTGTTTTGTGTTTTTCTTGGTATTCTTCAAATAAATACTGAAATCTGCTTTGCCAAACTCTCACTTTGAGTGAATCTACACAGAAAATGTAGAAGTCTTTAACAGGTTAGCATCAAGGTAGAATTGCAGGTTTTGTCACTCTCTGATGAATGTGCTGATTACAACTGGACAACCTGTCTCTGGAGTAGGAAGAGAAAGACGAAGTTTTAACTTGTCTTTTGGTAAACTTGCTCGCTTTTGTGAACCCCATGAAATAATTGAAAGAAGTTCGGCGCCAGTAACGACTCCTCACCCGTTTAAGGCCAAGAGATTTATTTAAGTGGCGGTTACAAGGGAAAAAGGGAAAGGGTCTATGGAGAGAGAGAGAGAGAGAGAGAGAGAGAGAGAGAGAGAGAGAGAGAGAGAGGAAGTGGGAAAGAGGTGGGAACAGAGCTACAGAGAGTGAGAGAGTGACAGAGAGAAAGAAAGAGAGACCTAGAGAGAGAGATATGCAGGGAGAGGGCTATATTTACTAGCCTGACAGGGGCTGGAAGGGACTGTGCTAGTTTCTTGGTGAAGGAGTGGCATGGGAGCAGGGTGGGGCCTATGCCATGTTACAGTCCTATTGGACGCATAACATAGCTGGCTAGGGATTGGAGGCTTGCAGCTTTGAACTTCATGTGCACGGGTAATTGTGCACACAGAAGCCGGAACCTAGGGCCTTTGTTGTCTGGTGTGTCCTCACCATCCTTTGAGCCATTCTGGGAGCCACCCCTCTGGTCGCTTCCTGCATCCCTCATTCCCACCTTTTCTGTTCTTATGGGGAGGGACGTCATTACTCTTTCTGACTACTTCCAGCTGGTTGGGGGCATTGTGGGGGTAAGATGGTGGAAGGATGCAGAACCAGCCAGAGCAGTGCCCAAAGGTAGGCGCTCAAGGTGTAGATTTCCGCAGGTGAGAGTTCCATGAAGGTTCCTTGTAAGTGTAGAACAACGACTTGTTCTGACCAGTCTTCCAGTGGGTCTGAGGGCAGTAGTAACCAGCTGTGTTGGAGTAGACTATGGAGGTAAATAGAGAAGCTGGAAGAGAGCATATCTAAAATAAAAATTAAGTGATGTTTAGGGACAAGGTGTTGACTCCTCTCTTGGGACAGGCTGATAACTATTGAGTAACAGGAGGTTGAGACTTTTATTTGAGAGTTCAGTTAAGTGTTTTTGGAGAAATTTAAAGATATATGCGTCTATTAAACAAAAACGCAAATTAGAAAGAGGCAGGTGCCTCCCTGTTGGACTATTGAGAGCCAGGAAAATGGGGTGACTTTGGCTGTCTGTTTTATGGAGGTTTTTTTAAAAGCATGTTATAACACAAAATCACAATAGTTATTGTAAAAGTTACTTATTTAGCCAATATGATAGTGTAATGATTTTGAAAAGAAAAAAAAAAAAACTCGCTCTTTTGTAACAAAGACAGTGGGGGGAGGGCTAATTGAATTTTGTCTCTTTTTTCTCCCTTCTGTTATTTAAAGAAAAAAAGTTTTGGAGACTATTAGTTAACAAGCTCATGTTCTGGCCTTCGAGTAGCATGTTGGTCTAGTATTTATTGTAATTGATATTAATGGTAAAATTATGGAACCTTCGTTGTAGCCTTGAGTGTTTACAGAATTTCTTTTACTTTTTCCACTAACTTTCACCTAACATGTTCGATAAACTCATACCATTCTTTGACATGATTAAACCTTCAATTTTTGTTCTATGCTTTCTTTAACCAGCCATTCTATCATAGAAAAAAATGAACCATACAAGATTCTTTCCTATACAATTATTTATATTTTCTTTATCCTTTCTTACTAAAAACATACCTTACACCAACAAGTTTCTTTACATTTTTCCTAACTTCAGAGCTCTAACCAAAGCAACAAGTTTATATGTAGTGGAAGGGCTTAGAGAGAATCCAACGTAGAACTATTAGGGAAATCCAAAACTATACAAAAGGCACCCAAAAAGTAGAGTGGTGTGAGTTTTAATTTTTGTCATAATGTCCCTTCCCAATAATGGAGGTGGACACGTTGGCATAAGAAGGAAAGAGTGTTGAAATACTTTATCTTCCAGAACACATAGAAGCAATGTCATGGTGAAGGGCCTGGTTATAATGCCCTGTGTCCCCACAACCAAAAGGGGTGAAGGAAGGAGTGGACTAGGAAATGTAAGTAAATCTGAGCATGTAGCCCCGTATTAATAACAAATGATATAACCCCACCAGCTACTGATATTTCCACCCTAGGCTCAGTTGGTTTAATGGTTTGTTCCAAAGACATTGGGGTTACCAAGTAAGGAGTGAGACTATCTGACTGGAGCAAGTCCAAGAGATCCCCTTTTGAGATCGTGTAAGATGCATGGTGTCCCTTAATTGAAGTAAGCCTCTGGGCCATGTGCTCTCTTCTTTCTGGGCGAATGAGGCAATTATGAGCCCAATGTCCATGCAATTTGCATTTGGGACAGGGTTTTGCTGGTGGGCAGAGCTTAACAGTCTTTGGCCATATGCCCATTTTGACGGCATCAGAAAAAAACCTGGGAAGGGGGCTGTGTACCCCTTCTGCTATTGACCATCTCGGGTGGAAGATTATCAGTGGTGGCTTTTTTGTTAAAGTGGTAGATAAAAGCTGAAGTGCTTTCCGCTTATGTTGGTGGTCCTAGTGCTGACTGGGAGATAAAATATATAGCCAAAAGAGTTTGTTCCTCTACAGAGTTTAAAACAATATTAGTAAACTGCTGCAATATTAGTAAACTGACTTAGAAATATTGTTGGATTTTTATCTGGTCTTTGAAAAACCTCTTTTATTCTGTCCTAGTTAGCCTGTTCATTAACACCTTTTTGTAGTTAGTAACAGGATTTATTCACATGATCTCTTTATTTTCGTCTGGGAAGAAGGTTGATATAGTCCCAGTTTAGATGTAACTTGAGAGAAATTTAGTATAAGTAAACAACAAAAACTTGTTGCAGCTGGTAGGGCTGCTATCAGGTGGTTGTCAAGCCGTAAGGGGGGGTTGAAAAGGCTGGAGTTTGGGATTAGGCACTGTGGCCTTTGGCACTGGCCCTTCCTCCAAAGACAAAAGAGAAAGGCTGGAGACTGGGGTCAGGTGACCAGGCAGGAAACACAAGCCCTTCCTTCTCAGATAAAGGTCGAGGGTGAGAAGGAGGAGAAACTGATGGTGAGTGGAATAGCAAAAACAGACTGTAGGAGGTTTATCTGCTGGTTTGAAGTTAGAAATAGAGGGAGGTGGCAGGATTAGTTGTGTATGATCTAAGACTTTTTTTGTGAGCGGTCTAAGATAGAGAAGGGGACATGCACCTGAACAATATCCTTTGTGCCCACTACTTTGCAGAGGGGAGTGAGGACAACCAGTGCGGCCTTGGATCGGGTTATGGGAGGGAATGATTGAAAATGGGTTGAATTGCTGGAGAAGTGGGTGGAGCTGAAGAGGAAGGAGGGGGTTTTTCTGCAGGATTGAAATCCGAGATGGGAAAGAAGGGAGGGGACTTACAGTGTTTGCAGTGGGGAGAGAGAAACTTAGAGGTGGAGGCTCCCAAGTGTGTGGAATAATGGGAGAAAGAGAAGTAGGAGAAGCAGTAGATGCTAGCATGAGCTGAGAGTGTAAGTTATAGGGTTACAATTGAGACACAGGCGAGGATGTTTATGGAGGAGAGAAAAAGACTGAATATAGGGAATCTCTATGCACCATTTTGAATGCTCACAGAAATTATATAGGCCACTGATTTTGGTTGTCTAAGGGATATGTTGGCCAGTCTTGTGTGCAGAGGTGAATTAGGCATTTGAGTTTAATATCAGGGAACAGAGAAAGGATAGTGAGATTGTTTAAAATGCATTTAAGAGGGGAGTTGGTTGGCAGGGATGACGAACCTCCCATAGCAGGACAGGTGGGCTAAATGACATGTCCCCCAAAGAGTCGTCTGTCCGAGAAGTGTGGCTGTGGCACAGAGGTTTGGCACAAACAGGGTTCTCTGGAGAACTGAGGGGTTCAAGGAACCTAGTGCAAGGATTTTTGAACCAGACAGAGAGCACTTGACTTGGCAGCGGGTGGGAGCGTGTTCAAGATTCCTGCCAGTAGAATAGGGCTTACTGTGGGGAAAGAAACATGGAGCCTGCAAGGCTTACTGTTGCCCGACAGATATAGGAGTCCTTCAGAATTCGCTGTGGACCAGCAGTCGTGGGACCCCCAGGGTCCACTGTGGCACAACAGCCATAGGATTCCTTGGGGGGGGTGAGAGTTGTGTGAGATCTGCTGCAGGCTAGCAGACGTGGGACCCGTGGGGCCCGCTGTTGGGAGCCAACATCTGTGGCTACATGGCTGAGGCCTGTGAAGGCCCATCTGGAGGATCGCCTCTGACATAGGATATCAGTTATACCTATAATGTTGGCGTGCGATTGGTGACCAGCGTGCATACATGGCAGTAAAACTTATAAATAAAATCTCTATACGCCTGATGAAAGGTTATACAGCAGAATGACCTTGTCCTTTCTAAATCTTACTTCTTTCTAGATATTCTTTAACTTCTATTCCTGGTAGGCTCGTGAGTCAGCTCTTGTTCCCAAAGGCAGTTCCTCCTAGGATTAGGATTAGAAACTAAATTATCATAATAGTTTTATTGCCCCACCTTTTAGACGGGCAGAGCATTTTTCTTCAGGACGTTTTTCTAGTTTCGTTACATCCTGAAACTGCTTGCTTCAGCCTGTGGCCATTTCCATAGTAACCGTGCAGTCCATTATCCAAGAGTGTGACAGACACTATTTGATTTTTAGAATAGACTTGTTCAGATAAAACATTCATTTAAAACGATATGATTTCCATCAGAAAGATTTAAACAGTAATAAGCATTCGTAGAAAACTTTTAGGTTTTGTTTAAGCTTTTTAAGTTTCCTTTTTTCAGGTTATGACTTTAGTTCCTGTTCCTGTAGGCCAACTTTAAGATCCTTTGATTAGTATACCGAAACTTTCCCAACGCTGTAGTTTTTGCTTCTAATATGATAATAGGAAATTTTACATGTAGCCATGTATTAATATACTAGGAAAAAAGATTTAAGTTTTTGGTTAAAGTCATAGTTTTATTAGAATAGAATGAGAATTATAGTGTTATGATTCTAAAATCATACGTCAATGATAATTATAAGATTTAACGATAAGGTATTAACTTAATGAGATATAGCATAGTATTAAAGTCCAAACACTAGATCACGAAACTCATATAAGTCATGGTAAGAAATCAGTTTTGAATTAATTGTTGTAGAATTACAGGCCACTATGTTGAATTGTAATAGGTTAATGGAATAAATAAAAATTAAGTCATTTAGGTAAACTAATAGATTATAGTATAGTGTTAAGTTGATAATATCGGTCGTTAAAAAATAATGGGAGTCAGTGAACTTGGATTGAATCTAGAGTTAACTAAGAAAGTTTTTGTATTAATCAGGGTTTAGAACAAAGAGTATAATATGAATGATTTGTTGAACACTTGGAAGACAGTTTTAAACGAACTGTATTTGTGCACCTGTGACCTTGATGTGAGATTTGTAAGGCACGCCTGCTTGGAGCTTGCAAGTCTCGTGATAATCTTGTGATGCATAGTTTGTAAATCTCAATATACATCATGGAGTTTGTAGGCCCCCAACAAGTGATTGTCACACTGCTGGAGGGTATGAAAAATGGTATATAAGTTGGAAGGTGTCCAAATAAAATTTGGCTTCAGTCTTGGCCAGACTGTTCCCAGAAGAAATCGCCTCTGAGTGGTCTCTTCTCGCCATCTGGATTCTCCGTTGCGGTCCTAGCCCCACCCTCCGTCAGGGCTGGTCCCCGACAGCCCGCTGCAGCCTGGCAGTGGTGGGAAGGTGTGAGAGAGATAAGGAGGAGGAAAGAGCCTTTAGCTGTAGCTTGGCAGCCGTAGCAGTTTGAAGTTTAAGAGAAAAAGGAGAAGAGGAAGCCTTCAGGGTCCTCTGTGGCTGTGAAGGCCAAGGCGGGGTGTGTTCCCCCTTGCCCAGGTGCTGGAGGGGCTACCAGATGATCAACAGTCATTTCCCTCCAATGGGTCCCTCGCAAGTTTAGGTTTCCGTGTCTGGGGAACTCGCCTATCCAGTGGTCACTGGTGGATGCAGGTCATGTGTTCAAAATGGTGGGGAAGGTCCAGGAGGGCTGGAGTGGCCACCAGCACTGGGTCAGGGATCCTGCCTATGGGGATAGACCCTCACAAGGGCAGAAGAACACCCAATCCGAGTCACGGCACCAATGAAAAAAGATCGGTGCCAGTAATGACTCCTCACCCATTTAAGTCCAAGAGATTTATTAAAGTGGTGGTTACGAGGGAATAAGGGAAAGGGTCTGTGGAGAAAGAAAGAGAGAGGAAGTAGGAGAGAGGTGGGGAGAGAACTGCAGAGAAGGAGAGAGGTACAGAGAGAGACTGAGAGAGAGAGAGATATGCAGGGAGAGGGCTGTATTTACTAGTTTGAGAAGGGGCCAGAAGGGGCTGTGCTAGGTTTTTATTGGAGGAGCGGCATGGAAGCAGGGTGGGGCCTATGCTGTGTTATAGTCCTATTGGACGCATAACAAAGCTGGCTAAGGATTGGAAGCTTTCAACTTTGAACTTCACATGCATGGGGAATTGTGCACACAGAAGCTGAGGCCTAGGGCCTTTGTTGTCTGGTGTGTCCTCACCATGCTGGGCACGATTCTGGGAGCCACCCCTCTGGTCACTTCCTGCACCCTACAATAATCATAACACTGTATCCCTTACATACAAACTGTGTTTTCAAATGGGACTATCTTCTCAACACATAGCTCCAATAGAAAGAAGGATCTTCTCTTGTACTTTAACAAAAATTGACCTAAAACTTTGAGTTTTCACATATTTCAACACCTGAAACAGTATAATGTTTAGTTTGAAGTACTATAAGATTGCTTAAATTATTTCCAGGGATGAAATAATATAGAACATTAAGGTGCAGTTAAAGGACATACATTTTTTACTCTTCATGGAGCCTTGAGCCTATCTTCATTTATTCTGAATTTTTAACCTTTGTCCAAGAATTATTCTCCTGTGGTAAATAAGAAACATTCACCAAAAAATACCAGAAGAAGGTAACATAGAGGTGTTTCTTTTTAAGCCTCATGATCTATTTTGACCAGCAAAGCACTCTTCTGGAAAGGGAACTAAAGAGCAGGACCTTCCCCACACTTTGATCCACGAATGGACAAAATAATCACAAAAAACTCAGTTATTTACTACCATAAGAGCCTTACAACATGCATGCTTTCATTGTCTTTTTATCCTAACTGGATACATCTAATGTTTTCTTTATGCTTCCCTCAAAGGCAATTTGGTAATATCTTTTCTTTGTGAAAGTGTTTTACTTGCTTCCAATACATAAAAAGGTAAATAAATGAAAAAAGTGTTTGGTGTTAGACTCTGTAGGTTATTCTGCAAACTCTTTGAATATGTGTAATCACCTATAACTTTAAGCAGCAAATGAAGAGATTACCTGTTTAGTCTAATAATTTTTTTTATCATTATGTTGTAAAGAAATGCTATCTACTTTGTCAAACCCTTGCCAATAGTTAAGTTACAAAGATAATATGGAAACATTTAGCAGGTTAGCATGAGAAAAGATGTGTAGGAGACTTTGCCACTCTCCAATGATTGCACTGATTGTCATTGGGCAACACATCTCTGAGACAGGAAGAGAAAAACTACATTTTCACATGTATGTTGCTAAAAGGGCTTCCTTAAGTGCAACTGACAAAATAACTGTAACGCTTTAGCTCCAGGACACAAAACATACTTTCATAAAGGACTATGTTTGTGTCTTATCTTTCCACAGAGAGAATGACATTGTCTTTATACTATTACAAAAATTGACCTAACAACTTTGTTTAGGGTATCACATATTTCAATCCCTGAAACACTGTGTTGTATAGTCTTAAATTCTGTAGTCTTGCCTAAATCAAAACTAGGAGTCAAATAATCTGAAGTCTTAAGGTGAAGTTATAGAGCATGAGATTTTAAATCTTCATAAAGCACTAAGCCTATTTGCATTCCTTGTGATGTTTTTATCTTTGACCTAGACTCATCCTCCTGAGATAATGGATAAACAGCCTCCAATTAGGCTCGTTACTAAGTAGTAGCACACAGATATTTCTCTTTAAGATTATGATATCTATTGTCCAGCATTTTTATTTCTAGCATTGAAACTCCATAGATGGTTTTTTACTATGCTCAATTCCCACCACGTTGTTTCCTGAACTGACAGATGATTACCCCACATTCACTTTTTTATTATGCCAAGAAACTTCCAGCTTCTTTCAGAGATATCTTGGCACTCATTTCTTCATAAAATTGTTTTACTTACATAAAAATACATAATTCAGTACATAAATAAATAAACTGTGGAGTTGCACTCAATTAATTATGCTGCAAACTATTTGAATGAGTGGTAACATCTTCCAATGGTCAGTAGCAGATAGAAAAACCAGAATTTACTTTATTTTTTCTTCTTACGGTATAAAGAAATCCTGATATCCTATTTGTTAATCTCTTATCTAGATTAAAGATTCATAGATAATAAAAACACCCTTAGCATGTTAGTAGCAATGTTGTTTTGTTAGACAACTTAGTTACTGTCCAAAAAATTAATTGTTTACCACTGGGCATCACATCTCTGGGACAGAAAGACAAAAACTATGTTTCAAGTTCCATTTTTCTAAAAGTGATTCCATTGGTAAACACAATTAAATAATCATAACACTTTAGCCCCCTGGATACAGAACATGTTTTCATAAGGCATGGTACCCACTCCTTAAACTTCCATAGAAAGAATAAAGTTCTTTGTTTACTGTTATAAAAATTGACCTAACAATATCGAGGTCTCACATTTTTTATTCCCTGAACAATGCTATATGGAGTCTTCAATTCCTTGGGCTTCCCTAAATTCATTAAGGAAGTGAAAAAATTTAGAACCTTAAGTTGCAGTTAGAGAAAAGCTTGTGAGTTTATAACTCTTCATAAATCCTTGATTCTATGATCATTCTTTTTAACCCTTTCACATCTGGCCTAGATTCAGTCCTCTGAGGTAAAGAGAAAACAGCCTGGAAAAAAATGCCAGAAGTATGTAGCACTCAGGAGACTTTCCTAAAGCCTAATGATCTCTATTGTCCAGCAAATCACTGTTAAGGTATGGGAATGCCAGGGGTGGTTCTTAACATTGTTGGAGTCCCACCATGCTTTGCTGTGTAAACTGACACGAATCATTGCACTGCATTCTGTTTTCTATGACTTCAAGTATTCTCCAACAGAAAACATATTTCTGTTTTTTCTTTAATATTGCTGGTAACATCTAAGGTATTATTTCAATTGACTTCAAAGATAATTTGGCATTCACCTTTCTTTGTGAAATTGTTTTGCTTACTTGCAAATACACAAATAGATAGATAGACTAATAAACAAATACTATGGTGTTAGACTCACTTCATTATATATATAAGCTGTTTTAATGGGTGAATCTATCTGCCAACTGTGGATGGCAAAAAAAGAAAGAAAGAAAACAGCATGTTGTTACATTTTATTTTTGTCACTATGCTTTCAATAAATCTTGACATCTGTTGTGCCAAACTATTGCCTAAACTGAAGCTACACATATAACGTGGAAGCCTTACCAGGTTAACATCAGTGTAAGTGTAGGCAAATTTGCCACTCTCCCATGAATGCACTGATAAACACTGGATATCATGTTTGTGAGGCAGGAAGAGAAAAACTACTTTTTAACTTGCTTGTTGCTAAAAATGCTTCCATTATTGAACCTCATAAAATAATAACACTCTATCCCCTAGTATACAAAACATGTTTTCAAAAGAGACTGTATTCTTTCCTCATAAATTCCATAAGGATAAGGGCATTCTCTATGTTATTTTACAAAAATTGGCCACAACAGTTTTGAGGGGCTGTCATATATATTAAACCCTGATAAAATGAAATGTAAAGTCTTAAATATGATGGACTTAACCAAAATTATTGCTAGGAGTGAAATAATGTTGTACTTAAGCTGCATTTAACGTCAAGTGCATTAGTCTATAACTGTTCATGTAATCTTAAGCCTAACTTTTTTCTTCTGAGTTTTTTACCTTTCACCTAAATTCAGCCTCCTGCTGAAAATTAGGAAATGACATCTAACTAAGCACGGAAGTAGGAAGCATGCAGGAGTTCCTCTTTAAGTCTAATGATTGCTATTGTTTTTCAAAGAACTCTTCTGGACAAAGAGCACTAGAGCAGATTATTATTATTATTATTATTTTTGCTGGAGTCTCACCACGTACTGTTATCTCAAATGACACAAATTATTACACCACATATTCTTATTTATTTCACCAAGAGTCTTCCAACATGCTCATTTCCATTTTCTCTTTAATGTCACTGGGATAATCTAAAGGCAATTTTGCAAACTCTGTTTTTTGTTAAAGTGTTGTACTTACTTTCAAATACAAAAATATATGGATAAATAAATGAAAAAAAGAGTTTGGAGTTAGACTCAGTCAGCTATACTGCAAATTATTTGATTAGGTCTATCCATCTGACATCTGTTAGCAGCAATTGAAGAATAATCCGTTTCATTTTTTATCTTTTTTCTTGCCATGCTTTGAACAAATTCTGACATCTTCTTTGCCAATCTCTTCACTCTCCAGAGTGAAGCTACACAAATAATTTAGGAGCCTTTATAAGTTTTAACATCTTTAGACATTTTAATGCCTTTAAAAATGTATACCTTTAGAAGATTTAACCCAATAACCATCAACTTACCAGCAACATTCTTCTCAAACCTAGGAAGAACAATATAATAATTCATATAAAAATTTAAGCAACCAATAATAGCAAATAAAACAAAATCAAAATGCAGGAGGTATCACACTCTCAGACTCTAAACTGTATTATGAAGCTACCAGAAACAAAACAGTTTGGTGTTAATACAGGAACATGCATATAAATCAATGGAACAGAATTGAAATTCCAAAAGCAAAACCTCAATTTTTCAAGCTTCTCATCTTTGACAAAGCATCCACCATCAATCATTGGGAGATAACAACTTATTCAGCAAATGGGACTGGGAAAACTGGCTGATCACATGCAGAAGATTGAAACAGGATCCCTGCCTATCCCCATACAGAAAAATTAACTCTAAATGGATCAAAGACCTAAATGTAAATCCTCAAACTATAAGAACCTTAGACACTGTTATGCATATTGGAGACACTGTTATGTATATTGGAACTGGCAACTAATTCCTGATGAAAACCCTAAATGTCCATGCCACAATAGATTAGATAGCAAGTGGGGCTTCGTCAAACTGACAAACTTCTGCAAAGACAAATCATCAAGAGAGTAGAGAGAGAGTCCACAGATGGGGGAAAACTATTTATCACCTCCATGTCTGACAAAGGCCTAATAGCTAGCATCTACAAGGAACTCATACGTGCTGGGGGGAAAAGAAGCCCCATCACAAATTGGACAAATGGTCTGAATAGACAGTTCTCAAAAGAAGATATATGATCAGTCAACAGATAAGTGAAAAAATGTTCAGCCTCGCTAGTCATCAAGGAGATGCAAATTAAAACTACACGAGATATCACTAACTCCCATCAGAATGACTATCATCACTAACTCAAAATATAACAGATGCTGGAGAGGATGTAGCAAAAAAGGAATACTTCTACACTGTTGGTGGGAGTGTAAACTACTACAGCCTCTATGGAAAGGTTGTGGTGATACCTAGAAGTTCTAAGAAATGACTTTTCATATTACCTCATAATTCCCACAATTAAGAGAGTGCACATACTGCAGTTAAAGACATAATTTTTGAAATTATGGATTCTCGATCCTATTGTTGTTCATTCTGATATTTCTCCTTTGAGTATTCCTGGAAGAACTCAAATCACTCTATACATATATTTATTGCAGCAGTGTTCACCATAGCAAGAACATAAAACCAACCGTGTTATTCATCAAAAGAGGACTGGATAAAATATGTGGTACTTATACTCAATGGACTATTACGAGCCATAAAGAAGAAAAGAATCTCGAACTTCCCAGCATCCAGGATGGAATTAGGGTCTATAATACTCAGTGATCTTTCACAGAAAAAAATAACTGAGTATCACGTGTTCTCACTCATAAGTGGACCTTGAACAAATATTGTAATAGTATCAGAAAAAGAACAAAAGTAGTGGGAAACTGCAAAGGAGCAGGAGTGGGGTGTTGGGATTGACAACAGTGGAAATCTGCATGGGGAAGGAGGTTACACCTAATAACCAAAAGTACCTGCACAATGAATATTTTACCTCACAATTTAAAACAAATTTAAATGTTTAAAAAACTAAATTTCTAAAGCCGGGCTCAGTGGCTCAGCCTGTAATCCCACGCCTTTGGGAGGCTGAGGTGAGCGGATTGCCTGAGCCCGCGGGTTCGAGACCCGCCTGGGCAGCGAGACCTCACCTCTACAATAAATCAAAAAATTAGCCGGGCGTGGTAGCGCATGCCTGTAATTCCAGCTACTCGGAAGGCTGAGCCGGAAGGATTGCCGGAGGCCAAGCAGGTCGAGGCTGCGGTGGCCGGGAGCGGCCACTGCACTCCAGTCTGGGCGACAGAGTGAGACTCCAACTCAAAAAAAAAAAAAAAAATTAAATTTCTCCAAAAAGTTTTTAAAAAGTAGTTTGGCATCAACATAGGTTTGTAGATGAATTGGCCACTCTCTGATTAATGCATTGATTACAAATAGGAAACAGGAGAGAAAAACTCTGTTTTAATATGCTTGTTACTAAAAATGTTTATTTGTGAACCCTATGAAATAATCATAACCCTCTAGCCCCTAGGGTAAGAAACCTCCTTCCATATGGAAATATTTTCTTTCCTTATTTCTTCCACACGGAGAAGGATGTTCTCTTTGTAATTTTACAAATTTGAGCTAGCAATTTTCTTGGGATTTAAAATATTTCAATCCCATTAACAATGCAATGTGTAATCATATATAGTATTTTCTTGCCTAAGGTGGTCAAGAGAGTGAATATGCTGTAGTTAAGGCATGATTTTTGAAATCATAGACCCTTGATTTCATTTTTGTTCATTCTCATTTTTCTCTTTTGTCCAAGATTAAGCCTTTTGAGATAATTGGGAAACAACCTCCAATAAAGTCTACTAGCATGTAGGATAAAGCTTTTTCTTCTTAAGACTAATGGTCTCTATTGCCCAGTGGCAAATTCTTCTGTCAAGAAAAGTCCAGAGCAGGATTTTTACTTTGCTGGAGTCCCAACACATTTTTCTTCAAAGTGATAGAAATAGTCACACCACAATCCACTATTTTTATGCAATTTGTCTTCCAACCTGAATGTCTTTTTTTAAAAAATATTACTGGAAATGTCAAAGTATTTCTTTCAGCTTCCATCGAAGGCAATTTGGCAATATCTTTTCTTTTTGAAAGTGGTTGACTTACTTCCAAATACATAAATAGATAAATCAATAAATGATACATAAATGTGTGTTACAGTGAAAACTTTTACAAGCGGTGGATGTATCTGCTACCTGTAGGCAGAAAATGATACAAAAAATCTGACTAAATTATTTCATTGTTTTTTTTCTCAATGTGCTTTAAAGAAATCCAAACATACTCCTTGCCAAACCCTTAGAGTGAAGCAACACAGCAAATATGGAATACTTTAGTAGGCTAACATCAATGGAGGATTGTAGGCGACTTTGCCACTCTCCAATGAATGCTCTGAATACCACTAGGCAACTCATCTATGGGACTGGAGGAGAAAAACTATGCTTTAACATTCTTGTTGCTAGAAGTGCTTTCTTTTTATTAACCGCACGAAATAATCCTAACCCTTTAATCCTTAGTATACAAGCCATGTTTCATGGCTTCTTTCATATATGAGACTGTATCCTCTTCTGAAAGCTTCCATAGGGAAAAAGATTTTTTCTTTATACATTTACAAAAATTCACGTAGCAACTTGGGGATTTTGCATATTCCAATCCTGGAAACAATACAATATGTAGCCGAAAATACTATGGCCTTGTCTAAAAAATTCTGAAGTGAAATAATCTAGATCCTAAAGCTGTAGTTAGAATAAACAACATGAGTCTTTAATTTTTCATGGAGACTTGATCCTATCTTGGTTCCTTCTGACACTTTCACCTTTGAGCTAGATTCATCTTGCTTAGGTAATTAGGAAAGATAATTCATTTAAGAACAGAAATAAGTTGCACACAGTTGCTTCTTACTAAGTCTAATGATCTCTATGGGCAGCGGAACATACTTCTGGAAAGGAAACTCCAAAGCAGGTTTTTGACTGTGCTTGAATTTCACCACACTTTGTGCTCTGTACTGACTGAATTATCACAACATACAATGTTACTTATTACACAGAGTCTCCCAACGTGCATGATCGTTTCTTTTTAACATAATTTTGAACATCTAAGGTTTTATTTCAGGTTCTTTAAAGGCAATTTGGCAATCTCCTTTATTTGTTAAAGTGTTTTACTTACTTCCAAGTACATAAATGAAAAAAGTGTGGTGTTAAGAATCAGTAGTTTATACTTCAAACTGTTTGAGTGGGTGGATCTAAATACTACCTGAAGGCAGCAAATTAAGAAAAAACGTGGTTAATCGGTTTATTTCTTTACCTCTCTACACTTTAAAGAAATTCTAATTACTACTTTGGTAAGCTCATACATAGAATAAAACTACAGCAGGTTAGCATCAACATAGGTTTGTAAGTGATTTGACCACTTTCTAATAAATTCACTGAGTATTACTGGACAACATGTTCTGGGAGAATAAAAGAAACACAGACATTTTAACTTGCATGTTGCTAAAAGTGATATCTTTTGTAAATCCTATAAAATAACCATAGCATTCTATCCCCTAGGATACAATGCATGTTTCCATAAGGGACTATGTTCTCTCTCCTTATAGTTTCAATAGGGAGAAGAACCTTCTCTTTGCAGTATTTCAAAAATTGACCTGGCAACATTGTTTAGAAATTCACATATTTCCATCCCTGAAACAATGCAATATAGTTTTAGATGCTATGGTCCTGCCTGACTTTTTGAGGAGTGAGATTATCTAAAATCTTAACTGCAGTTAGAGTAAAAGGCATGAGTTTTTTACTTTTCATGGAGGTGTGTACCTATCTTAATTCATTCTGACCTACTCAATGCTGACTTAGGTTCAGTTCTCTGAGGTAATGAAGAAATGTCCTTCAATTAAACCCAAAATTATGTAGAATGCATGCATTTCTACTTAAGGTAAAGATTTCTACTTCTAGTGAGGTAGTTTACTGGCAAGGAAACTCCACAGCAGGTTTTATTACTTTGCTGGAGTCCCACAATGCTTTGTTACCAAAACTGATACAAGTGGTCACACCATGTTGAGTTACTCATTAACCGAAGTGCCTACCAACATACAACTAACAGTTTTCTCTTTAACATCGAGATTTCTTTCAGCTTCCTTCAAAGACAGTATGGCAGTCATCTTTTCTTTTCTTTCAGCTTCCTTCAAAGGCAATTTGGCAGTCATCTTTCTTTTTGAAAGTGTTTTATTTACTTCCAAATAAATAAATAGATAATTAAAAAATAAAAAAAACAGTGTGGTGTTAGACTCAGCAGTTTTACTGCAAGCTGCTTGAATGAATGGATTCATCTGCCATTTGTTGGTGTCAAATGAAAAAGGAAACTGTCTAGCTTATTTCATTTTGTTCTCACTATGCTTTAAAGAAGTGCTGCTATCTCCTTTGGCAAACTCTTACATGGAGCGAAACTACACAGATAATGTGGAAGCCTTTAGCTTCTTAACATCAAGTAGGTTTGTGGGCGACATTGTCACTCTCTGATGAATACACTGATTACTTCTGAGTAGCAAGTTTGAGACAGGATGAGATAAACTATGTTTTAAATTTCTTGTTGCTGATAGTGCTTCCTATTGTAAATACCATCAAATAATCACATACTGTAGCCCTAGGATACTGACCATGCTTTCATAAGGGCCTATGTTCAACTTTCATAGCTTCCAAGAGAAGAAAGACATTCTCTTTTTCCCATTTCAAAAATTGACCTACAAATTTGTTTCACTGTTCACTTATTTCAGTCCTTAAAATAACACCATGTGTACTTGTAAATACTGTGCACTTACCTAAAATAATTACAAGAGTGAAATAATTTAGCTCTTTAAGTTGCAGTTAGCATAAAGGGCATGAGTTTTTAACCCATCATGGAACATTGAGCCTATTTTCAGTCCTTTCAGATCTTTTCACTTCTGACCTAGATTCAACCCTCTGAGATACATTCTTCAATTGAGTCCAGAATTTGGTAGCATGCAGGTGCAGCTGTTTCTTCTTAAGCCTAATAATCTCTGTTGCCCAATGAAACATTTTACTAAAAAGAATTCTCCAGAGTAGATTTGTTACTTTGCTGGTGTCCCTCTGAGATAATGAGCAAATAGTTACCAATTAAGTCAAGAAGTTGTTAGAATGCGGGTGTTTCTCCTTAATGATTTCTATTCCCTAGCAATACACTTTTCTGGGAAGTCAACTCCATAGTAGGTTCTTGACTGCTGGAGTCCCACTATGCTTTGTTCCCTGAACTGACACAAATTACTACATCACTTTTCATTATTTATTATGGCAAAAGTCTTTCAACATGCACAATTGTGTTTTCTCTCTAACATCACTGGGTACATCTAAGGTTTCTTTTCAGCTTCCTTCAAACACAATTTGACAGTCTCCTTCCTTTTTGAAAGTTTTTTATTACTACTTCACAATACATACATAAGGAAAGAGAAAAAAATATAGAGTTTCAGTAAGATGATGACAGAACAAGTGGGACAGTGAGATTCTCTGAAAGTGAATTCCCATAGAGACTCTTGGTTCCCTTCCCACAGCCCCACCCACTGCCAGTCACACTGATCTGAGGCCTGGAGACCCTTGGTCCCAACATGGCCCAGATACCGTGGCCCCACCACCACCACTGCTCCACACCAGGTGGACTGGGCCCTGGTCACATAGAATTCCCAGCTTCCTCCCCAGTTACACTGTCTCACCTAATCCCAAGCCACTGCCACCTGTGGAGGCCTTGGGATACTGCCTTGTGGAGATCTGGGTTCCCTTGCTGGGTATATTGCTCTGCGCAGCCTCAGCCACTGCCATCTCCCTCCCTGGCTGGGGCACTGAGTCCTGTTTCAGGCCACTGTAGTCCGTGGAGTCCTTACATGCCCACTTCTATGAGCTACTGGCTTCATCACTAACTAAAGCACCCCAAGCAGGGCCCAAAGATGCTGCCTGTGCTTGTCCCTCAGAGTTCTGGGTCACTGACCAGGCTGACGTGCCCAGACCCATCTCAAGTTGCCATCGCCCAACGACTTAGGCACCCACACAGCAGAGCTCTGTGTCCCCCACCCTGGGTGATGTGCCTAGCCATCTCAAGTCACCATGCCCGGGGAGGCTCTAGGTACCCGCCCGTTAGAGACACCAGCTCCATCCCTGACCAAAGCATCCTGCACATGGCCAAAAGCCACCACTGCTACCTGCATTTAGGATATTTGGACCCCCACCCTGGCTGAAATGCCAAGCCTCATCTCAAGCTGCTGTTGCCCAGGTAGGCCCTAGGTGTGCACCTCTTGGAGCTGTGGGCCACCACCCTGGTTAAGGCACCCAACCACTTCCCAAACTGCCATAGTCCAGCAGTACCAGAGAAGAGCTGGAGCTAGAAACCAGGTTGTTTCGGTTTGATTGTTTTTATTTTTGTTTTATTTTACTCTTATCTGTCTTCAGCTCTCTTTTCATTTATTAGTGGGTACCTCTGTCTATGCTCCCTTTTACTTTTCTAACTCCATCATCTGCTTCCCCTTCTCCCTGTTCCATTTCTTTCCCTTTTCTTAGATGATTTTATTTTCAGGGAGCAAACCTATACCCCCAATTTGTGAACAGAATACAAAGTAGTGGGAAGCAGAGTCCAGTGTATCCATACACCAGTGAGTGGATACTGGGATCTGCAGATTAGTTTTGAATTTGATTTAGTTTTGAATCAGAGCTCCCCCTCAAATAAGTCTCAAAGTGGCAAAACATATTACCCTCAATCTACATTCCAGCCTCAGAATCGAACAAAGCCAGAAGATTCACAGAAAGAAGAATAGAAGATTGAGCAAACAAAAGCAAAATGCAAACCTGCCACCCCTGAACAACAGATTTAAAGAAGAGAGAGGAAGAAAAAAGGAAAAAGAGGGGAGAAAAATCTACACAAATGAAGAAAAACCAAAAGGAGAATATAGGTCTCACATAGACCCCTGCAAGATCAGATATTGAGAAAACATACATTAGAATGCAAACAATGAGGAACCCCCAGAATGACCGGTCACATACTACAAACCCAGACATCAAGACAATAATAGAGAGAATAAAAATAATTGAGGAGAGATGAGAGGAAAATAGGAAGGAGTTTATAACTGAGATAACAGCACTAAAGTATACTGTAACTGAAATAAACAACAAACTAATAAACATGGAAAGTAGACATATCCAAGCAGAAGAAACAATCTCAGAACTTGAAACCAAAATATAGAACTAAACCAAACTGTCAAAACCAAGAAAAGAAGATTAAAAAGACAGAAGAAAAACTTCGAGATAAACAAATACTTCAAGAGAATGAACCTAAGAGTAATTGGACTTTGTAAGATATAAAGAGAGACAGATAACAACTTGGAACAAACATTGCACATAATTACCTCATTAATTGTGTGAATATTCAAACACAAGACATTAAGAGAACCCCAACAAGACAGAAAATGAGAAAACCAACTCCTAGGCACATAACAATGCTCCTCAACAAAGTAGGTATAAAAGAAAAAATCCTGAAAGCAGCAAGAGTGAAAGGTCTGACTACCTACCAGGGAAGATCAATCAGAAGAGCAGCAGATTTATCTTCAGAAACCATTTGGGCTAGAAGAGGTTGGAGTCCAATATTTAAAGTCCTCAAAGATAAACAATTTCAACCAAGAATAACCTACCCAGCCAAGCTAAGTTTCATCAGTGAGGGAGAATTACAAGCTTTCCCAGACAACCAGTTCCTAAGATTTTTTGCTGCCCCCAGAACAACCCTATTAGAAACTTTTAAGAAAGTATCAAACACAGAAGAAAAAGAAAAAAGAACAATGTTCTTCACAAGCGTGCAGAAAAAATATTAAAAACACACATGAACAAATGAACAAACCCCAAAACCAAAAGAAAGACAAAAAAGTACAACAATATTATAAGAACATAATGACATACATAAACACTCTTGCTTCAATAATTAGCCTGAATGAGAATGGACTAAATGCAACACTGAAAAGACACAATGCAAAATGGATAAAATTCCATGAGAAAACAATATATTGTTGCCAAGAAAGGACACTCACAGACAAAGTAAAAGGATGGGAAACAAATTTTCAGGTGAACAGAACACAAAAGAAAGCTGGAGCAGCAATCTTATTCTCAGACAAAATACCCTCTAGCTATCAAAAATCAAAAAAGATGGTCACTATATAAAATTTTCTATCAATCAACAAGAAATAGCCATTCTAAACATATATCCACCTAATGTAGGAGCACCAATGTTTGTAAAGCAGCTTCTAGGCAAACCCAAAAAAGCGATTGATTCTAACACTATCAGCAAGGACACACAGAACCTCAATGAGAATCTTGAACAAATAGATGTAATTGATACTTACAGTACACTCACCCAAAGATGACAGAATATACATTCTAGTCATCACCACATGGAACATACGCCAAGATCAACCACATAGTTGTTCATAAATCAAACATCAAACATATACAAATTTTATAAGATTGAAATCTTGCCATGTACCTTTTCAGACCACAGTGTAATAAAAATAAATATCTACACACACAGCATTTCCATAAAGCCCAAAAAGATGTGATCACTAAACAGCATGATGCTGAACAGTAACTAGGTCAACACTGAAATCAAAGAAGAAATTGAAAGATTCCTGTAAACAAATGAAAATGAAGAAACAGTTTACAAAACCTTTGGAAAGCCATAAAAACAGTTTTAAGAAGAGAATTTATATCTCTATGAACAGACTTTAAGAAAATGGAAACATCGCAAATGGAGAGTCAAACAAACCACCTAAAGGAGTTGGAAAGAGACCCCAACTTTAGCAGAAGTATCCAAGTCACAAAAATAAGAACCCAAATACAGGATATGGAAGAAAAAATTATAGAAAACAACAGCAAAAAAAAGCTGGTTCTTTAAAATAATTAACAAGATTGATTGGCCCTTAGCCAGATTGACCAAGAAAAAGAGAAAAAGCCCAAATAAACAATCAGAAATACAAAAGATGAAATTACAACTGCTCCTGAAGAAATACAAAAGATGATTAGAGATTACAATGCACACCTATATGGAAATAAACTTAATAACTTAGATGAAATAGAAGATTTTCTGACATCACACAACATCCCCAGATTTTTTTTTTTTTTTTTTTTTTTTTTTTTTTTTGAGTTGGAGTCTCACTGTGTTGCCCAGACTGGAGTGCAGTGGCCGCTCCCGGCCACCGCAGCCTCGACCTGCTGGGCTCCGGCGATCCTTCCACCTCAGCCTTCCAAGTAGCCGGAATTACAGGCATGCGCTACCACGCCCGGCTGATTTTTTTGATTTATTGTAGAGATGAGGTCTCGCTGCCCAGGCGGGTCTCGAACCCGCGGGCTCAGGCAATCCACTCACCTCAGCCTCCCAAAGGCGCGGGATTACAGGCTGAGCCACCGAGCCCGGCTCATCCCCAGATTTAAACAAGACAACATTGTGACACTTGTTAGACCAATAACAACCCAAGAAGTTGACTCTGTCATACAAAAACTACGTACAAAAAAACATACAAGGAAGAGCTGACACCAATCTTAATGAAAGCATTCCAGGCAACTGAGAAAAATGAAATTATCCTCAAATAATTTTGCAAAGCTAACATTACACTGATACCCAAACCGGGTAAAGATGCAACAAAGAGAACTACAGGGTAATATAACTTATGAACATAGATGCAAAAACCCTCAACAAAATTATAGCAAATTGGATTCAAAGGAACATCTCAAAAATCATCCATCATGTCCAAGTAGGCTTTGTACCCAGGATGCAGGACTGGTTCAACATTCATAAGACCATAAATGTAATTACATACATTGATGGATGCAAAAATGATATCCACTTGATTATCTCATTAGATACAGAACAAGCTTTTGATAAAATTCAGCATCCTTTCTTGATAAATACCCTCAAACACCTAGGCATAGAAGAAACATATCTCAAAATAGTAGGGCAATCTATGACAAACTCACAACTAACATAAATGGACAGAAAATAGAAACATTTCCTCTGAAAACTGAAATAAGGCAAGGCTGCTCAGACTCACCCCTTTTGTTCAATACTGTGTTGGAAATTCTAGCCTATGAAATTAGACAAGAAAAGGAAATCAGGGGTATCCAAATAAGAAAGGGGAAGTCAAGTTATCCTTCTTTACCCCAGTAAGAATGGCCATCATTTATAAAAGAAGCAACAACAGATGCTGGCGAGGATGTGAAGAAAAAGGAATGCTTCTGCACTGCTGGAGGGAATGCAAACTTGTACAATCTCTCTGGAAAACAGTCTGGAGTTTTCTGAAAGAACTAGAAATTGACTTTCCATAAGACCCAGAAATTCTCCTTATGAAAATATATCCGGAAGAATTTAATCTTGAATACATCCGGAGGAACTAAATCCTTTACCTTGAAAATCCAAGATAATCTGTCAAAAATCTGGTAACACTGATAAAGGAATTGGCAAAGCCTCAGTATACAAAATAAACGTGCAAAAGTCAGTCACATCCGTATATAACAAAAACAAGCAGGCAGAAACCCAAATAAAAAGTAGAATCCTATTTACAGTAGTCATCCAAAAAAAAATGAAGCTGGGCTCGGTGGCTCAGCCTGTAATCCCGCGCCTTTGGGAGGCTGAGGTGAGTGGATTGCCTGAGCCCGCAGATTTGAGACCCGCCTGGGCAGCGAGGCCTCATCTCTACCATAAATCAAAAAATCAGCTGGGTGTAATAGCACATGCCTGTAATTCCGGCTACTTGGAAGACTGAGGCGGAAGGATCGCCGGAGCCTAGCAGGTCGAGGCTGCGGTGGCCAGGAGCGGCCACTGCACTCCAGCCTGGGCGACAGAGTGAGACTCCAACTCCAAAAAAAAAAGAAAGAAATATCTCAACATCTTCCTAAGCAGAAAAGTGAAGGACCTTTACAATAAAAATTAGAAAACACTGTTCAAAGAAATCCGAGAAGACACAAACAAATGGAAAAAAATATCATTCACATGGATAGGAAGAATCAACATTGTTAAGATGTCCATTCTACAAAAGGCAATCTACAGATTCAACACAATACCCATCAAGTTACCAATATCATTCGTCTCAGACCTGGAAACAACAATACAGAAATCCATATGGGAACATAAAAGACCACGGAAAGCCAAAACAATTCCTAGCAAGAAAAGCAAAGCAGGAAGTATTACACTTCCAGACTTCAAACTGCACTGTAAAGCTATAGAAATCAAAACAACCTGGTATTGGTATAAAAACAGGCACTCAGCGATTCTGGTACAAAGTCTCAATTCCTCAATCAACTCATCTTTGACAAAGCCTCCAACACAAACTACTGGGGAGAGGAAAACCTATTCAGTCAATGGTGCTGGGAAAGCTGACTGACTATTGAAACAGGACCGCTATCTATCACCATACACAAAAATTAACTCTAATGCATCAGAGATCTAAATGTTAAAACTCACACTATAAGACTCTTAGAAATCTCAGGCGATACACTTAAAGAAATTGGAACTAGCAACCAATTCGTATCCAGAATCATAAAGATCAAGACCTTAAGAAATATGATAGACAAGTGGAGCCTCATCAAATTAATGAACTTCTGCAAAGCAAAAGAAACCATCCAGAGGGCAGGGAGACAGCCCACCGAATGGGAAAAAATACTTGCCAAATATGACAAAGTCTTTATATCTAGGATCTACAAGGAACTCAAAGGCACTGAAGGGAAAAAAAAGAAACAGCCCTTTAAAAAGTGGGCATAAAGTTAGTACACCCTCTATAGAAATAGATATGGATATTACGCAAAGAACGAAAAGTAAAATCCACCATTCGATCCAGCAATCCCACTACTAGGGTCAGAGGTCATTATACAGAAAGGACACCTGCACTCAGATGTTCATCACAGCACAATTCACAATTGCAAAGATGTGGAATCAGCCTAAATGCCCACCAATTGATCAGTGGATAATAATACACATATACATACCATGGAATATTATTCAGCTTAAAAAAAAATGATGTTTTGCAACAGCTTGGGTGGAATTGGAGACCGTCATCCTAAGTGAACTAATGCAGGAACAGAAACCCAAACATCCATGTTCTTTTATAAGTGGGAGCTAAGCTAAGAATCTGCAAAGGCACAGAGAATGGCATAATGGACACTGGAAACTCAGAAGTTGGGGGTAACAGAAAGAGGTGGAGGGATAAAAAATCACCTATCGGGTACAGTGGGTACAGGTGGGGATGGTGGGAATACTTAAAGCCCAGACTTCTTCACCACTATACAATGTCACCATATAACCAAAAATTATCTGTTCTTTCTAAAGCTATTGAAATAAAAAGAAAAAAGAAGAAAAAAGAAAGGAAAAAAAAAGTGGTATAATACATGAATAGACATTTCTCAAAATATGATATATGGGCAGCCAACAGACACATGAAAAAGTGTTCAGCCTCATTCATCAGAGAAATGCAAATCAAAAGCACATTGAGACCAGTAAGAATGACCATCATTAATAAAATAAACAAGAGATGCTGGTGAGGATGTGAAGAAAAAGGAATGCTTCTGCACTCCTGGTGGGAATACAAACTTGTACAATCTCTCTGGAAAACAGGCTGGAGTTTTCTGAAATAACTAGAAATTGACCTTCCATATGACCCAGAAATTCCCCTAGTGGGAAAATATCCGGAGGAACTAAAATTATTCTACAAAGAAGATACCTGCACACGAATGTTTATTGTACAATAGCAAAAACATGGAAGAAACTATGTAGCCCACTGAAACTGGACTGTATTTTTAAAATGTGGAAAATATACACAATGGAATATTATGTAGCCCTAAAGAATAAGAAATATATGGACTTGGCAGCAACCTAGATGGATTTGGAGTTCGTCATACACAGTGATTTATCACAGAAAAAAAGAACAGAGTTTCATGTGTTCTCACTCATAAGAGGACCTTGAACAATTATTATCTCTTATAAAGCAATTGTCAGTAATGGGAAACTGTCGGTGAGGAGGGGCTGGAATTGGCTGTTGAGGGAAACCGTTAGGGCAGTGGAGGGCATACCTCATTAACAGGGGTGCATGCATGATCAATGTTTGTATACCTAATCCTAAATTGCGGCCCACATCTTTACATTAAAATTAAAATTAAAATAATTATTTTTAAAAAGAAAACCAGACCTGATTCATTCCTGGCTCCCTCATTGGATTTTTTTCCTTTGAGGCAAGGTCTCATTTTCAACCAGGTTGGAGTGCAGTGGCATAGTCACGGCTTGCCACAGCCAGGACGTCCTGGACTCAGGGGATTCTCCCACCTCAGTTTCCCAAGTAACAGGGACTACAAGCTATGCCGCCACACCTGGATAATTTTTTTTTTGCTTTGTGTAGAAATGAGTTCTTGATATGTTGCCTAGACTGATCTCCAACTCCTGGATCATGCAATGTGTTGTTATTACTAGTGTGAGCCACAAATCTCGGTCCCTCATTGTATTTTGAAATAGTTTACATGTAAGGTGCTTTATTATGTGAATAAATTCATAGTTCATAAAAAAATTTAAAAATGTGTCATTAGAGTCACATGATTTTAACACGATCTTCTTGATTAGGTGGATTTTTCTGCCACCTGTCTGTGGCAAATGAAGGAAAAATGCTGTTTTTATTTTACTTTTCTTACGATGTTTTAAAGAAATACTGATATCTGCTTTATCAAATCATACCTAGAGCAAAGTTACAAAGATCATGTTGAGACTTTAGGAGGTTAGTATCTATGTAGAATTGTTTGCAACATTGTCACTCTGATGAATGCCCTGATTATTCCTGGACAACCCGTCTCTGGGACAGGAAGAGAAAAAGTGTATTTTAATTTTCATTTTGCTAAAATGTTTCTTTTGTGAGCCCAATTAAATAATCATTTAACTCTAGCATTAGGTTACAAACCATATTTACATAGAAACTGTTCTCTCCACATAGCTTCCAAAGGGAGAAGGATCTTTTCCTTAGAGTTTTACAAAAATTGATCTGACAACTTTATTTGAGATTTCACATATTTCAATCTCTTGAACAATAAAATATATAGTCTTGAATACTATAGAATTGTCTAAACTTATTCCAGTAATAAAATAATCTAACAGGCTTAGCTGCAGTTACAGTAAAGGGCATAAGTTATAACTCTTCACAGAGCCTTGAGTCTATCTACGGTCTTCGTGAATTTTTCACTTCTGATATAGATTCAGCCCTCTGATGTTATGAGGAAACAGTCTCCAATGAATCCCCAAAGAAGCTAGCACACAAATGTTTGCACTCAATCTTAATGATTTCTATTAGCCAGTGAAGCACTGTTCTGACCAGGGAATACCAGATCAGATTTTTTACTCTACTGGAGTTCCAGTCCTCTTTGTTTACTCAGTTGATACAAATTTACTCACCACAATCTCTTAAGTATTATAGCAAGGGTCTTCCATTATGCACAATTTTGTTTTCTCATGAACAGAACAGGAAACCTCTAAGGTTTTCTTCCAGGTTTCTTCAAAGTCAATTTGGTGATCTTTCTTTATTAAAGTGATTTGTCTACTTCCAATACAAAAGTAAATAAAAGAAAAAAAATGTGGTTTTAGAACCTATAGGTCTGCCACCTGTTGGCAGCAAAAAAGGAAAAACCTAGTTAGCTTATTCGATTTTTTCCTTGGTATTCTTTAAAGTTATATTGTTCTCCATTGCCAAATTCTTACACAGAGTGAAGCTAAACAGATATTTTAAATCCTATAGCAGGTTAGCATCAAAGTAGGTTGCAGGTGACTTTGCCACTGTTCAATAAATACACTGAGTACCACTTAGCAACACGTCTCTGGGACAGGAAAAGGTAAAAACCTTTGAACTTTCTGTTTTCTAAAAGAGCTTTCTGTTTTAAACTTCATAAAGTCATCATAATACCATACCACCCAGGATAAAAACCTAGTTTCCACTGTAGAACATTTTCCCTCCTAATAGCTTCCATAAGGTGAAGGACATTCTCTTTTTACTTTTAGAAATATTGAACATTGTTTGGCGTTTCACATATTTAAATCCATAAACAATACAGTGTGTAATTTTAAATAATATGGGGTTGCCTATATTAATTCCAGGAGTGAAGTAATCCATAGGCATAAACTACAATTTAAATATGAGTTTTTGACTCTTCACCGAACCTTGAGCCTATCTTCATTTCTTCTGAATTTTCACCTCTGACTCAGATTTACCCAATTGAGATAACAAAATAGCCTCCAAATAAGCCCAGATACCTGTAGAATGAAGGTGTTTCTTCCAACCCCTAATGTTTTCAATAGCCCAGAGAAGCACTCTTCTGGCAATGGAATGCCAGAACAGATTTTTATCTTTGCTGGAGCCCCACCAGTTTGCTCTCTAAATTGACACAAGCAAGCATACCACATTACATTTTCTATTATGTCGAGTCTTCCAACAATCAATGTTGTGTTTTCTCTTTAGCATTACTGGAAATACCTAAGGTTTTCATTCTGCTTCATTTAGAGGCAATTTGGTAACATCCTTTCTTTGAATAAGTGTTTTATTTACTTCCAACTAAATTAATAGATGAATAAATAAATTAAAATAGTTTGTTGTTATACTCAGAAGATTGTGCTGCACACTATTTGAATTGGTGAATCTATCTGCTGTCAGCTGCAAATGAAGAAAAGTACCGCCTAATTTATTGCATTTCTCTTTCTCGAGATACTTTAAAGAAATCCTAATAACACCTTAGTCAAGCTCTTACATAGAATGAATTCGCATAGATAATGTTAAAACTTTTAGACATTATCATCAGCACAGCTGTGTAAGCAACTTTGCCACTCTTCAAAGAATACACTGATTAATACAGGTAAACACGTCTGTAGGACAAAAAGAGCTTCCTTCAGTGAGTTCCATAGAATAATTATAACTCTGTTGCACCTAGGATGCAAACCATGAATCATAGGGGACCATGTTCTTTCCTCACAGTTTCTATGGGGAGAAGAATGTTCTTTTTGCACCTTTACAAAAATTGACACACAAATTTTGTTTTGCACTTCACATATTTTAATTCAAAAAACAATGGCTTGTGTAATCTTAAATAATATGAGCTTCCCTAACTTAATTCCCATAATAAAACAATCTAAAACATTACAATGCAGTTAGAGTAAAGGGCATTAGATTTTAATGCTTCAGGATGTCCTGAGTCTATATGTATTCCTTCTGACCTTTTAATCTCTGACCTGGATTTAGCCAGTTGAGAAAATGAGGAGATAGCCTGTAGTCAAGTCCAGAAGTATGTAGAATGAAAGTGTCTGTTCTTAAGCCAAATTATTTCTATTGCCCAACAAAGCATATTTCTGACAAAGAAACTTTAGAACAAGTTTTTTCTTTGCTGGAGTAACTTCACACTTTGTTCTTGGAATTGACACAGCAATCAAACCATAATCTATTATTTATTACATCAACCATAGTCTATTATTTATTAAATCAAGAGTCTCTCAACATGTAAGTTTGTGTTTTCTCTTTAACATAAATGAGAAAATATAAGGTTTTCTTTCAGCTTCTTTCTAGGTTAATTTGTCAAACTCCTTTCTCTATGTTTTACTTACTCCCCAAAACACAAATTGATACATAAATAAATAAGGACAAATAGAGTAGTGTTAGACTCAGTAGTTTTTAATGAAAACTCTTTTAATGAATGGATCCATCTGCCTCCACTTGTTGGCAATAAGGAAAAACCTGGTTTGTTTGTTTGTTTGTTTGTTTCTTCCTATGCTTTAAATTAATCCATATAACTTATTTGCCAAACTGTTATGTAAAGTGAAGTTAGACAATATGAAAGCCTTTAGTATGTTAGAATCAATTTAAGATTGTAGACGACTTTGCCACTCTACAATGAATAAAGTGATCAACAAAGGGCAATAGACCTCTGAGACAGGAAAATAAAATTGTGATGGTAATTTATTTTTCCTAACTAATTATCTGTTGTTGTGAATCCCATGAAATTAATCTAACACTTTAGTACCAATGATCAATATCTCCATAAGAAACTGTTTTCTCCTCATACCTTACAGAGGGAGAAGGACATTATGTTTGTACTCTTACAAATATTGACCTAGCAGCTTTTTCTTTGATTTTACATATTTCATTCCCTGAAAAAATGCAATGTGTTGTCTGAAAAACTGTGTGTCTATTTATATTAATTCCAGGAGTGAAATAACCTAGTACCTTACATAACTGTTAGAGAAAAGGGAAAACATTTTATCTCTTCATGGAGCCATGACCCTATCTTCATTCGCTATGACTTTTTCACTTCTGAACTGGTTTCATTCTTCTAAATTAATGTGAAAACTGTCTCCGAGTAAGAAAAAAATAAGTGACAAGCAGGTGTTTCTCCTTAAGTCTAATAATTTCTCTTGTGTAATAAACCACTTTTCTGACAATGGAACTCTAGAGAAGACTTTTTATTTTGCTACGATGCCAGCATACTCTTGTCCCCTAATGGATACACATGACCGTACCACATTCCCGTATTCATTATCCCAAGGCTCTTCTAACATGTAAGCTTTTTTTTTTCCTTTTAACATTACAGGGATGACCTAAGATGTCCTTCAGCTTTCTTAAAATAAAATGTGGCAATCACATTTGTGAAAATGTTGTTATTTATTTCCAAATACATAAAGTGATAATTGTAAAAATGTAAAAAGAATGCAATGAATCCAAAATAATTCCAAAACACACAAAGATTGGACACTAAACATTATGATGTTAAACGACTCTGGGGTAAATGATGAAATCAAAACAGAGATTAAAAGATACCTGGAAACAAATGAAAAGGAAGAAACATCTTACCAAAATATCTGGGTTGCCATGAAAGCTATAGTAACAGGGGATTTTATTTCCCTACAAACTCACAAGAAGAAAATGGATTGATCACAAATTAACAGTTTAACAAGCCACCTAGGAAACTAGAAAAGCAAGACCACAAAAACCCTAAATTCAGCAGAAGAATCCAGATCATCAAAACAAAAACCCAAATCCAGGACATAGAAGACAAAAAGATAATACAAAAAAATCAATGAAACAAAAAGCTGTTTCTTCAAAAGGATAACCAAGATAGATGGTCTCTTAGCCAGACTGACAAAAACAAAAAGAAAGAAAAGAGAGAGAGAGAGAGAGAGAAAGCCCAAGCACAATCAGAAACACAAAAGAGGAAGTCACATCTGATTCTGAAGAAATACAAAAGATCATTAGAGACTATTATGTACACTAGTATGGAAACAAACTTGAAAACCTAAAGGAAATGGAGGACTTTCTGTCATCACACAACCTGCCTAGGTTGAAACAAGAATAAACTGAGACATTAAATAAACCAATGACAATCAAGGAAATTGACTATGTAATAAGAAAACTATGTACAAAATAAAGCCCTGGACCAGATGACTTTCCAGCAGAATCCTACAAGACATTCAAAGAAGAGCTGACACCAATCGTACTGAAGGTAATCCAGGTGATTGAGAAAGATGAAACTCTCCCCAAAACATTTTATGAAGCTAACATCACGTTGATACTCAAGCAAAGAAAAGACTCAACAAAGAAAGAGAACTACAGGCCAATATTTTTGATGAACATAGATGCTATAATTCTCAACAAGATCCTAGTGAACCAGATTCAACAACATATTTCAAAAATCATTATTCATGGTCAAGTAGGCTTCATCTCTGGGATGCAAGTCTGGTTCAACATTTGTAAAACCATAAATGTAATTAAATACATCAACAGATGTCCAAGCAAAAACCACATGATTATCTCATTAGATGCAGAAAAAGCATTTGATACAATCCAGCACCTCTTCTTGATAAAAACCCTCGAACATATAGGCATATGGAGAACATACCTCAAAATAGTAAAAGCCATTTACGAGAAACCCACAGTCAGCATACTCCTAAATGGACAAAAATTAGAATCATTTCCCCTGATAACTGGAACAAGACAAGGATGCCCAATCTCCCCCATCCTGTTCAATATAGTATTGGAAGTTCTGGCTAGAGAAATCAGAGACAAGAAGGCAATCAGGGGTATCCAAATAGGAAAATAGGCAGTCAAGTTATCTCTCTTTGCAGATGACATGACTGTGTATCTTGAAAACCCAAGAGATTATGTGAAAAATCTTACACTGATAAAGGACTTTGGCAAAGTCTCAGGATATAAAATAAATGTGCAAAAGACAATCGCATTTCTTTACACCAATAATAAACAACAGAAACCCAAATAAAAACCACAATTCCATTCACAATAGCCACACAAAAAAATAAAATACCTTGGCATCTTCCTAACTTGAAATGTGAAAGATTTTTACAATGAAAACTACAAAACACTGCTTAAAGAAATCAAAGATAACACAAACAAGTAGAAAAATATCCCATGTTCATGGATTGGAAGAATCAACATTGTGAAGATGTTGACATCCTATCTAAGGCAATCTACAGATTCAATGAAATACCCATCAAATTACCAGCAACATTCTTCTCAGACCTAGAAAAAACAATGCAGGAATTCATACGGAAACACAAATGACCAAGAATAGCCAGAACAATCCTCAGCAAAAAAAAAAAACAAAAAAAAAACCAAAAAAAAAATCAGGTGGTATCACATTCCCAGACTTCAAACTTTACTATAAAGCTACAATCATCAAAACAGTTTGGAATTGGTACAGGAACAGGCATATAGACCAATGGAATAGAATTGAGATTCCAGAAGCAAAACTTCAATTTCTCAACCAACTCATCTTCGATAAGGCCTCCACCACCAACCACTGGGGAGAGGAGAACCTATTCAGTAAATTGTGCTGGGAAAATTGGCTGACCACATGCCGAAGATTGAAACAGGATCCCTATCTCCATACATAAAAATAAACTCCAAACGGATCAGAGCCGTAAATGTAAAACCTCAAACAATAAGAACCTTAGAAAATGAAGGACATACCCTCATCAAAATTGGAACTGGCATCCAATTCCTGAACAAAACCTGAAACCCGCAGGCCATAAGAGATGATAGACAAGTGGTACCTCATTAAACTGACAAACTTCTGCAAAGCCATAGAAACCATCAAGAGAACAGGGAGACAGCCTACAGGGAGACAGGAAAAATGTATTTGCCAACTCCAGGTCTAACAAAGGCTTAACATCTTGGATCTACAAGGAACTCAAACGAGCTGAAAAGAAAAAAAAAACATTATAAAATGGGCAAAAGATACGAACAGACACTTCTCAAAGGAAGACATCCAAGCAGACAACATGAAGAAATGTTCAACCTCACTAATCATCAGGGAGATGCAAATCAAAACCACACTGGGATACCACCTAACTCCAGTCAGAATGGCAATTATCAACAACTCAAAAAATAGTAGTTGCTGGAGAGGGTGTGGCAAAAAGGGAATACTTCTATACTGTTGTTGAGAGTGAAAACTAGTGCAACCTCTGTGGAAAACAGTGTGGATATTCCTAAAAGCTCTAAATATTGACCTCCCATATGACCTCTGAAGAACTCAAATCACTCAATAAAAAAGATACCTGCACTCGTATGTTCAGGGCAGCATTTTTCACAATAGCAAGAACCTGGAGGCAACCATCTTGTCCATCAAAAGAGGACTGGATTTAAAAAAGTGGTACATACACTCGATGGAATACTCTGCAGCCATAAAAATAAGCAAAATCATGAAATTTGCAGCAATCTGGATGGAACTAGGGTCTATAATACTGAGTGACCTCTCACAGAAATAAAGATCTGAGTATCACATGTTCTCACTTATATAGTGGTCCTTGAGCATCCAACATAATACTATTAAGAAAATGACTGATAGTGGTAGGAAACTATGGGGGGGAGAGGAAGGGAGATAGGGTTAACGGTAGTAAGTATCTGTCTGGGGATGCGGAGACACCTCTTACCAACAAGCATGCCTGAACGAAGCATGTTTGTATACCTAACCTTTAACTGTACCCCCACAATATTATAATAAAAAATATTGATAAAAAAGAATGCAATGATAGACTCAACATGCTCATTTGATTCTCTCTTTAATACAACTAAGAATATCTATTATTGCTCTCAGTATCCTTTAAGGGCAATTTAGCAATCTTTCTTTGGGAAAAGGTATACTTCAAATACTTAATTAAAATATAGATTAATCAAGCCAGGCTTGGTGGCTCAGTCTGTAATCCCGCACCCTTGGGACTCTGAGGTGAGTGGATTGTCTGAGCCTACGGACTTGAGACCCGCCTGGGCAGCAAGATCTCATCTCTACAATAAATCAAAAAATCAGTCGGGCGTGGTAGCACATGCGTGTAGTTCCGGCTACTTGGAAGGCTGAGGCGGAAGCATCACCGTAACACAGCAGGTCGTGGTTGCGGTGGCAGGGAGCGGCCACTGCACTCCAGTCGTGGCGACAGAATGAGACTCCAACTCAAAAAAAAATACAGATAGATAGATTAATTTTTTAAAAAAACGTGGTGTTTCACTCTGGTGGTTATACCACAGAATGTTTGGGAGGATGTACCTGTATGCCACCTGTCCACATTAAAATAAGAATAACCAGGTTATTTTATTTTATTCTTCAGTATACTTTTAAGGAATTGCTGATATCTGATTTGTCAAGCTCTTACTAGAGTAAGTTGCACAGATAATGTGGAAGCCTTCGGCTGGTAATCATGCACGTGTGTTTGTAGGCTATTTTGCCTTTCTCTGATAATGCCTTGATTACCACATTGCAACACGTCTCTGGAACAGGGAAACTACGTTTGAAATTGCTTGTTGCTTAGTTTTCTTTTTGTGAGGCCCACAAAATAATAATAATACTGTAGCAGCTAATATGCAAACCGTGTTTCATAAGTACCTTGATGTCTCCTCAAAACTTCCAAGGGAGAATGAAGTTCTCTTTGTACTTTTACAAAATTGACCTAGCATCTTTGGGTTTAACAAATTTTAATCCCTTAAAAATGCAATGTGAAGTCTTAAATACTATGGGCTTTCCTAAAGTAATTCCAGGAATTAAATGATATAGAGCCTTATTTTGTAGTTAGAGTAAAGGTCATTAGATTAAACTGTTTATGGATCCTTAAGTATATATTCATTCCTGGTGACTTTTTCTTTTTGAGCTAGATTCAACCTCCTGAGGCAATGAGAAAACATTATCAAATTAAACCCAGAAGTAGATAGTACACATGTATTTCGCCTTAAGCTTCATGATCTGTATTTTCCAGGGAAACACGTTGCTGACAAGGGAAAACCAGAGCAGGTTTTTGACTTTGCTGGAGATTACTACTCTTCATTCCCTACACAGACACAAATAACCACACTACATGCTATTATGTATTTCCGCAAGACACTTCCAACATGCACGTTTGTATTTCTCTTTAATATCACTAGGAACCTCTTTTTTTTTCATTTATCTGTCTTCAAAGAAAGTTTGGCAATCTCCTTTCTTTGTGAAACTTTTTTACTTACTTCTGAATGCAAAAATAGATGAATAAAGGAACAAATTAAAAGTATGGTGTCAGACTTAATAGATGATACTTAGAAACTGCTTGAATGAGTGTATCCACCAGACACCACTCCTTAACAAAAATGAAAAAAAAAAATCAGGTTACTTGCTATGCATTAAGAAAATCCTAATATCGGATTTTTCAATGTCTTTCCTACAGTTAAGCTACACAGATATTGTGGAAGGCTTCATCACGTTAGCGGGCATGTAGAAATGTAGACGGTTTTCCCACTCTCTGATGAATTTTTTGATTATCGCTTGGCAATACGTCTCCGGGCCAGGAAGAGAGAGACTACTTTTTATTTGTCTGTTGCTAAAAGTGTTTTCTTTTGTGAGCCTCATGAAATAATTGTACGACTCTAGCCTCTCATATACAAACCATGTTTCCATGTGGGACTGTGTTCTCTTCTCATAGCTTCCATAGAAAGAATTATGCTATCTTTGTACTTAAAAAAAAAAAAAAAAACTTACCTTGAAATTTTATTTGAGGTTTTACATATTTTAATCCCTCAGAAATGCAATTCATCATTTTAAGTACTATGGTCTTGCCTATATTAATTTCAGTAATAAAATAATCTAGACACATAAGCTGCAGATATAGTAAAGGGCATGAGTTGAAATCCTTCATGGAGCCATGAGCCTATCTTCATTTCTTCTGAAATGTTCACCTTTGATTTAGATTCACCATCCTGAGGCAATGAGGAACCTGTTTTCAATTAAACTTGAAAGGATGTAGCACTCATGTATTACTCCTTAAGCTTCATTTTCTCTGGTGCCCAGAGAAGAACTTTTCTGGCAAGGGAACTACAGAACAGGATTTTGACTTTGCTAGTGTCTCACCATGGCTTGATCCTTGAAATGAAACAAATGGTAATATTACATTGTGTTATGTATTTCACCTAAAAGTCTTCCACCATGCATATTTGTGTCTTTAACATAACTGAAAACATCTTAGGTTTTATTTCATCATCCTTCAAAGAAATTAGGCTATCATTTTTTTTTGTTTCTGAAATTGTTTTACTTACTTCCAAATACATAAGTGGACAAAATATATAAGTAAACCAAAAATTGTGTCATGTTAGACTCAGTTGGTTATATTATAAACTGTTTAAAGGGGTATGTCCATCTGCCACCTGTCATATAAAAGGAAACATCCGGTTAGTTTAGCTTTTTTTGTCTGTGCTTTAAGAAAATGCTGTTATCTGACTTACCACACTCTTATGAACTGTCAAGCTACATAGATAACACAGAAGATATTAACAGGTTACCATCAACCTGGGTTTGTAGATGAAAGCATTGATTATGAATTGGCAAATCATCCCTGGAACAGGAAAGGAGAAACTATGTTTAAACTTTCATGTTACTAAAAGTGTTTCCTCTTGTGAACCCAATTAAATACTCACCATACTCTAGTCCCTTTTACACAAACCATGTTTCCATAAGGGACTGTGTTTTCTACTTCTAGCTTCCATGGGGGAATAAAGTTTTTTTTGAAAGTTTACAAAGTTATCATAGCAAATTTTGGGAGAGTTCTTGTAGTTCAGTCACTAAAGCAAAGCAATGTGTAGTCTTAAATATTGTGCGCTTGCCTCAAGTAATTCTATTAATGAAATAATGGATAACCATAAGATGCAGTTAGAGTAAAGGGCATTTATTTAAACTCTCCACTCATCCTTCAGTATATCTTCGTTCTTTCTAACTGTTTCACCTTTGACCTAGATTCAGTCTCCTGAGGTAATATGGTAACAGCTCAAATTAAGCCCAGAAGTAGCTATCATGCATGGTTTTCTCCTTAAACTAATGATATCTGTTCAGTAATGCACTTTTCTGGCAATGGAACTCGATAGCAGATTTTTACCTTGTTAGAGTCAAACCATTCTTTGTTTCTGGAATGTACACAAATGATCATAATAAATTCTATTACATAGCTTGCCAAGAATGTTCCAACTTCCCCGTTTGTGTTTACTAACGTCACTAACAACATCTTAGGTTTTCTTTCTTCTTCTTATAAAGAAAATTCGGCTGTCTCCATTCTTTGTGAAAGTGCTTTACTTAACTCCAAATACATAAATAAATAAATAATTTTAAAAAGAGTGTGGTGTTAGACTCAGTTGTTTATACTACAACTTGTTTAAATGAGTGGATCCACCTGCCACCTGTCCATTGCAAAAAAGGAAAACACATTATTTTATTTTTATTTTTGCTAGGTTTAATGGAATTCTGATATCAAATTTATCTCATTCATAACTAGGGATAGACTACACAGATAATATTGAAATTGAAGCCTTTAGGAGTTTAACATCCATGTCGGATTGTAGGTGATTCACTCTCCAATGGATGTATTGAATACTGTTGCAACTCGTTTCTGGGATAGGAAGAGAAACTACATTTTAAGATGTTGTTAGGTTATTGATAAAAGTTGTTTCTGCTCTAAACTTCATGAAGTAATCATAATATTCTAGTCCATTTTTGCATAAGTTACTCTCTTCTCTCCTTATAGATTCCATAGGGAGAATTTGTACTTTATACTTCTGAAAAATTGAACAGCAACAATGTTTGAGGTTTCACATATTGGAATACTTGAACCAATGTAATGTGTAGGCTTAAATGCTATAGGTTTGCCTAAATTAATTCCTGGAATGAGAAAATGTAGAGACTAATGCTGCAGTTAGAGATAATGTCATGAGTTTTAACTATGTATGGGGACTTAAGCCTATCTTAATTCCTACTGAGTTTCTCAGTTGTAGGTTAGATTCAGTCACCTAAGGAAATGATGAAAGATAATCCAATTAATCCTAGAACTGGGTTGTACACAGGTGTTTCTTCTCAAGGACAATTAACTCAATTGCCCAGCAAAGCACTTTTCTGGGTAAAGAACATCAAATACAGTTTTGAATTTGCTGTATTCCCACTATTCTTTGTTACATGAACAGACTCAAATGATGACAGCACATTCTGTTATGTACCTTGCCAAGACTTCCAACAAGAACATTTATGTTTTCTATTTAATATCACTGGCATCACTGGAAAACCTTAGGTTTTCTTTCATTTTTCTTCAAATGTAATTTGGCAATCTCCTTTCCTTGTGAAACTGTTTTACTTACTTCTAACTCCATAAATAGATAAATAAATAAATCATAAAGTGTGTGGTGTTAGACAAAGTTAGTTATACTATAAACTGAATGGGTGAATCCATTTACTGCCAGTCCATGGCAAAAAGGAAACTAAGGTTATTTTTTTCTCAATATTTTAAAAGTACATCATATCTGATTTGCCAAACTCTTGCCTTCAGTTAAGCTAAACAGAAAATGAGAAAGCCTATTACAGATTTTCATCAAAGTAGTTATTTAAGCAATTTTGCCTTTCTTTAATCCATGCGTTGATTACTAAGCAAGAGATCCCTAGGGTAGAAAAAGAGAGACTACATATTAACTTTCTTATTAGTAAAAGAATAACCTTTAGTGTACCTTATGAAAATAATCATAATACCCTAGATCCTAATACATGAATAATGTTATCGTATGGGACAGTAATCTTTCCTCATACCTTCCATAGGTGGAAAGCAGTTCTATTTGTACTGTTGCAAACCAGGAATAAAATAATCTAGAAACTTTAGCTGCAGCTTGAATAAAGGACATTAGTTTAAGGTTTTCTGGGAGCATTGAGTCTGTTTTCATTCCTTCTGATGTTTTCACCTTTGAATTAGATTCATTCTTCTGAGGCCACGAGAAAACAGCTTCCAGTTAAGCCCAGAAGTTGGTAGCATGTAGGTCTTTCTCCTTAAAGTTAATGATCACAAGTGTCCAGGGAAGCACTTTTCTGATTAGAAATCATCAGAGAAGATTTCTGAAATTGCTGGAATTTCACCATGCTCTGTTCTCGGAAGGGATAGAAAAAAATCACAACACATAATGGTTTTTATTATGGAAGTTGCCTTCCAACTTTCGTGTTTGTGTTTTCTCTTTAACGTCACTGGGAATATGTACGATATTCTTCCAACTTCCTTCAAAGGAAGTTTGGTAATCTCCTTTTGTTGGGGCAGTGCTTTACTTACTTCTAATTACCTAAATATGTAAATATAAATGAATATCAAAAGAGTGTGTTGTTAGACTAAGTAGGTTACATTGCAAATTATTTGAATAGGTAGATTCATTGCCTACTAGTTGGCAACAAATGAAACAAAAATCTAGGAAGCATATTTTATGTTTTTCCCACCATGCTTCAAAAAAATCGTCATATCTGCTTTACCAAACTCTTTTTTTTATTGCACTTCATTTATATATTTAATTTTAAAGATGTGGGGAACAATTCAGTGTTAGGTATACAAACGATTATGGAGGTACCCTTGTTAATGAGGTATGTCCATTTCTCCCCTAACAGTCTCCCTCAATTTCCAATCTTACCCACTCTCCCATGACAATTTCTCATAACTGCCAATCTCTTTCTTATAATATTATAATTGTTCAAGTTCCACTTATGAATGAAAATATGTGTTACTCTGTTATTTGTTTCATTCATAGATTACTGAGTATGATCAACACCAAAGCCATCCAAGTTACTGTGAAGTCCATATATTTTACCTTCTTTAGGACTGCATAATATTGCCCTGTGTATATATACCACATTTTCTTGATCCAGTTCAGCCTCGATGGACAACATGTTTGGTTCCATGTGTTTGCTATTGTGAATATAGTGGCAATAAATATATATGTGCAGGTATCGTTTTTGTAGAATGATTTGAATTTCTCTAGGTATATTCCCAATAGGGGAATTGCTAGGTCATATGGAAGATCAATCTCTTGTTCTTTCAGAAATCGACACAATGTCTTCCCAAGAGGTCGCATGAATTTGCATTCCCACCAGCAGTGTAGAAGCATTCTTTTTTCTCCACATCCTTGCCATCATCTGTTGCTGTTTGTTTTATTAATGATGGCCATTCTTACTGGGGTTACGTGGTATCTCAATTTGGTTTTGATTCGCATTTCTGTGATGATGAGTGAGGCTGAGCATCTTTAAATGCATCTGTTGGCTGCCTGTACATCTTCTGCTGAGAAGTATCTATTCATGCCTTTTGTCCAGTTTTTAAAGGAACTGTTTTGTTTTGTTTTGTTTCCTTTTGGTGTATTTGATTTCTTTGTAGATCCTACATTTAGGCCTCTGTCAGATATAAAATTGGCTAATATTTTTCCCTTTCTTTGGGATGTCTCCCTGTTCTCTTGATGGTTTATTTTGCTTTGCAGAAGCTTGCTAATTTGATGAGATCCCATTTGTCTATGTTATTTCTTAAGGTATTCACCTTTAGGTTTCTGAATAGGAATTGTTTGTCAGTTCAGCACTAATTACCACTGAGCATTACGTCTCTGGAACAGGAAGATAAAAATGTCATTTGAATTTCCTTGCTGCTAAAATTGCTTATTTTTGTGTTCTTCATAAAAATAATCACATCACTCTTGCTCTTAGGATATATTCCAGTTTAACCTGCCTTTTTCTTGGTTTTATATATTTCAATCCCTGAAACAGTGAAATGTATGGTCTTGAATATATTAAATACACTAACTCTAACCCTAACACTAAATTAATTCCAGGACTGAAATTACATAGATACTTAATTTGGTATTAGAGTAAGTGGCATGAGTTTTTAACTGTCAATGTAGACTAGATTCTAGGTTATTTTCTTCTATTTTTTTTCCTTTTATCTAGACTCCAGAGTTAATTGGGAAAATCCTCCATCTAAATATTGAATCAGGTAGCACGCATGTTATTCTCCTTAAACCTAATGATCTGTATTGCACAGGGAAGTACTCTACCAAAAAAAAAAAAACGAAAACAATGCAAAACAAACAAAAAAAAAACCTCTGGAGTTGTTTTCCTTACTTTGCTTGACTCTCACCACTTTTAGTTCTCTGTACTTACATCTATGATTACATCACATTCTGTTATTTTTTTTGTCAAGGATCTTCCAACATTTATGTTTGTGTTTTCTCTTTAAAGCCAATGGGGATATTTAAGCCTTTCTCTCAACATTTTTCAAATACAATTTTGCAATCTTCTGTGAAGTAATTGGGAACATCTAGGATTTTTTTTTTTTCAGGTTCCTTCAAAGGCAATTTGGCAATCACTTTTTCTGAGAAAGCATTTTACTGACTGTTCAACACATGATTATCTAAATAAATAAATAAATAATAAAAAGAATGTTATGATGAGGGGGTAGACTCAGTAGGCAATACAGCAAACTCTTTGGATGACTGACTCCATCTGCCACCTGTCAGCATTAAATGCAGTACAAACCTGTTCAGTCTATTCCATTTTTCTTGCTATGCTTTAAAGAAACCCTAATATCTGCTTGGCCAAACAATACCTAGTGTGAATTTACATACATAATGTGGAAGACTTTAGCAGGTTAGCATCATCGTAGTTTTGTATGTGTCTTTGCCCATTTCAGATGAATACATTGATTAACACTAAGCAACATGTCTCTGGGAAAGAAAGAGAAAAATGACGTTTCAACTAATTAGTTGTGAAAATTTATTTCTATCGTGAGCCCCATGAAATTATCATAACAGTCTAAACCCTAGGATACAAACCAAGTTTTCATATAGTGTTCTCTCCTCATATCTTAAAAAGGGAGAATAACCTTATCTTCCTACTTATCAAAAACTGAAATAGCAATTTGTTTGGAATTTCACATATTTCAATTCCTGAAAAACTGCAATGTGTAGTCTTAAATATTGTGAGCTTACCTAAATTAACTAAAGGAGTGAAATAATCTAGATCTTTAAGGTACAATTAAAAGAAATAAATTTTAACTCTTCATGGAGCTCTGAAATTATCTTCATTTCTTCACTTTTTAATCTTTATCTTGATTCAGCCTTCTGAGGTAATTAGGAAAGAGTCATCCAGTAAGCAAATAAATTCATAGAAGGAAGATATTTCTCTTTAAGTCTAGCAATCTCTATTGTCCAGTGATGCTCTCTTCTAACAAAAGAACTCCAGAGCAGATTTTTTATTTTTCTGGGGTGTCACTATGCCTTGTTCCTGTAGTGACACAAAAGTTCACACCACATCGCATTTTGTAATACACCAACAGACTTTTAACATCCAAATAAATAAATAGACAAATACATATAACAAGAAAAGAGAGTGTGGTGCTTACTTCAGTAGGATATGCTGCAATCATTTCAATGGTAGATTCGTCTGCAAACTTTCAGCACCATATGCAGAACAAATATGGTTTGTTCATGTGTTCTTCATATTCTTTTAAAAATCCTGATATCTTCTTTACCAAACTTTTACCTTGGTGAAGAAACACAGATGTCATATGGAAATCTTTAACAGGTTATTATCAAATTATGCTTTTAGGTGTTTTATTCCTTTTATTCCACTCTCTAAGGAATGTACTGATAAGAAATTGGCAACACACCTCTGAGAAAGGGAGAGAAAATACTATGTTTTAACTTGCCTGTTACTAAAATTGCTACCTTTTGTGACACCCAGAAAATAACAATAATCCAACACTTAGGATCCAAACCGTGTTTACATAAGGCACTGTGTTTTCTCCTCATAAATTCCATAGGGAGAAGGACATTTTCTTTGTACTTTTATGAAAATTGGCCTAGTAACTTTCTTTTCAGATTCACATATTTCATTCCCTGAAACAATGCAATGTATAGTCTTAAATACTATGGCCTTTTCTAATTAATTGAATGAGTGAAGCAATCCTGATTCTTAAGTTGAAATTATAGTAAAGGGATTGAGGCTACCTCTTCATAGAGTTGATTCTATCTTCTTTAAATTTGAATATTTAACCTCTGATCTAGATACTATCCTCTAAAAAAATTAGAAAATATCTCTCAAATTGTCAAGCAGTATATAGCACACATATTTTTTCATGAGTATGTTCCATTCATATATTTATCCTTAAACCTATTGACCTCTATTGCCCAGTGAATCTCAGTTTTGGCAAGGGAACTCAAAGGCAGATTTGTTTGTTTGTTTGTTTTTAAATCTTGGAGTCCCATCATGCTTTGCTCTGTGAACTGACAAAAACGGTCACACCCAGTGTCTTCCAACATGCACCAATGGGTTTCTTTTTAAGGTCACTGGTAACATTTAAGATTATCTTACAACTGCCTTCAAAGACAATTTTGAAATCAAAGCATCAAAGCAAGTGTGTAGGCAACTTTGCAACTCTCTGATGAATGCACTGATTAACATTGGGTAACATATCTCTGGAACAGGAACATAAAAACTGCATTTTAACTTGTGCTTTTGCTGAAAATTCTTCATTTAGTTAATCCCCCCAAATAATTGTAATATTGTAGTCAGTGGGATACAAAGCATGTTTCCTTAAGCGTCAATTTTCTCTCCTCATTGATTCCGTAGTGAGAAAGACTTTTATAAAAATTGACTAGAAACTTTGTTCAGGACTTCACATATTTCAATGTCTGAAACAATGCAATGTGTAGACATAAATTCTATGGGAATGGCTGAATTAATTCCAAGAACTAAAAAATCTAGATCCCTATGTTTGAAAGAAAACATAACTTTCAAACTCTTTATGGATCCTTGATCCTATCTTCTTTCCTTCAGTTTTTCACCATTGAACTAAATTCAGACTCCTGAGTTAATTAGCAACAGACTGCAATTAAGCCCAGAAATAGGTAGTACCCATATATTTCTCTTTAAACCTAGTAATCTCTACTGCCTAATTAAGCACTGTCCTCAGGAGAGAACTCCAGAGCAGATATTTTACTTTACTGGAGTACCAGCACATTTTGTTCACTGAACTACCATAAATGATCACAACTCACTCTTATTTATTATCCCAAGTGTCTTCCAACATGTACATAGGTGTTTTCTTTTTAAAGTCACTGGAAACAGCTGATGTTTTCTTTCAGTTTTGTTAAAGGCAATTTTACAACCTCCTTTCTTTGTGAAGGTATTTTACCTACTTTTGAATACATAAATCGATCAATAAACAATTACATGAAAAAAAGTCTGAAAAACTGAATGAGTTCATTCATCTGATACCTGTTGGTGACAAATAAAAGTAAAACCTGGTTAGTGTATACAATTTCCTGGCTGTGCTTTAAAGAAATCCTGATAAATGATTTGCCAAACTCTTATTTTAAATAAAGTTACACAGATAATGTGGAAGCTGTACTTAACATCAATGTAGATTTGTAGGCAACGTTACAACTCTCTGATGAAGGCAGTGATTACTACTTGTTAACATGTCTCTGGGACAGGAATAGAAAAAGTATATTGTAACTTACTTGTTGCTAAAATTACTATATTTTGTGAACTGCATGAAATAATTATAACACTCTTGTCCCTAGGATACAAACCATGTTTTCATAAGGTACTGTGTTCTATCTTCATAGCTTCAATAAAACAAAGAACCTTCTCTTTGTACTTTTACAAAATTTGACCTAACAACATTGTTTTGGGTTTCACATAATTCAATCCCTGAAAAAATGCATTGTGTATTCTTTAATGCTATGGGATCACATAAATTAACTCCTGGAGACAAGTAATCTAAAGCGTACCGTTAGACTAAAAGGAATTAACTTTTAATTCTTCATAAAGCCTCAAAAAGCCATCTTGCTTTCTTCTCACTTCTTCACCTTTGGTTTATATTCAACCTTTTGAAGTAATTAGGAAACAGCATCCAATTAAGCCCAGAAGTACATAAGCACACCGTTGTTTCTCCTTAAACCTAATGATCTTTATAGCCCAGGGAAACACTTATCTGGAAAGAAAATATTGGAGTAAGCTTTTTATTTTGCTGGACATATACCCCACTTTGTTCCCTGAAGAAGAGACAGAAATGATCATAACACATACCGTTATTTATTATGCAAAGTGTCTTCCAACATGCAAGTTTTTGTTTTATATTTAACATGACCGGGAACATGTATGGAACATGTCAAAAGCAATTTGACAATCTCCTTTATTTGTTAAATTACCTTACTTACTGCCAAGTACATGAGTAGATAAATATAAATAATGAAAAAAAGAGTGTTTATAAGTTCAGCAGTTTATAATGCAAACTTTTTGAATGGGTAGAAAATGAAAGAAAAATCTAGGCAGTATATTTTTTCTTGTTTACTCACTATGCTTTAAAAAAAATCCTCATATCTGCTTTGCCAAACTCTTAAACAGATTGAAGCTATCCTGATAAATTGGAAGACTTAGGTGGCTAGCAACAATACAGGTTTGTATGCGAATTTGTTCCACTATAATTAATGAATGCATAAATTACCGCTGTATAACATATCTCTTGAACAAACGGGGACTACATATTTTTGTTTGTGTTGGAGTCCCACTCTGTCACCCTGATTGAAATGCAGTTGCATGCTCAAAGCCAACCGAGCATCAACCTCCTGGGCTCAGAGAATCCTTTCACCTCCACCTATCAAGTAGCTGGAACTACAGGAACACACTACAATGTCTGGATAGTTTTTTTTTTTTTATTGTAAACGTGAGGTCTCACCAAGTTGCCCAGGCACTTCTCTACCTGTCTGTGGCAAAGATTTCCTTTCAGCTTCCATCAAAGGCAATTTGGTAATTTTCTTTCTATGTGATCTGCCACCTGTCAGCATCAAAGGCAGTAAAAACCTGATGAGATTGTTTTATTTTCCCACTATGCTTTAAATAAATTTTGATATCTGCTTTACCAAACTCTTTTCTTTCTTTTTTTTTTCTTTTTTGAATTGGGGTCTGACTTGGTTGCTCATACTGGAGTGCAGTGTCCCGGTCCCAGCCACCACAGTCTCAACCTGTTGGGCTCTGATGATCCTTATGCCTCAGTCTTCCAATTAGCCAGAATTACAGTGGCATGCTACCATGCCCAGCTAGTTTTTGATTTATTATACAGAAGAGGTCTCACCAAGCTGCCAGGTGGGTCTCGAACCTGCGAACTCAAGCAATTCATTCACCTTGTCCTCCCAAAGTGCTGGGATGCTTTGTCAAATTCTTACCGAGTGTGAAGCTACTCAGATAATTTGAAAACCTATAGCAGGTTAGCATCATTCTAGATCCACAGGTGACTTTGCGACTCTCAGATGAATGCAACAATTAGCTCGGAGCAAGTTTTATCTGCTACAGGAAGAGAAAAACTGTGTTTTAACTTGATTTTTGATAAAATGTCTTACTATTATAAACTCTGTGATATAGTCTTAACACTCTAGCAGGTAGAACACATGTTCCATTTGAGACTGTTATCTTTCCTCAAAGCTCCCATAGGAAGAAGACACTAATCTTTGTATGTACGCAAAAAATGAATTAGTAACTTTCTTTAGGGATTCACATATTTTAATTCCTGAAAAAATTCAATGTATAGTTTTAAATAATCTAAGTTTTCCTTACTTAGCTCAATGAGTGAAATCATTTAGATCCTTAAGGTGCAGTAAAAGGACATGATTTTTAATTCTTCATGAAGCCTCGAGCCCATCTTCTTCTCTTTTGACTTTTTAACTTTTGGTCTCGATTCAGCCCCCTGAGGTAATTAGAAAAGAGCCTCCAATTAATCCAGGTATAGGTAGAACGCAGATGATTCTGAATCTTACTTATCTATACATCCCAGTGCATCAATTTTGGGGCAAAAAAAATCAGAGAAGGTTTTGGACTTTGCTGGATTTCCACTCTACGATGTCAAACCTATTGTCACTGAGTAACACAACTCTGGCACAAGAATTGAAAAATTGCAATTTTACTTGCTTCTTGCTAAAAAGTGTTTTCTTTTCTAAACTCATTTAAATAATCTTATACTATACTTACATTTTTGCTAGTCATGCTTTAAGAAAACCATGATATCTGATTTATCATACTCTTATCCACAGTTCAACTATTCACATAATGTGGAAGATTTTAACAGCTTACCATCAAAGTAGGTGTGTAGGTGATTTGCCATTCTCTAATGAATACACTGATTATCTCTAGGACACAATTCTCTATAATAGAAAAGTAACTTATTGGATTGATTGCTGCTAAATTTGCTTCCTTTTGTGAACCCCATAAAATAGGTCTAAGGATACTCTAGTCCCTAGCATACAAACCATGTGTGCTTAAGGGACTGTGCCCTCTCCTCCTAGCTTTCCTAGGTAGAAGTACAAGTTCCTTGGACTTTAAGAAAACGTGACCTAGCAACACTGTTCAGGCTGTCATATATATAAATTCCTGAAAAAAAGAAAGGTGTATTCTTAAATACTGTGCGCTTTCCTAAATTAACACCTTAATGAAACTATCTACACTCTTTAGCATCAGATATATGGCATGAGTATTTATCTCTTCATGGGGCTTTGATTCTATTTTAACTCCTTCTAACATTTTGACTATATTCAGCCTTCTGAGATAATTATGAAACAGACTTCTATTAAGCCCAGAAATTGGTAGCACCTAGAGATCTCTCCTTAAGACTAATCTCTATTACCCAGAGAAGAACTTTACTGTCAAGGAAACTCCAGAAGAGGTTTTTGATATTGTTGGAGTACATCATGCTTTATTTCCTGAACTTACACAAATTAAAAAATAACATGTTGATTGATGCCAAGAGACTTTAAACATGCCTTTTGTTATTTTCTCTTTAAATTAACAAGGAATATCTAGGCATTGCTTCCAGCATCCTTTAAATTGCAACTTGGCAATTTCCTTTCTTTGGGAATGTGTTTTACTACTTTCAAATATATAAAAAGTTAATAAATACACAAATAAATATAAGTAAATTTGTTTTGGACTTGGTTATACTACAAACGGTTTGAATGTGTGGATTGATCTGCCATCTTTCCATGTCAAAAAAGAAAAAGGCAGGTTAATTTATTTTAGTTTTTGCTATGCTTTAAGGAAATCCTGATATCCGATTTGTCAAACCCTTACTTAGAGTTACACTACAATGAAAATTTGGAGTCTTTATCAGATTGTCATTGACATAGCTTTACAAACAATATTTTCACTCTCTGATGAATGCATTGATTACCACTTGGCAAGACGTCTGTGAAACAGGAAAAGAGAAACCACTTTTTAATTTGTTCGCTACTACAAGTGTTTACGTTTTTAACCCCATAAAAAATCATAATATTCTAGCTTCTAATATACAAACCATGTTTCCATAAGGGACTGCATTGTCTCCTCACAGTTTCCATAGACAGAATACATTCCCTTTGTAATTTTACACAAATGACCTAGCAATTTCATTTGGATCTTATATACTTCAATACTTGAAACAATAAAATGTGTACTCTTAGATAATATAGGCTTACCTAGATGAATTCCAGGAATGAGATAAATTGAACCTTAAGCTGCAGTTAGAGTAAAAGGCATGAGTTTTAAATCTTCATGGAACCTTGAGCTTATCTTCATTCTGGCTGAGCTTATCCACCACTGAACTAGATTCAGCATTCTAAGGCATTAAGTAAACAGAAGCTAATTAAGTCAAAAAGTAGGTAGCACACGAGTGTTTCTCCTTAATCATAATTTTCTTTATTGCCAGGGAAGCACTCTTCTTTGAAGAAAACATCAGAGCATGTTTTTTACTTTGCTGAAATCCCACCAATTTTTGTACCTTGAAATGACACAACTGAGAACATCACATTCTGCTATGTGTTTTGCCAAGAGACTTCATACATGTACGTTTGTGTTTTCTCTTTAGTATCACTGGGAGCATCTTGGGTTCTTTTTTTTTTTTTTCCTTTAAATGAATATGGCAATCTTCTTGCTCTTTAATAGTGTTTTAGTTACAAATATTTAAGTAGATAAATAAGCCAAAAAAGTGTGGTTTAGACTCAATTGGTTTAACTACATACTGTTTGAATGGCTGTGTCCATCTGCCACATGGCTACAGCAAAAAAGAAAAAAAAATTATTTTATTTTGCCTTTTCAGCATCCTGATAGCTGATTTGCCAAACTCTTACCTCTAGTTAAGCTACACAAATAATGTAGACACCTTTAATATGTTACCATCCACGTTGTTTTGAGGGCGATTTTGCCACTCTCTCATGAATGTTTGATTATCACTTGACACATATCTCTGAGACTTGGAAAGAGAAATTGTGCTTTAACTTTCTTGTTGCTAAAAATGTTTCCTTTTGTGAGTCCCATGAAACAATAATAATACTTTAGCTCCTAATTTACAAACCATACTTTCATAAGGGCCTACATTCTATCCTCATAGCTTCCACAAGGAAATTGCCATTTTCTTTGTATTATACAAAACTAATCAAGCAAATTTGTTTGGGGTTTCACATATTTAAGTACCTGAAAAATGCTATGTATTATCTTGGATACTATGGTATTGTGTAAATTGATACTAGAAATAAAATAATCAAGACACTTAAACTGCAGCTAGAATAAAGGGCCTAAAATACAATTCTTCATGGACCCTTGAGTCTATCTTCAGTTTTTCTGACATTTACACCTTTGAATTTTGTTGAGCTTCCTGAGACAGTGAGAAAATAGCCTGCAATTAGGCTGAAAAGTAGACATCAGAAAGGTACATATCCTTAAGCCTAATGAACTCTATTGCTTGGCAAAACACTTTTCTGTCAAGGGAACACCAAAGCAGGTTTTCTTCTTTGTCAGAGTCCCACCACACTTTCTCCTTAAACTTACACTAGTGATCACACCACATTCTGTTATGAATTTTGCCATGGGACTTCCAACATGCAAGTTTGTGGTTTTTTTAATGTCACTGAGAACATCTTAAGTGTTCTTTCATCTTCTTTCAAAGGCATTTTGGCTAGTTTCTTTCTTTGTGCAAGTGTTTGACTTACTTCCAAAAACATAAATAGATAATATTTAAAAGCATGTTATTTTACTCAGTTGGTTACACTAAATGGTAGGTCCATCAGCTCCTTGTCCAAGGCAAAAAAGGAGAACCCAGGTTAGATTACCTTATTTTGTTCTCATTATGCATTATGCAATGAGTAAACAGAAGCTTACTCCACCCTAATTCCTTTCTTAAGTAGAAATGTCATTTTTTAAAGACTTTTTCGAAAAGTGACACAGAAACATTTTTTGTTTACGCATTAATAAAATACCAATCACTGATTAGCCAAATTCTTACCTAGCATTAAGCTATGAAGATAATGTGGAAACCTTTAACAGGTTAGCATCCACATAGGTTTTTATTCATTTTTGCCACTCTCCAATGATAGCATTTATTACCACTTCACAACTCTTTTCTGGTATGGGAGGAGTGAAACTATGTTTTAATTTGCTTTTTACTATAGGCATTACCTTTTATTAACCCCATGAAATAATCACAGTACTCTAGTTTCTAAAACACAAATCGTGACTCCATTAGGGATTGGGTTCTTTCCTCATTGGAGACTCCCAAAATTCCTTTTGTACTTTTAAAAAGTGACCTATCATCTTTGATTGTGGATTCACATATCTCAGTCCCTAAAACAGCACAACATATGGTCTTAAACACTGTGTACTTGCATAAAATAATTCCAGGAAATAAATAATATAGAACTTAAAACTAAAGAAAAATAAAGGGCATCAGTTTAAATTCTTTATGGAGATGAGCATAATTTTATTGCTACTGACCTTTTATTGTTATACCTAGAATGAACTTTCAATTATGTCCAGAAGTAGGTAACACACAGGCTTTGCTCTGGTCTAATAATCTCTATTGCACAGTGAAGCACTTTTCTGGCAAGAAAATTTGAGAGCAGGTTTTTGGTTTAGATGGAGTACCACCTTTCTTTGTTGCCTGAACTGGCACAGATGATCACACCACATTATTTTATGTATTTTGACAAAACACAACCCACATCACATTTGTATTTTCTATTTCATGTCACTGGGAAGGTTTTAGGGTTACTTTCATCTTTCCTTAAAGGCAATTTGCCAAACTCCTTTTTTTGTAAAAGTGTTGTACTTTGAAATAATTGAATATATAACTACAAATAAGTAAATGAAAAATAGTGCTATAATACATTCAGTAGATGATACTGCAAGTGCATTGAATGGATGGATCCACTGCCACCTGTCATTGGCAAATTTTTTAAAAATTCTGCTTATTTTACTTTATTTTTGCTATGCTTTAAAGAAATAATAATATCTGCCTTGCCAAATCTTATGTAAAGTTACACATGTAACTTGGAAGCTTTTAGTATGGTGACATCAGAGTAGGTGTGCACGTTATTTTTCCATTCTCCAATGTACACATTAATTATCACTCAACAACACATCTCAGGGATAGGACAAGAGAAACAATGTTTTAATTTTCTTGTTGCTAAAAGGGTACCCTTTTGTGGACCTCATGAAATAGTCATAACACTCTGACCTGTAGAATACAAATCATGTTTCCATGCGGGACTCTATTCCACCATGATTCCTTCTCTAGGTAGAAGTGTCATTTTTTTAGACTTTTTCGAAAATTGACCCGGAAACATTTTTTGTAGTTTCACATATTTCAATCTTGAAACAATGAAACTTATAGTCTGACATATTGTGAGTTTGCCTAAATTGATTACAGGAGTAAAATAATATAGAACTTCCAGGTGCAGTTATGGGGTTTGCGTTGTTTTTTGTTGTTGTTTTTGTTGTTGTTTGTTTGTTTTTGAGTTGGAGTCTCACTCTGTCTCCCAGACTGGAGTGCGGTGGTTGCTCCCGGCCACAGTAACTTCGACCTGCTGGGCTCCAGGGATCCTTCTGCCTCAGCCTTCCAAGTAGCCGGAATTACAGGCATGCACTACCACGCCCGGCTGATTTTTAAAAAATTATTATTTTAGAGATGAGGTCTCGCTGCCCAGGTGGGTCTCGAACCCGCGGGCTCAGGCAATCCACTCACCTCAGCCTCACAAAGATGCAGGATTACAAGCTGAGCCACCAAGCCCAGCAGGGGTTTGCGTTTTTAACTCTTTATGAAACATTGGTCATAATTTCTTTCCTTGTGACATTTTTCACTTGTGACTACATTCAGACTCCTGAGAAAATGAGGAAACACTCTTCAATCAGGACCAGTAGTGAGTAGCACCGAGTTGTTTCTCACTACTTTTCCTAATTGGAAAGTGTTTCTAATAAATATTTTTGTCCATCAAAGCACATTTCTGGTAAGAGAATTCCAGAGCAGTTTTCTGACATTGTTGGGCACTTTATTCCCTGAGTCAAATACTATTTGTATTACGCCATGAGACTTCTAACATATACATTTGTGTTTTATCTTTAATGTCACTAGGAATATTTAAGGATTTCTTTCAACGACCTTCTAAATAACTTGACAATCTCCTGTCTTTGTGAAAGTGTGTTACATACCTCTAATTTCTTAAACAGAAAACACATACATAATGTAGTGTTAGACTTGGTTGGTTATACTACAAACTTTTGAATGGGTGGATCCATCTGCAGCCTGTCTATGACAAAAAGAATGAGGCTAGTTTCATATTTTTACTGTGCTTTAAGAAAGTTCTGATGCTGATTTGCCAAATTTTTACCTAGAGTTAAATTGTATAGATAATGTGGAAGCCTTTTCAAGGTCAGTATCCATGAAGGTATGTAGGCAACTTAGCCACTGTCCATTGAGTTTATTACCATTTACAAAACGTCTGTAAAAGGAGGAGAGAGACAATTTTAACTTGTTTTTGTAATCAATATTTTTTATTTTGATATTGTGGGGTAAAGTTAAGGGTTAGGTATACAAATATGTTTTGTTCAGGCACACTTGTTGATAAGGGATGTCTCCCCGTTCCCAGACAGATATTGACTACTGTTAATCCCACCTCCCTTGCCCTCCCCCCCATAGTTACCCACCACTGTTAGTCCTTTTCTTACAGGATTACATGGATGTTCAAGGTCCGCTATATGAGTGAAAACATGTGATACTCATATTGTTGTTTCTGTGAGAGGTCACTCACTATTATTGACTCTAGTTCCATCCAGGTTGCTGATGTCAAGATTTTTTTTTTTTTTTTTTTGCTATTGTGAATGGAATTATGCTTTTTATTTGTGTTTCTGTTTGTTTATTATTGGTGTAAAAAATGCGATTGTCTTTTGTAATTTTTTTTGTATCCTAAGACATTGCCAATATCCTTTATCAGTGTAAGGAGACTTTTGGCAGATTCTTTTGAGTTTTCAAGGTACACGATCATGTCATCTGCAAAGAGAGATAGCTTGACTTCCTCCTTTCCCATATGGATATCCTGATTGCCTTCTTTTCTCTGATTGCTGTAGCCAGGACTTCCAATACTATATTGAACAGGAGGGATGACAGTGGACATCTTTTCTTGTTCCAGTTTTCAGGGAAAATGCTTCCAATTTTTGTCTGTTTAGGAGTATGCTGTCTGTGGGTTTCTCATAGATGGCTTTTACTATTTTGAGATATGTTCCCATATGCCTAGATGTTCGAGGGTTTTAATCAAGAAGGGTGCTGGGTTTTATTAAAAGTTTTTTCTGAATCTAATGATATAATCATGTGGTTTTTCTTTTGACATCTATTGATGTATTTTTTTTTTTTTTTTTTGAGTTGGAGTCTCACTCTGTCACCCAGATTGAAGTGCAGTGGCCGCTCCTGGTCACCGCACCCTCAACCTGCTGGGCTACAGCAATACTTATGCCTCAGCTTTCTGAATAGCCAGAATTACAGGCATGTGCTACCATGCCCAGCTGATTTTTTGATTTATTGTAGAGATGAGGTCTCGTTGCCCAGGTGGGTCTCAAACCCACAGGCTCAGGCAATCCACTCACCTCAGCCTCCCAAAGGCACGGGATTACAGACTGAACCACCAAGCCCAACTTCTGTTGATGTACTTAATTACATTTTTGGTTTTACGAATGTTGAACCAGGCTTTCACCCCGGGTATGAATCTTACTTGGTCATGATGGATGATTTTTGAGATGTGTTGTTGAATCTGGTTTGTTAGGATCTTGTTTAGGATTTTAGTATCTATGTTCATCAAAGATATTGGCCTGTAATTCTCTTTCTTTGTTGAGTCTTTACCTGGCTTGTGATGATAGCTTTGTAAAATGATTTGAGGAGAGTTCATCATTCTTAATTGCCTGGAATATCTTCAGTATTTATCAGCTCCTCCTTAAATGTCTTGTAGAATTCTGCTGGAAAGTCATGTGGACCAAGGCTTTTTTTTGTAGGTAGTTTCCTTATTACGTAGTCAATTTCCTTGATTGTTATTCGTCTATTTAGGGTCTCAATTTCTTCTTCTTTCAACCTAGGAAGGTGGTGTGATATCTCAAAGTCCACCATTTCCTCAGGGTTTTCAATTTTGTTTCTACACAAGTGTATGTAGCAGTCTCTAATGATCTTTTGTATTTCTTCAGGGTCAGATGTACATCATATTTTGTGTTTCTGATTGTGTTTATTTGGGCTTTTTCTCTCCACTTTTTGGTCATTCTACCTAGGGTATCATTGATCTTGTATATTCTTTCAAAGAACCAGCTTTTTGTTTCATTTATTTTTTGTATTATTCTTTTGTGTTCTATGTACTGAATTTGGGCTTTTATTTTGGTGATCTGGATTCTTCTCCTGAATTTAGGGTTTCGGTGGTCTTGCTTTTCCATTTTTCTTAGGTGGCTTGTTAGGCTATTAATTTGTGATCCTTCCATTTTCTTCATGTGTGTTTGTATGGATATAAATTCTGTAATTACTAAAGCTTTCATGTAGTCCATTGATTTTATAAGATTTTTTTAAATTTTCATTTGTTTCCAGGTATCTTTTAGTCTCTGTTTTGATTTCATCATTGACCCAGGAGTTGTTTAACATCATGTTGTTTAGTTTCCATATCTTTGTGGGGGTTTTGGGGACCCTGTTGGTGTTAATGTTTATTTTTATTTCACTGTGGCTTAGAAAGGTACATGGTAAAATTCTGGTCCTTTTAAATTTGCTTATACTTGATTTATGGCCAAGAATGTAGTCGATCTTAGAGTACGTTCCATGTGGTTATGATTAGAATATATATTCTGTGGTCTTTGGATGGCGTGTTCTGTAGGTATCAATTAAGTCCATTTGGTCAAGAGTCACATTGAGGTTTCTGATTTCGTTGCTGATTTTTTATCTTGATGATTGGTCTAAGGTTGTGAGTGGGGTATTGAAGTCCCCAGCTATGATGGTGTTGGAGTTGATATATTTTTCAGATTACCTAGAAGCTGCCTTATGAAAGTTGGTGCTCCTATTTTGGGTGCATATATGTTTAGGATGGATATTTCTTGTTGATTGATTGAACATTTTATCACTATGTTGTGGCCTTCTGTATCTTTTTTGATTTCTGATAGCTTAAAGAGTATGTTTTCTGAGATTATGATCGCAACTCCTCCTTTTTTGTGTGTTCCGTTCACCTGAAAATTTGTTTCCCAACCTCTAACTTTGAGTCTGTGTGTTTCCTTTCTAGTGATGTGAGACTCTTGAAGGCAATAAATTGTTTCCTGGTGATATTTTATCCATTTTGCCATTCTGTGTCTTTTCATGGTGTATTTAACCCGTTCATATTCAAGCTAATTATTGATCCCTATCATAATGTTGATACCTAGCATAATGTTCTTATAGAGTTGTTGTTATTCTTCCTGTTTGTGTGTTGTCTTTCTTTTGGTTCTGGAGTTAGTTCATGTGTGTTTTTAATCTTTTGCCTCTACTCTTGTGAAGAAGATTGTTGTTCTTTTTCCTTTTCTTCTGTGTTCAATACTTTCTTAAGTGTTTCTTGTACAGGTGGTGTGTTGGCAGTGTAGGTTCTTAGGGATTGCATATCTGGGAAATATTTCAATTTTCCCTCACTGATGAAACTCAGCTTGGTTGGGTAGGTTATTCTCGGTTGAAATTGCTTATCTTTAAAACTTTAAAGATAGGGCTCCAAGCTCTTCTAGCCTGAAGGGTTTCTGTTGATAAATCTGCTGCTATTCTAATTGGTCTTCTCTGGTAGGTAGTCTGACCTTTTTCTCTTGCAACCTTTAGGATTTTTGATTTTATACCTACTTTATTTAGGCTAATTATTATGTGTCTGGGGGTTGGTCTTCTCATTTGTTGTCTAACAGGGATTCTCTGAATTTCTTGTGTTTGAATTTTTGCATCACTGATGAGATGAGCGTAGTTTTCTTGAATGATTTCATGAAATGTTTGTTCCAGTATGACTTCTGTTTCTCTCTGCCTCAGGAAGGCCAATTACTCTTAGGTTCAATCTCTTGAAGTAATCATTCATCTCTTGCAGCTTTTTTTTTTTTTCTTTTTGAGCTTCATTTCTATGTATTTGGCAGTTTGGGTTCGTTCTGAATTTTGGTCCTCGAGCTTGTTAGAAGTGGTTTCTTTGATGCACCACATAAATTAATCATAATATTATAGTCCCTAATATGCAAAATGTGTTACCATTAGGTACTGGATTCTATCCACCAAGCTTTCATTGAGAGAATGATGTTCTCTTTGAACTCGCAAATTTATATGGTTTGTAATATATTTTAATCCCTTAAACAACACAGTGTATAGTCTATAATTATGGGTTTTCCTAATTAATTCTTGGAATAAGATAATCTAAAGTCTTAGACTGCAGTAAGGAGAGGGTATGATTTTACCTCTTTATGGAGTATTAAATCTATGTTCATCCTTCTGAAATTTTCCCCATTAATTTAGAGTCAGCCTCCTGAGGCAATGAGGACACAGTCTACAATTAAGTCCAGAAGTCGGTAGCATGGAGGATTTTCTTCTTCAGTCTAATGATCTCTGTTGTACAAAGAAGTAAGTTGCTAGAAAAAGAATTCCAGAGAAAAATTTTAACTTTGTTGGAGTTTCACCACCCTTTGTTCCCTGAGCAGACACAAATGATCATAACAAATTCTAATTTATATTACAACAAGAACCTTCCAACATGAACTTTTTCTCTTAATGTCTTTGGGAACTTCTTAATTTTTTCTTTCATCTTCTTACAAAGGAAATTTAGCCATCATATTTCTCTATGAAAGAGTTACTTTAGAATAAACAAATAGATTAAAAAATAGTTTAATGGTAAAAGAGTGTGGGGTTAGGCTCAGTTGACTACACTAAAAACTGAAAGCGTGGATCCATCTGACACCTAGTAGCATCAAAGGAAAAAAGCACTGGTTAGTATATTTTATTTTTTTCTCGCTGTTCTTTAAAGAAATTTTGAAATCTGCTTTGCCACACTCTTATACTGAGTGAAGCTCCACAGATAATGTGAAAGTCTTTAGATTGTTGGCATCAATGTAAATTTGTAAGTGACATTTCCACTCTCTGTTGAATGCAATGATTTTCACTGAGCAACACCTCTCTGAGACAAGAAGAGATAAATTATGTTTTAACGTGCTTGTTGCTAAAAGTGTTTTATTTTGTGGATCCCATGAGATCATCATAACAATATAGCTCCTAGAATACAAACTATGTTTCCATAAGAAACTCTGTTCTCTTCTTGTAGTTTCAATACAGATACGGATCTTCTTTTTTTTACTTTTATAGAAAATGACCTAGCAAAATTGCTTTGAGTTTCACATCTTTCATTCTCTGAAACAATGCAATGTATCTCTTAAATACTATGAATTTGCCTAAATTAACTACTGGAGTGCAGCATCTATTGTCTTAAGTTGCAATTAGAGTAAAAGGCATACATTTTAAGTATTCATGGATTCTTGATCTTATCCTCATTTCTTCTGACTTTTTAACTTTTGAGCAAGATTCATCCTCCTAAGTCAATGAAGAAACAACCTCAAATTAAGTCCAGGAGTAGGTAGCATGCAGGTATTCACCTTAAGTTTAATGATCTCTATTCACAGGCACTTTTCAGGCAAGGGAACTATAGAGAAAGTGTTTTACTTTGCTGAATTCTCACTATGATTTATTCCTGGAACTGACATAAATGACCAAAACATATTCTACCATTTATTTTGCAGTCACTTTCAGCATGCACAAATGTGCTTTTCTTTAATGTCACTGAAAACATCATAGGTTTTCCTTTAAAAAAAAAAACATTTTCTGCTGGGCTTGGTGGCTCAGCCTGGCCTTTGGTAGACCGAGGTGAGTGGATTGCCTGAGCCCACAGGTTCGAGACCCGCCTGGGCAGAGATACCTCATCACTACAACAAATAAAATAATCAGCCAGGCATGGTAGTGCATGCCTGTAATTCTGGATACTCAGAAGACTGAGGTGGACGGATCACCAAAGCCCAACAGGTGAGGCTGCAGTGGCCAGGGGTGGCCACTGCACTCCAGTCTGGGTGACCGAGTGAGACTCCAACTCAAAAAAAAATTTTTTTTTTAATTTTAAAGTGGTTGGGTACAGTTAAGGGTCAAGTATAGATATATACATCATTCAGGCACCCTTATTGATAAGGCATGTCTCCCCATCCCCAGACAAATATTCACTACCATTAATCCTATCACCTTTGCCCTCCTTGCCCCTTCATAGTTTTCTACCACTATCAATCCTTTTCTTATCATATTACTATAGATGCTCAAGGTCCACTTATGAGTGAGAACATGTAATACTTAGATTTTTGTTTCTGTGAGAGACCACTCAGTATTATCGATTCTAGTTCCATTCAGGTTGTTCGAAATTCATGATTTTGGTCTGTTATGGCTGCATAGTATTCCATCATGTATATATACCACATTTCTTTAGTCCATTCCTCTTTTGATAGACAGCATCGTTGGTTACAGGTTCTTGCTATTGTGAGCAATGTTGTGATAAACATACTTGTGCAGGTATCTTTTTCATCGAGAGATTTGAGTTCTTCTTGGTATGTTCCAGTAGGGGGATCATGGGGTCATATAGGAGGTCAATATTTAGAGCTTTTAGAAATCACCACCCTGCTTTTCACAGAGGTTGCACTAGTTTACACTCCCACCAATAGTGTAGAAGTGTTCCCTTTTCTCCACATCCTCTCCAGCATCTATTGTTTTTTGAGTTATTGATAATGGCCATTCTGACTGGAGTTAGGTGGTATCTTAGTGTAGTTTTTATTGGCATCTCCTTGATGATTAGTGAGATTGAACATATCTTCATGTGTCTGTTGGCCACATGTATATCTTCTTTTGTGAACTGTCTGTTCGTAACTTTTGCCCAATTTATTGTTGTTGTTTTTTTAGTTGGAGTCTCACTCTCATTCCCAGACTGGAGTGCAGTGGCCACTCCTGGCCACTGCAGCCTCGACCTGCTAGGATTTGGTGATCCTTCCACCTCAGCCTTCCAAGTAGCTGCAACTACAGGCATGCATTACCATACCTGGCTAATTTTTTACTTATTGTGGAGATGAGGTCTTGCCAAGTTGACCAAATATGCCTCAAACCCATAGACTCAGGCAATCTACTCAAGTCAGCCTCCCAAAGCATGGGATTACAGGCAGTGCCACTGAGCCCGGCTTCCACTTTGTAATGGGGTTGTTTGGTTTTTTCTATTTAGCACATTTGAATTCTTTCATCTTCTTTCAAAGGCAATTTTGCTTTCTTTTTAATGTGTTGTTCTTACTTCCAAATATAATAGTCAGTAAATAAATAAATAAACAAATATGTGATGCTAGACTCAGTAAGTTATACTGCAAACTCTTTTAATATCTGAATCTATTTGCAACGTGTCAGTGGCAAGTGAAGGAAATGACTGACTGATTCATTTTTTTTCCTGCTATGCTTTAAAAATATTTTGAGATATTCTTTGACAAATTCTTATATAGAATGAAGCTATTCACATTCCATAGAAACCTTTACTTGATTAGCATAAAAATAGGTGCATAGGCGAATTTGCCACTCACTAATAAACTCACTAATTATCACTGAGTAACACGTCTCAGGGATTGGAAATGAAAAAATACATTTAAGTGTCATGTTGCTAAAAGTGCTTCCTTTTGTTAACTCAATGAAATAGTTACATTAGCCTTTATGATACAAACTATGTTTCCATAAGGAAATGTGTTCTCTCCTCATAGCTTCCCTAGTAGAAGTACCGTTCCTTGTACTTATACAAAAATTGACTTAACTGCATTGTTTGGGGTTTCACGTATTCCAATCACTGAAACAATTGAATATACAGCCTTAAATATTTGTCTAAACTAATTCCAGAAGAGAAATAATGTAGAGCCTTATGCTGTTGTTATAATGCATGTGTGTCTGATTCTTCATGAAATTTTGATCCTGTTTTCACTACTTCTGATACTTTCATCTTTGACCTAGATTAAGCCTTTGGAGGAAATGAGGACTCCAATTAGACCTAGAAGTAGAAAGGACACTGGAGTTTCTCCTTATGTTTAATGATATCTATTGTACAGCAAATAACTTTTCTGTCAGGGTTAATCCAGAACACTGTTTTTACTTTGCATTGAACTTACATAAATAATCACATTACATATCATTTTTATTGTACTAAGAGACTTCCAACCTCCAAATACATAAATATATAAATACATAACTTAAAATGTAAGTAAAAGAGTATGGTGTTGGAATTTGTAAGTTGCAGGAGTCCAGCTCCTGCAAAGTTGGTAAGTTCCTGGAGGTGGGACAGAAAGAAGACTAGGGGGCAGAAAGAAAGAGGGGAGAGAGAAAGTGGACTCCTGTTCAAGGTAGAGTAGAAGGCATTTATTGAATGTTATCCAAAGGCTTTTATCCCCAAACTTTGCAAAGTCATCATCACAGGAAAAAAATGGTAGCATGTGCCATTCACGTAAACAGAGCCAGGTGCACAAGGGAGCCCCGACTCTCAAAGCTTACCCCACATTCTCAAGCAAATGTTTTTTCATACATGAGGGAGAACAACCACAAGTTGTCTTTTTGTTTCTTATGCTTGATTAATGTTCCCCAAACCAGTTTCTTATGTGCTCTTAATTGAATTACAATTTCATCATGAAATAACATCACTCACTGTCAAAACCTGAAAACAACATAATGAATTATTAACTTCTACTTTTCTGTGCTAATTCAAACTAGGTTCTATTAAAACAATTGTTGCTATGGTTACACTCTCCTAACAACAGTTGGCCCAATTCAAACTTCACTGGCCCTCCTGAATCTAACTAAACTAATCACACTACTACAATAAAATTGTTACCTACATTTTCTTCAATCTATATAAACTATTTCCTAAAATATATATCTATAAATTTCTAAAATCACATAAAGAGAACCTGTGACCCTCACTAATGCTCCTCAATGAGACTCAAAGTTGATCTTAAATTGTTTAAAAGCAAAAACCATAAAAACAGAGGAAAATGGGAACAATAGATTTCAGGTTAGCTCGGTTCACTCAGGTTTCAGAATCCTATGTTAGAGCCAGCAGGAGCCTTTTCTGGTTACAGTGCCAAGTGGAAAAGGAGTGAGGGAGTGGAGTCAACAGCTCCCAAACACATCCTAGTGGCCTCTAGGTCAACGGCCCTTCCTGATCCCTAATGCTCAGTGGGCCTCTATGTCTGGCTCTCAACATCTCCCCCGTTTTTATTTTTAATCACAAAAATATGAAACTCCGTGTTGAGCTGAGATATGCTCTTCTTTAACACTTTGAAGATGATTGGAAGTAGACACAGTAACAAAAGAATCACTGCTCCACAATTTCCCACATTGATGAATATAGACATCAACAATTTTTGATCAATGAATGAAAAACAATTATTAAATACAGTACTGGTCAATTCGGTAGACCAATTGCTTATCAGCAACCATAATATCTAGAATTATTTGATGCAATTTAGTAAGGTTTATACTCATCTGAATGATTCCAAATTGTAAGAATATAATTTTTCATTTTGCCCCATGTGTAGACAGATTTATTTACCTCTAAAGGAGGGAGGCAAAGCTATTTAAACTCAGAGTGACATCAAATAATTAATTTATTTTTTTAAGTCACAAGTTCTTGTCCTACAGCTAAAACTGCTTCTTCCAAGACATTAATTTTGCTCTCCAGCTTCTGATCAATAATCTCTTGAGTAGTTAAGGCTATAGAAACATTCTTAGATAACTGATCAGCAAAGTTAGCCATGTGAACTTCCTGAGATAGAGCCACAGCTGAAACTATTACCAAAGTAGCAATAGCTATTAGGTTTGTAAATCCCAAGATAAAACTAATTAGAGATCTTTTTTGTCTTTTCTTCAGAAGAGAATTAACGTCATACAACGTTTGTAAACCATATTGTCATTTCAGCGAGATGACAGATGTCCTGGAACCATTAAATAAAGAGGTTGTTATAAGATTACAAAACTTTTATAAAAGGCATCAGTTAAACAGTTAGTTGAAATACATTCTTCACAAGACATTTTATAAACATTATTGTGATAGTTAATTTTAAACATTTGATATTCATTTCATACAAGAAAAATATAAGGGTTTGTAACCAAGTTCTTATTTTATAGGTATGAACTCCCCCACGTGGTCAGGGGAGAGTTCAGGGCATCAAGGGCCCTCCATATGTAAGGTTGAACAATTTGTTTATTCCCAATAGTAGTTGTTAATATTGGGGGTACCCATCTATTAATATGCCCCCTACCAAGGTCATCATATTCACGTGGCTTCATAGTATAGGGTCTTAAATTAAGAGCCCAGTCACTGATATATAGTTTTTCACCAGGTATGGAATAGTCCACTTTGGATTCATAAACCCACTCTCTCCAATTTGGATACCCAATGTCTCACTGGATGAGTAACCAAACCTCAGTGTTATTAGGAAAGGAGATGGGTATACTAGATTGTGATGAAGTTCTTGTGGTTAAACTTGGATCAACTCCTCCAGGCATCAGCATTTCAATCCACCATCTTTCTCTATTATTGCTCTGGGTTGTACTACCAGTGATTAAAAACATTAAAGTAGAGATTAAACAAGAAGCTCTATAATTATTGAAAGTTGAATTATCACAGAAAGAAATAGGAAGTGAACAATAATGTTCTTAATAAGAAAATTATTATTAATAACATGTTTTGTTTGAGCATAATGTAAAGCACGTCCTCCCATCAACTGGGGGGAATCAGTAAACACATTAATGATTTTATTATCCCAAGTAACCAGTTGAAACGTTGGAGGATTGGGCATTTAGGTCCAAAAAGTTTTATTGGCAAATACTGTGTAGACCAGACTGGCTTGAGTCATAAGAATAGGTATCATAGCCAGAAATATAGTTTCCGGGTCAATAGGGATATGTTGAGAGGATTCCATATCCCCAGCTTCTTCCACCAAGAATTCCATTTGTTCCCACATTGGTAATTGTGAACAGCGAGCACTGGAGACATTACTTGTAATGTCTGCTAGCTTGTAATCTTGCATGGGACAGCGAAGAATGAGGAATATTCTCATCCTGTAGTGAAATATTTCTCATCTAGTGGTTCAAAGCTTCTCCCTCGTTTGGGTGACTCATGCTGAAATTCTGGCTTGGCAGACAATGGGCGTTCCTGAAGCAATGAGGAAATTTCCTCCTTTCAGTGATCAGCAGGCATGTTGAAACGTCTAATGTTCCTCTGAATTGGTAGTATCCTTGCCACTCATCTTTGTCACTGGGTCAATGGAAGCATGTCCAATAAATCGATCAGAAATCCAAATAGGAGTATATTCATCCTGTAGAAATATACAAGATTAACTTCTCTCACTGGTTAGCATTATGTCAGGCCCTCTCCATTGACCTGTAAGGAGATATTTCCATTTTACTATAGATTTAACTATGTCATCTAGTTTCCAATGTCTAGCCATAGCTGAATTTCCTGAAGAATTTAAATTTAAATATTTAAAACAAATAAAGAATTATTTAAATTTTGGTGAGGAGAGCTATACTTAAACATTCCCTCTTGTAATTTAACAAGTTGTTTTTTTAAAGTTTGGTGGGCTCCTTCAACTATGGCTTGAGCTTATGGATTGTAGGAAGTTCCTGTGGAATAACAATTATTGAATTGAAAACAAAATTGTTGAAAAGAGTTAGATGTATATTCAGAGCTGTTATCAGTTTTCTGTTGCTTTCATGTTCTTAACTTTGAACAACAAAATAATAAAAGTTGTACCCCATTCTTGTAGGCTTCTCCAGTTCTTAATGAAGCTAAAATAACTGAGAGAACATATCCACAGTGAATGTAAATAAGATAATTTTTCAATTGGGAAAGTGATTCACAACTATTTGAAATGAAACATTAGTTTTAAGTCCTCTAGGATTTACTCGTGTCAGAGTAGCATTAACAAAATAGGACAAGCTGGAAAATCCTTAACAGCTGTGTGACTGTTTTTCTTGGTAGATGAAATTGGTAATGTAAGGCAGTAGCATTTTGATGATGAATTTTATGAGAAAGCCGAGTTTGAGCTACTGTTTTATGTTTCATAGCAGCACATACAGTGGATCTGCTTAAACTATCAGCCAATTGATTGTCTTGGTGTAAAGGAACCAGAAGCCCAGAATTAGATCTAATATGGCCCACATAGAATTCTTACTTCCTGTCACCAATTAGTTGTAATTGGGTTAACAGTTCCAAAATTGTAGTTTTGTTAATAGGAATACTAGCTGTTTCAATATGAGGAAACAGTCCTTTAATAGCAAGAATCAGTATATAAATTAAATTCAGAGTCTTTCAGGGTTGTAAAAGCATATAAAACTGCACTTAGTTCTTTTTTTGTGCTGAAGTTTCTGAGGTTTCCTGCACATGAGACTCATTGTTAATGATTGTTATGGCTTTTCCATTAAAGGAGCCATCAGTGAAGACCAAGGTTTCACCCTCGAGGGGAGCTGAGGAACAATTGCGAGGAAAGATTATAGGTTTCTGCTTCACAAATTGTAGCAATGGACTTTGAGGTAAATGAAACAAAACTTATGCCCTATAGTTAGAGCCACTTGCCAATCATCACTAGTTTGAAACAAAGTTGGACATTGAAACTTAGCATAAGGAACAATTATATCATCCACGTCATGGCCAAATAATTCAACACTTCTATGCCTTCCTTTAGTCATAAGTAAAGCTACTAAGTAAGGATAAGAAGCCAATATTTTCTTAGATGAAACTGGTAAATGGAGCCATTTCATCAGTCCTTGCCAAAGACATCCTGTAGGAGTATGGAGAGTGGGCAGAAAAATTAAGTCCCAAGGTAGGTGGTAATCTACTCGTTTAATCTTTTAAGACCCAATAGCCTTTTCCACAAGGGAAAAGGCTACCTTGGCCTCTGACGTTAGAATTCTCTTAGAATTCGGAGAAGAATCCCCCTGTAAATATTGAACAAAGATTTTAAATCCAACGTGGTAATATGTAGATAAGATCTAACCTAATTAATATCCCCCAACAATTTTTGGAAATAATTTAATGTCACGAAGTGACCTTTTCTCAATTGTAAAGGTTGGTGACTTACTGTTTGTGTATGTAATACATGTCCAAGATAGGTGAATGAAGGTGTGGTTTGAAATTTTGGGGGGAAATTTTAAAAGCACAACCAGTTAAAGCAGTCACAGATTAATTAAGAATATTATGTAAAAGGGCACGATTCTCATGAGCCATCAAAATATTATCCATATAATGGATTAAATGGAGATTAGTATATTGGTTTCTAATACCTTGCTAGGCAGCATCCACATATTTCTGACACAAGGTGGGACTGTTTTTCATTGTTGTGGCAAGACTTTCTACTGAAATCTTTGAAAAGGTTACTTTAAATTTTCGGAGGGTAAACTGAATACATATTGTTTACAATCCTCTGAGCTGATAGTTATAGTTAGGAAACAATCCTGTAAATCAATGACTATAAAATTAAAGTTACAAGGTATAGTGACTGGGGATGGCAACCCAGGCTGCAACGGTCCCATGGCTTCCATATTAGCCTTAATAACTTTTAAATCCTGCAAAAGTCTCTATTTACCAGATTTTTTCTTAATGACAAAAATAGTAGTGTTCCAAGGGCTGGTAGAATGCTCTATATGAGCAGCCTCTAATTGTTGCTGAACTAGTTCTTTAGCTGCCTTAAGTTTCTCCAATGGCATGGGCCATTGCTGTACCCAAACAGGTTTGTCATCTTTCCAGGTAATAGGGTCGGCAGTTTCAGGAACAATGGCCCCTAGGATAAATTTGAACAGCAAATGCCAGCTTCGTTTGTCTTTTCATTAACTTGGACAGGTTCTTTCATTCCCTGTCCTTCTTTACCAAATCCCTTAAAGGGATCATACACATTTGTAGCATTTGTGCTGAAAATTTGTCATTAGGTCTTTTTAAAAGTGTGCCCAATTCAGCAAGAATGTTTCTTCCCATAATGTAAAGAGGATAGATGGAATAACCTATGGGCAGAAAGTTCCTGAAGACTCTGTCTATCCGATTTAAAATTCGAGTGCTTGCTGGCTTGGTGGCTTAGGCTATAATCCCGTGCCTTTGGGAGGCTGAGGTGAGTGGATTGCCTGAGCCCACGGGTTTGAGACCCGCCTGGGCAGTGAGACCTCATCTCTACAATAAATCAAAAAAACAGCCAGGCATGGTAGCGTGCACCTGTATTTCCAGCTACTCGGAAGGCTGAGGCAGAAGGATCGCCAGACCCCAGTAGGTAAAGGCTGTGGTGCACTCCACTCTGGGCGACAGAGTGAGACTCCAACTCAAAAAAAAAAAAAATTCTAGTATTTAGCAACTGAGGGTGCTCGACCAATGCCTATGAGTCCTGAAGGAGCCATTTGAGTCAGCCATAAAGCCGGTCAATTCTTCCTGGAAATACAGGAAACATTGGCTCCAGTGTCTAAAAAACCTTTAATTTTAATCCTGTATGTATAAATCTTTTAGAGGTCTGGAATTAGTTATCTCCTGAACTCAAAAATCAACATTGCTAGACCAAATCCAGAATCGCCCCTAGACAGGTTAAAGCATTCTGCTTTATGGTAAGGCAGGAGAAGCAACCAGGCTATTCTCTGATTTTTGTTAAACTGCACAGTCTTATTAGGAGGAGTGACAAGCACCTGGATTTCTCCTGTGTAATCTGAATCCACCACTCCAGGAAATAAGGAATTTCTGCCTAATGTCACACTCACTATTCCTTCTTGGAGAGGGCCCTTAACTACTGCCAGAATTGAGTTTACTGGAACAACTGGGTTAATATTTTTGTGCTGGAAGAACACATGTTTAGTCCTGTACTCCCTAGGGTGGGTCTAATGAGCTCTGCAATGGAACAAACGGAATGAATGGGGTCATGATGGAGTCTTCCATTTTTATCTGGTACTGGGGGTGGTCCCCTGAACCAGGATGACTAGTTGCTGAATTCAGGAAGTGCCAATGTTGTAAACTTTAGACCGATACTCTTTTTCCCAAAGATAGCCTTTTTGATATTTAGGCCACTTTGATTTTGGTCGAGTATCCCCAGTAGGTGATGATGGTGGGCCTCATAAACCAGCCATACCTTGCTTAGCTGGACAGTTTCTGCTAATGTGTCCGACTTGACTACAATTAAAGCAAGTCTGTAATGAGATATTATTTTGCTTGTTACCATCTCGCATACCTATTAGAAAGGGGGAACACAACCGGGCACAGAATCTGATTTTCTTACCTCTAACTTAGGAAGGGGATCTTTGAAAAAGGAGCATTAGTGTTATCATCAGAATATTTTTGTTTATGTTATTTCACTGTTTCAGCCTCTAACTCAGCTTTATCCTGTGAAAATTATTTGTCATCATATAAAGGAGGTGATGAAGTAGTGGCTAAAAGGAAAGTTTCCTCCTCATTATCATCAGCTACTATTTTTTTCATTGGAAGGAAATTTCACATACTCATGCTCTGGATCTAAACATGTTTAATTATATTCCACAAAGAAAAGCATCAGGTCGCACTTTCTCAGCACCATGCTGAGTGTAAAACAATTTCAGTTCTTCCCCAACTTTGGCCCACATATCCAAATTTACCATACCTTCTTCAGGAAACCATGAACATTGTTCCTGAACAAAATGCAAAAAAACAAGCTAAATCGTTAGAAGAGTCCTTAGTTCCACGTTTAGATAAAGTATTCATTAATTTACTGATAAACATTTTTAATTCCTTAGATTTGCTCTGACACATGATTATATCAGGGCTCTGGCTTCACAAAAACTATACTTAGCTGTCCTCACTCTGCTTGTCTCTACAGAGGAGTCTGCAGCACCCTGAGTAAATTTCTATACATTATGAAAAAGAGAAGAAAGCTTACCTTCCAGGTCCCTCTTTGAACGCAACCTGCAGGCATCCAACTCCTGCAAGGTTCAGAGGATCTTGGAGGTAGAACGGCATTGGTGACTTGGGGGGAGAAAAAAATGGGGGAAAAAGAAAGTGGACTCCTGTTCAAAGTTGAGCAGCAGCTGTTTATTGAGTGTTATCCAAGGACTTTTATCCCCAAACTTTGTAAAGTCATCATCACAAGTCACAAAAGGTAGCATGTGCCTTTCACGTGGACAGGGCCAGGTGCACAAGGGACACCCCTCACTCTCAAAGGATACCCTCCCCCTCAACCAAATGTTTTCCATACATGAGGAAGAACAACCACAAATTATATTTTTGTTTCTTATGCTTGATTAATGTTTTCCAAACCATTTTCTTATGTACCCTTAATTATGTTACAACTACATCATCTTGAAATAACATCACTAAATGTTGAAACCCGAAACCACCATAATGAATTATTAAATTCTACTATCCTGTGCTTTTTAAAACTCGTTTCTTTTAAAACAATTTCTGCTATGGTTACACTCTCCTAACATTAGCTGGCCTATTTCACACTTAACTGGCCCCCTGAATGGAGCTAAACTAACCACACTTCAACAATAAAAGGTTTACCTAAATTTTCTTCAATCTATATAAACTATTTCCTAAAACCAATATCTATAAATTTCTAAAATCACATCAAGAGAAACTGTGACCCCCCACTAAGCCACCTCAATGTGACTCAAAGTGGATTTTAAATTGCTTAAAAACAAAAATCATAAACCATGGAAAACGGGAACAATAGATTCCCAGGTTAGCTGCTTTCATTCCTGTTTCAGAGTCCTATGTTAGAGCCAGCATGAGCCTTTTTTGGTTGCAGTGCCAAGGGGAAAGAGAAGGGAGGGAATGTAGTCAACAGTTCCCAAGAACATCCTAGTGGTCTCGGGTCAATGGCCCTTCCTGATCTCCAATGCTCTGTGGGCCTCCGTGGCTGGTTCTCAACAGTAGGTTATATTGCAATCTGGGAACTTTCAGCATCATATGAAGAAAAACCTGGTTAGATGACTATTTTTTCTATCGATTCTTTAAGGAAATATACTGATATACTTTGCAAAATTCTTTCCCAGATTGAATTTACACATAACGTGAAGACTTTAGCTTGTTTGCATTAATGTAGTTGTGTAAGCAAGCTTGCAGCTTTCTGAAGAACACACTGATAATCACTAGGCAACATGTCTTTTGGAAAGAAGGAGAAAAACAAAGTTTTAACTTGATTTATGCTAAAAAGTGTTTCTTTTTGTATACCATGAAAAAGTTCTAATAGTCTAGCACCTAAACTACATACTTTGTTTCCATAAGGGGAAGTGTTTTCTTTTCACAGCTTCTATAGAGAGAAGGATGCTTCCTTTGTACATTTACAAAAATGGACACCACAATTTATTTGGAGTTTTACATATTTCCATCCCTGAAACAATGCAACGTATAGTCTTAAATGCTGTGGACTTACCTAATTAATTTCTGCAATGAAATTATCCTGATAGCTGGGCTCAGTGGCTCAGCCTGTAATCCCGTGCCTTTGGGAGACTGAGGTGAGTGAATTGCCTGAGCCCAAGGGTTTGAGACCCGCTGGAACAGTGAGACCTCATCTCTACAATAAATCAAAAAATCAGCCGGGCATGGTAGCACATGCCTGTAGTTCTGGCTACTTGGAAGGCTGAGGCAGAAGGATCACCGGAGCCCATCAGGTCGAGGTTGTGGTGGCCAGGAGTGGCCACTGCCCTCGTCTGGGTGACAGAGTGAGACTCCAACTCAAAAAAAAAAAAAAAGAAAGAAAGAAAAGAGAAGAAATAATCCTGATTTTTAAGCTGCAGCTAAAGTAAAGAACATGAGTTTATCAATCTTCCTGGAGACTGATTCTATATTCATTCAAGCTTTTTCACATCGGACCTAGATACAACTCTCTGAGGAAATTAGATAAAACCTCAAATTAAGCCAAGAAGTAAGTAGCACTTGGATGCTTCTCCTTAAACTCAATAATCTCCATTGACCAGTGATGCAATTTTCTGGCAAGTGAACTCCACTGCAGATATTTTACATTGTTAGACGTTACTTTACTGGAAACGTTATCAAGTAGTCCAGATATTAAGTGGTGCAATATTAGCTGTATGTGGTTCAATCATTTGTGTCAGTTCATGGAAAAAAGTGTGGTGGGTCTCCAGAAAAGTACAAAACCTGCTCTGGAGTTTCATTGCCAGAAAATTTGACAGAACTGGAAGAAATGATCACACCATATTCCATTCGGTTTTATGCCAAGAGTTTTCCAATATGCATCTTTGTGTTTTCTCTTTAGTATCACTGTTAACGTCTAAGATTTTCTTTCATCAACATCAAAGGCAATTTTGCAATCTCCTTTCTTATGAAAGTGTTACTTGCTTTGAAATACATTAATAGAGAAAGAAAGACAGAAAGAAAAAAGTGTTAGCTTCAGAATATTATACTGCAAACTCATTGAATATTTAGACTCATCTGCCACCTGTTGGTGGTAAATGAAGAAAAAATTGGTTAGTTTATTATTTATCTACCTATATTTTAAAGAAATTCTAATATCCGATTTGCAAAATCTTACCTACAGTTTAGCTACTCAAACGAATATGGAAACCTTTAACAGGTTAGCATTCAAGTAGGTAGGTAATTTTGCCACTCTGTCATGAATGGACTTATTACTACTGCTTAATATATGTCTGGTAAAGGAAGAGAAAAACTACATTTTAACTTTTTTCAAAAAGTATTTTCTTTATGAACCCATAAAGTAATCTTAACACTCTAGTTTCTAGGACACAAAACTTTTTTTTTAAATAAGGGACTGTGTTTTCTCCTCATATCTTCCTTAGAGAGAATGATATTCTCTTTTTACTTTTACAAAATTGACATAGTAACTTTGTTGGGGGTTTTACATATTTCAATTCCTGAGTTATCAAAATGTGAAGTTTTCAATTATAATGACATGGATAAATTAATATCCAGAGTGATATAATCTAGATCCCTAAGCAGCATTTTGAATCAGTTTGAATTAAGAGCACTGTTTTTAACTCTTCTTCGGACCTTGAACTTATCTTAATTTCTAATAACTCTTTTACATTTGATCTTGATTCAGTCTTCTTTGGAAATGAGAAAACAGGTTTCAAGTAAGCCCAGAATTAGCATGCAGATATTTCTCCTTAAACCTAATGATCTCTGATGCTCAGTGAAGCACTTTTCTGGAAAGGGAACTCCAGAGCAGGATTTTGACTTTGCTGGCGTCCCACCATGTTTTGTTCCCAAAATTGACACAAAATGATCACACCAGATTCTATGTATTTCACCAAACAATTTCCAACATGCACGTTTGTGTTTCCCCTTTAACATGACTGGGATTATCTTAGGCTTCCTTTCAGGTTCCTTTGAAGATAATTTGACAATATTGTTATTTGTGAATGTACTGTACTTACTTTGAAGTACATTATTGGATAACTACAAACTGGTGGATTGGGGGACGCCATCTGCCACAGCCCATGACAAAAAAAGAAAAAAGCAAGTTATTTTATTTTTTTCTATTTTTTAAGAAAATAACGATATGTTATTTTCCAAATTCTTACCTAGAATTCTGCCACACAAATAATGTGGAAGTTTTTAGCAGAATCAATGTAAGACTGAAGGTAATTCTGCCATACTCCAATGAATGCATTCTTTTGGCAACACATCTCTGTGACAGGATTAAAGAAATAGCGTTTTTTCAAAACCTTCTTGATGCTAAAAGGGTTTCATTTTTTTGAACCCTATGAAATAATATTCTATAGCCCCCAATATCCAAACGTTGCTTCCCAAGGAACTGTATTCTCTGTTCATAGGTACCAAGGGAGAAATGATATTATTTTTTTAAATTTTGCAAACTTAACCTAGCAACTTAGTTTGGGGAATCACATATTTCAATATCTGAAACAGTACAATGTGTACTCTAAAAATCTATAAGCCTTACTTGGTTCAATCAAGGAATTATATTATCTGGAGCCTTAAGTTACAGGTAGTGGAACAGTCATGAAATTTAATTTTTCATGGAGCCTTAAGCCTTTCTTCATTCCTGTTGACGTTTTCACTTTTGTTTAGATTCAACCTCCTGTGACAATGAGGAAGCAGCTTCTAACTGAGCCCAAAAGTAGGTGACAGGCAGTTGTTTCTCCTTAAGCTTAATATTATCTTTTTCACAGTGAAGCACATTTCTGTCAAAGGAATTCCAGGGAAGATTTTAAGTTTCCTAGAGTTCTAACACTCCTTGTTTCCTCAACTGACACAAATGATCACAGCACATTCTACTTTGTATTTCACCACAAAACTTCCAAGATCGACATTGGTGTTTTCTCTTAGTCACTGGGAACATCGTACATTTCTATTTAGCTTCCCTCAGAGGCAATTTGTCAATCTCCTTTGTTTGTGGACGTGTTTTATTTACTTCCAGATAGATAGATAGATAGATAGATAATTAGATAGATAGATATTTGACTGTGTGAATCTATCTGCCACCTGTCAGCAGAAATGAAGGAAAAGACTTATTCGTTTATTATTGTTTACGCTTTGCTTTAAAAAATCCTCATACTTTTTGCTAGACTCTTACTTTTGTTCAGCTACACACATTATGTCAAAGATTTTTAGCAGTTTAGCATCTAAGGAGTTGTGTAGACAAATTTGTCACTCTCCAATGAATATACAAATTATCTCTGGGCAATACTTCTCTGGGACAGGAAGAGAAAAAACACTTTTTGACACTCTTATTGATAAAAGTGATTTCCCTTGTGAACCCCATGACATAGTCTTAACACTCAGGCCCATAGGATACATTCCATATTTCCATAAGGGATAGTGTTCTCTTCTTATAGCTTCCTATTTGGAAGCAACATTTCTTTGTACTTTTGCAAAACTTGACCTAGCAATATTGTTTGTGGTTTCCCATATTTCAATCCCTAAAAAAATTTATTGTGTAGTTTTAAATACTGTAAGCTTGCCTAAATAAATTCCAGGAGTAAAATTATCCAGAGGCGTAGGGTGAAATTTTAGGGTATAAATTTTTAAATGTTTTGGAGTTCTGATTTTATTTTCATTTCTTCTGATGTTTTCAACCTTTGACCTAGATTCAGTCTCCTGGGATCATGAGGAAACAGCCTCTAATCAGGCCTAGAAGTAGGTAGCATTCAGTTGTTTCTCCTTAAGTCAAATAATCTCCATTACCCAGCGAATCACTTTTCTGGTATACAAACTCCAGAGTAGGTTTTTGGCAGTGATGGAGACCACCATGTTTTGTTCTTTAAACTGACACAAATGATCACACCAATAACTGTTGAATCATACCAACAGATTCTCAAAATACACATTTGTGATTTCTCTTTGAAGTTTATAGGAATATCTAAGGAATGCTTTCAGCATCTGTCAAAGGCAACTTTGCATCCTCTATTCTTAGGGAACGAGTTCTACCTAATTTTAAATACGTAAATAAATAATTGTATCAAAAAAGGGTGTGGTGTTGGACACACTTGATTATAAAACAAAATGTTGTAATGGGTCAACCCATTTGTCACTTGCCCATGGCAAAAAAAAAAGGAAATACCAGATTTTAAATTTTATTTTATTTTTTACAATGCTTTAAGAACATCCTTATATCTGATTTGAAAAATTTTACCTAGTGTTAACCTGCACAAATAAAGTGAAAGTCTTTCAGAAATTAGCATTTATGTAGCTTTGTAGGCAACTCTTCAACGAATGCATTTTTTACCGCTAAACACGTCCTTAGGAGAGGAAAAAAGAAATAAAACTTTAGTTTATTGCTAAAGTGTTTTCTTTTTTGAGGCCCTTGAAATAATCATAATCCTCCATCCTCTAATATACAAATCTTATTACCAAAATGACTTTGTTCTTTGTTCAAAGTTTCCAAAGGGAGAATGACATTTTTCTTTGCTTTTTGTTTTTGTTTTGTTTTGTTTAACAAACTTAATCCAGCAACATTGTTTTGTGATTCACACATTGGAATTCCTGAAAAATTGCAATTTTTAGTGTTAAATACTATAACTTGCCTAAGTTAATTCTAGAAATTAAGTAATCTAGAACCTTAAACCACAGTTAAAGTAAAGGCATGAGTTTACACTCTTCATGAAGACTTGAAGGGTTTTATCTTTTCATACCTAGAAACACCTTATGTTTTCTTTCAGCTTCCATCAAGGGCAATTTGGCAATCTCCTGTCTTTGTGATAACTTTGTACTTACTTCCAAATACATTAATTAAAAAATAAATTAAAAAGTATGTGTTAGATTCAGTAGGCTATATTGTAAACTGCTGGAAGTGGAGGATCCATCTGCAGTCTTTCAGTGGCAAATGCAGAAAAAGCCTGCTTAAATGATTATTTTTTGCTAACATTTAAATAGTTCCTTATATTACCTTTCCCAAACTCTTACCTGGATTTGAGGTACACACATAACATGGAAGGATTTAGCATGTTAGTATGAAAGTACATGGGTAGGCGAATTTGCCACTTTCTGATGAATGCATTGATTACAACTGGGCGACAGGTCTCTGGGACAGGAGGAGAAAAATCCAAACCAGGTTTTAACTTTCTTGTTGCCAGAAGAGCTTCCTATGGTTACACCATTGAAATAGTCCTAATACTCCAGTCCCTGTGGTACAAATCATGTTTTCACATGGGACTATGTTCTCTCATTATAGCTTCCCTAGATAGAAGTATCATTTCTTTGTATTTCTAGGAAAATTGATCTAACAGCATTGTTTGCCATTTCACATATATCAGTCCCTGAGATAATGAATTGTGCATTCCTAAATGCTGTGAGCTTGTCTAAATTAATTCCAGGAGTACAATAAACTAGAACCTTAAACTGCAGTTATAGGGCATGATTTTTTACCTTATGGTGGAGCCTTGATCCTATTTTCCTTCTTTCTGATATTTTCACCTTTGACCTAAAACAATGAGAAAACAGCCCCCAATTAGACCTGGAAGTGGGTAGCACAGAGGTGTCTCTTTTTAAGCCGAATAATCTCTATTGCCCAGCGAGGCAGTTTGCTCACAAGGAAAAAACGAGAGTAGGTTTTTGATTGCTGGAGTCCATCACTTTATTCACTGGACTGATACAAATGATTACACCACATACCATTTTATATTATGCCAAGTGACTTCCAACAGGCACATGGGTGCTTTCTCTCTAAAAACACTGGGAATATCTAAGAACTGCTTTCAGTATCCTTCAAAGATAACATGGTAATCACCTTTATTTGGGAACGTAATTCACTTACCTCCAAGTAGATTTTTAAAAAAGATAGATAGATAGATAGATAGATAGATAGGTAGACAGATGGGTTTTAGATTCAGTTGACTATGTTTCAAACTGAATCAGTGGATCCATTTACAATCTGTCCTCTGCTAAAAGTAAAACCAGACTGGTTTATTTTACTTTTTTCCTCTCCACACTTTAAGAAAGCCCTGTTATCTGACTTACCAAACTCTTCCCTAGAATTAAGTTATGCAGATAATATAGAAGTGTTTTACAGGTTACTATCCACGAAGGTTTTCAGGCAATTTTGACATACTCTCATGAATGCATTGATTATCACTTGGAAACACATCTCTGTGATAACAAGAGAGAAACTATGCTGTACCTCGCTTGTTGCAATGCCCATTATAGAGGATACCCAGTCACTAGGGAAACCAAGTACAGAGGAGAGTCAGTCTTGGGGGGAATCACTGAGGGAGGATGGCTAGTCACTGAGGCATCCATTATAGAGGAGGCTCAGTCACTAAGGTATCTACAACAAAGGAGGCCAAACCACTAAGTAACCCATCACAGGAAAGCCAGTCATTTGGGTACCCATCACAGAGGAGGGCTATTCACTGTGACACCATATGGAGGAGGACTTGTTATTGGACAACAATCTTGATGGAGACCCAGTGAATGGAGCAGCAATTATGGAGGTAGTTAAGTCACTGGGATACCCCTCTGTGACTGGAGACAGTCACATGACACCCATTAAGGGGATGCACAGTCACAAGGGCATCCTCCACTGAGGAGAGCTAATTACCTGGACACACATCATAGAGGAGACATTCACTATGACACATATCTCAAAGGAGGGCTTGACAATGAGATATCCATTACAAAGGAGACCCAATCACTGGGTCACCAGTTAGAACTAGGGCTAATTACTGCAGCACCAATCCCAACAGAGGGTCAGTCATTAGGGAACCCATTACAAAGAAAGCAAAGTCAATGGGGAACACATCACTTTGGAGTTCTAGTTATTGGTGCACCAATGACAAAGGAAGCCACATCACTGGGACAGTCACCAGAATAGAGTACCAGTCTCTGGCGTTACAAATATAGAGAAGGCCATGTATTGCAATACCTGATAAAGATGAAGGCCTGTCAGTAGAGAAATCATCAGAAATATAGGGTCAATTAATTAGGCACAAAGTAGAAACAGTCACTGAGACTCTCCTTCAAAGAGGAAAGTCAGTCACTGAGATAGCCATTATAGAAGAGGGCCACTCACTGAGTCAGTCTTCACAGTAGAGGACAAATCCCTGGTTACACACCACAGAGGGAGGCAGTCACTGGATCACCCATAAGAATAGGACAAATTATTGGGACCCCCATCCACAGAAGAGGTCCAGTCACTACAGCACCCATGATAGAGGAGTGAAAATTCCATTATGGAGGATATTCAGTCACAGGGAATTTCACTAAAGAAAGGAACTAATCATTGGGGCAACTATTATCAAGGGAAATTAGTCACTGGGAATTCCTTTGCAGAAGTGGGTCAGTCCTTGGTGCACCCATTATGGTTGACAGTCAATCTTTGTGTCATCCATCATAGAAGAAGTTTAATCCCTGGGTACCCATCACAAATGAGAACCATTCACTGGGACACCCACCATCGAAGGAAGCCAGTAACTGAGTAACTCATTAGAAAAGAGAGTAATTCACTGGGGCATTGATCATATAAGAGTCCAGGAATATGGAATACCCATAACAATGGTGAGTCGAACACTGTGCAATTCATCATAGAGGAAACCAGATCCTGAGGTATCCATCAGAGATGAAAACTAGTAACTGTGACACTGATTACAAAGGAGAGTCAGTCACTAGGAATGTCATCCCAGTGACTTGTCTCCTTTTATAGTGGGAGCTGCATTGATTGGGCCTCCTCTTTGATTGGTGTTCCAATGACTTGCCCTCATCTAAACTGGGTGCCCCAGTGACTAGCCCTCCTCTTCGTTCCAGTACATGGGCACATAACAGAAAAGAGAAAGTAACTGAGGTCTACATTACAGAGGATGTCCAGTAACTGAGACAACTGTCCCAGACGAGGGTCAGTAACTGGGGCACCCATCACATAGGAGAACCAGTCCCTGGGGCACCCATTATGGAGAAGGGAGAGTTGGGAGGAAATCATCACAAGGAGGACCGGTGATTGGGTCACCCATCACTGAGAAGGGCCAGTGACTAGAATACTCATCAAGAAAAAGGGATTGTCACTGGGGTACACATAACAGAGGAGACTGACTAGGAACCCCATCAGAGATAATGACTTGTCACTAAGGGCAAAAATTGTGGAGGATGGTAAGTTACTGGGGCATAATCACCAAGGAGGCCCAGTCAGGGGCACCCCTAATGAAAGAGTGATAGAAACTTGGGGAGCCACTATGTAGGAGATTCAGTTACTGGATCAAGAATCACAGTGGAAAGCTAATCAAAGGGGTACCCATCACAAAGTACGATCATTCAATGAGGCATTGCTTTACAGTAAATGGTTAATAATTGAGCATCAATTATACAGGAGACCAAATCATTGAGCATCTATCACAGAAGAGAATCAGTCACTGGGATATCCATCACAGAGAAGACTCAGTCACTGAGTCACTGGAATATCAATTATTAAAGAGACTCATTTACTGGAACAAAGAGAAGGGCACCCAATTTAGATAAGGGCAAGTCATTGGGACACCAATCAAAGAAGAGAAACAGTCAATGCAGCTCCTACTATGAAGGAAGACAAGTCAATGGGATGACATTAATCACAGAGAAAGACAAGTCATTGGAGCATCTATTATACAGCAGTCACAGATAATGGAGTCCTCATCACAGAGGAAGGCTAGTCACTGCATCACCAAATTTGGGGAAACCTAGTTACTGGGACATTCATTAAAAACAGGTTCAACTACTGGAGCATCCATCACAGATGATGGTGAATCACTGGGGCAACAATCACAGAGTAGTTCCAGTCATTGGGGAATCAATTGAGGAAATCAGTTGCTACTACATCTTTCACAAATGATCGTTAGTCACTGGGGTAGTCATCGTATATGAAGGCCAGTAACTGGTGAAAAAATTGCAGGGGAGATCCAGTTACTGGAACATCCATCACACATGAGAATCAGTCACAGTGGCACCCATTATGGAGAAGAACTAGTAAGTGATACAACCATTAGAAAATAGGGCAAGGAACTTGGGTATCAATCACAGATGTGGGTCAGTCACTGAGGCACCAATCACAGAAGAGACCTAGTCTCTGCAGCACCAGTAATGAAAAAGGAAAGTACAGTGCAGCACTGGTCACAGAAGTAGGACAATCACAGACACACAAAGCAGAGGAAGGTCAAACACTGGGGCACCCACTAGGAAAAAAGGAAGTCACTGATATAAACTTCACAGAGCAGGGCTAGTTACAGTGGCCATCATTATTAAGAAAATCTGAAGATTTTGCATCAATCACCGAAAAGTTCCAGTCACTGGTATATCAGTAATGGAGGACGACCAGTCACTGAGGAATTCATTATGAAGGAGACACAAGCAGTGCTGTACCTATTATAAAGGAGGCTCAGTCACTGTGACAACTATCACAGAGGAGAGCCATTCACATGAACACACATCATAAAGGAAAGCCAGTCACAGGAACACCCAACACAGAGTAGGTCTTGTTCCTATGTCATTTATTATGGAGCAGAGCCTGTCACTGGAACACCATTCACAGGGGAAGGTCAATCACTTTTAGCACCCATCACAATGGAGATCAATTCACTGGTACATCTATAACAGAGGAGATACGTCACTGGAACCCCATAACAGTGGTGTGCCAGTCACTGGGGTACCCACCACAGATGAGGGCCAGTCACTGGGGCACCAATTACAGAATAGAACCAATTATTGTAGCACCAATCACATAGGAGGGCGAGTCAATAAGATATGAATTACAGAGAAAGGACAGTCACTGAGGCACACATTACTAAGGAAACTAGTCACTGTGACAGCAATCACACAGGAGGTCAGTTCACTTAGAAATGCATCATTGAGTAAACCGAGTCATGGAGGCATCCATTACAGAGGATGGTCAGCAACCGGGACAGCTATTACAGAAGAGGACCAGGTGCTGGAGTATCTATCACAGAAGAAGATCAGTCACTCATGCACAAATCATAGAGCAGGGGAAGTCACTGGGTTACTCATAGCAGAGGAGGACCAGTCACTGGCTCACCAATCACAGTGGCAGGCCACTCACAGGATATCCCTCAGAGAGGAGTGATAGGCACTGAGACAACCACAAAGAGGAAACTTTTCACTGCGACACTGATTATACAGAAGAAACTCTTACAGCAATCACAACAGAGGTCCAGTCAATGAAATACCTGTTATGGAGAAGGAACTGTCACTTGCGCATGCAACAGAGATTGGGGTAAATCAATGGTTTATTCATTATGGAGCAGGACCAGAAACTAGAGCACCAATCACAGATTAGGTATAGTCATAGGGGAACCCATTTTAGAAGAGGCCCAGATACTCAGACAGCCAAAACAGAAGAGGTCTAGTCACTATGACACCCACCACAGAAGATGGTCAGTCATTGTAACACCAATCACAGAGGAGTTCGAATGACTGGGGCATACATTATGGATGAGGTTCAGTCACTGTGACTCCCAGAGCATAAGAGGGCTAATCACTGTGATACCCATCGTATATAATAATAAGCAACTAGGGCAACAATCACTGGAGAGGCCTAGTCACTGATGCACACATTAAGAGGCAGACAAGTCACTGGGACAAACATCAAAATGAGGGCCAGTCACTGGGGCATCGAATATGGAGGAGGACCAGTTACAGGGACACATCATGTAGGAGGGCCATTCACTGGGGCATACATCATATATGAAGATAAGTCACTGAGACAACAGTTAAAAGAGAAGCTCCATCACTGATTCACACATTATGTAGCCAGTCATTAGGACACCCACTACAAAAAAGGCCAGTCACTGGGACACCCATTAAGGAGGATGCCCATTAATTCAGACACCCTATACAGAAGAAGTTTACTCACTAGAGAAATTATGGTGAAGGACCAGAAACTGAGGAAAAAAATCACAGAGGAGATCCAGTCACCAAAGCATTGATAAAGGAGGATTGGGGAAGTCATTTGGACACCCATTACAGAGGAAGCCTAGTCACTAGGGCACCCATTATGGAACAGGACCAATCACTGGGAAAATATTCACAGAGAATGGCTAGATACTGGGGCTATCATTATACAGATGGATTTGTCACTGGTATAGAAGAGAGGAGGGCTACTCACTAGGGATCTGATATGAATGAGGGCCATTTACTGGGGCACCCATCAGAGAGGAGAGGCAGTAATTGGGACACCCATCACAGAACATGGTTAGTAACTGGAGCACCAAATACAGAGGAGAGCCCGTCATTAGGCTAACCATCATGAGAGACAGTCATGGGGCACCCAGCACAGAGGAAAACATATCACTGAGCCACCCATCACAGATAAGGACCAGTTTCTGAGGCATTCATTAAAAAGGATGGCTAGTCTCTGGGTAACCATTAGGAGGCCCAGTAATTGGAGCACCAATCACAAAGGAGGGCTAATCACTGGAGCACTTATCACAGAGGACATATCATTTTGGCACAAGTAAAAGAAGAGAGTCAGTCTCTTGGCACATATTATGGAGGAGAACCATTCACTGGGGTAAACATCACAGAGGAGGATCAGTCTCTGGGGTAACCATCACTAAGGTGGGTCAGTCACTGGGAAACCTATCACAAAGGAGGGCTAGTCACCAAAGCACCAATTATGGAGACTTAGTTACTGGGGCACACATTTCAGTGGTGGACTCATCAATAGGGCACCCATTATGGAATACACCCAGTCCCTCGGGCTCTAATCAGTGATTAGATTCATTCACTGTGGCTCCCATAATGGAGGATGGTTATTCACTAGGGCCCACATAATGTAGATGACTGAGTCACAGAAGAAAGCTCACTGAAGAAAGTTCATCACTGGTAGTCTCATCACAAAAAGGATAAGTTACTGCCACATTTAGCACAGAGAAGGACCAGTCCTTGGGTCACCGAACAGGGAAAAACCAGCAAAATATTCTCAAAACACAGATGATTATAAGTCACTGGGACACCCATTAAAGAAGAGGTCTTCTCACTATGGCACCATCACATAGGAGGGCTAATCACTGGATACAAATCCTGGAAGAGAATAAGAAATTGGGATACACAACACAGATGAGGGCCAGACAATGGAGGACTTAACACACAGATGAGTAAGTCATAGGAACACCAATCACAATGGACGGCTAGTCATCAGGGCACATGTTATGAAGGAGGGTTACTTTGGGACAAATATCACAGAGGAAGTTGAGTCACCTGGGTACTCATAAAAGAGGAGGTCTAGTAAAAAGTCACCAACAAAACCGGGCTCGGTGGCTCAGCCTGTAATCCCACGTCTTTGGGAGGCTGAGGTGAGTGGATTGCCTGAGCCCGCGGGTTCGAGACCCGCCTGGGCAGCGAGACCTCATCTCTACAATAAATCAAAAAATCAGCCGGGCTTGGTGGCGCGCGCCTGTAGTTCCAGCTAATTGGAAGACTGAGGTGGAAGGATCGCTGGAGCCCAGCAGGTTGAGGCTGCGGTGGCCGGGAGTGGCCACTGCACTCCAGTCTGGGTGACAGAGTGAGACTGCAACTCAAAAAAAAAAAAAGTCACCAACCACAGAGGTATGCCAGTCATCACAGAAAAGGGTCAGTCACTGGGGTGTCAATCACAGTGGTGGAGTAGTCACTGGGCACCCATTACAGTAGAGGGTCAGTCACTGCGGCACCCATCACAGAGAAGTGTGAGGCACTGGGTGGGCTAACACAAAAGAAGATTACTCACTGGAACACCCAAAAGATAGGAGAGTCAGTCAAGGGAGAACCGATCAGACAGGGGAGCATCAATGGGACAATCATCAAAAGGAGAGCCATTTACTGTAGTCCCCATCACAGAGGAGAGCCAGTTACTGAAGCACTCATCACAGAGGAGGGACTGTCAGTGGGGCAGGTACCACTGAGGAGTTTCAGTAACTGAGGTACCCATAACAGAGGAGGGTTAATCACTGGGGAACATATTACAGAGGAGGGAGAGTCATTGAGGAGTCTATCAAAGAGGAGGACCAGTCAGGATGACTCTCACAACTGAGGAGAGGTAGTCACAGGGGTACCCATTAGGAGGAGGTCCAGTCACTGGGACAGTCATCTTAGAGGTGAGCCAGGCTTGGGAGCACCCCACATAGAGGAAGACTAATCACTGAGCCACTCATTAGAGAGGAAAGGTAGATACTGAGGCATGAATCACAGAAGAGGACAAGTCTTGGCTGCATCCATCACATCAGAGAGGGAAGCCAGCAACTGGGGCATTATGCATGAGGGCCTATCACTGAGTCACCCTTCAAAGAGGAGGACGAGACATGAGGTCCACAGCACAGTGTAGGGTGAGTATCTGGGACACAAATTTTGAGGACTGTGGGCCACAGGGTCACCAGTCAGATGTGTTATAATCACTGGGTCACCTATTATGGGCAGGTTCAGTCACTTGGACTCCCATTGCTGAAGAGGCCAAGTCACTATGGCATCCATTATGAAGGAGGGGCAGTCCATAGTGCATACATAACAGAGGAAGTCACCAACTGGGAGACACATCACAGTGAAGGGACAGTCTAAGGAGTACCCATCACAGTTGAGAACCATTTACCAGAGCACCAATTACAGGTGATAGCCAGTCACTGATGCTCCAATCACAGAGAGGGACAGTTAATGGTGCAAAGAAACAAGAGGAGGTAAAGTCATTGAAGCATTCATAACAGAGGAGGGACAGTCACTGGGACAACCATAACAAAAAACGAACCAGTCACTGGGACACACATCACAGAGGAGGGGCAGTCGCTGTGATACACATAACAGAGGAGAGCCAGTCAATGGAGAATCACCGCAGAGGTGAGCGGGGGCCCACCCTGCAAGGATCATGGGAAGTGTTGAAGGAGAGGTGGATAGGCGACGAACGAAGATCATATACACGGACACCTGCTCTTGATCAGATGACAATTTAATGCTAGTTAATACAGAGCTTTTATACCATTTTTGAAGGGGCAAGACAAAGAAAACTCTTTCACATTCATATCTTTTAAAAGTTACCAGCTAGTGGTCTTAGTAGCGAACAAACCAAGATTCCCATAGGCTTTAGTAGCAAACAAACCAAGATTCCCATAGGCCTCCAGACAACGTCTTGTTCATAAAGCCAACAATGACACTCTCAGTCCAATGTCCCAAATTACAAATGTTTCAAGAAAGTTTCTTTAAGTGTATGTTTCTTTATGTGTCAGGAATATTCTCATCTTAGGCTCTTATGTTCTTCAGAGTCCTGTGATCGCCTCCCTTGTACAGATGTCCTCGTTACTTTTCTCTTATCTTGCAGTGCTTGTTTCTAAAGAGAAGTCAAAAGAAACTTTTAGTAATGTTTCCCAGGCCCCTCAAGGTTGCTTTCTGTTTTAGCTGATCTGTCATAAAAGTGTCTGATTATTATATTATGAGTTTAGTGAAAACCTACTCTATTAATGTTAACTTAGAGATTTAACTATAGTATTAAGTAAAAACCTTAACATAATATTTGTCCTAAATTAGTGAACAGTGTTATAAATCACCTACAAACTCCTAGATAAGTGTTAGAACTTGTAATGAATTTATAATGAACTTACTATAAACTTGTGCTTATAAAATCCTTATGTCTAAACACTAAACTGCACAATTCTAAATCAAATGAGTGAATATACTTATATCATTTTTTACTTCAACAATATCTAGTAACTTATAACCAAGTGAAAGAAAGCATTCTTGATGTGCTTCAGAGTTTAACCCTTGCATATGTTAGAAAAGTCCAAGTGGCATAGTGGGAAAAATGGAAAAATAAACCATGATATTTCCAGGTTAGCTGTGAGTACTTCACAAAAACATGCAATTTTCTTCTTCCACGACTGCACAGAATTCTTCTGCGGTATGAAACAGCAAAGGTGAAAGACAGAAGGGCCTCAGCTTCCTGGGCTCGCCCTGCAGCCCGGGATCTTCGGCCCACCCGGACCCTGTCAATCAGGTGGGCCTCCAAGGCTGGATCCCAACAGAGATGGACCAGGCATGGGGGGATCCCCTCACAGAGAAGGACTATTCACTGGGACATCCATAACAGAGGATGACTAGTCAGTCACTGTGGCACTATTAATAGCAGACGGCCATTCACTGGGGAACTATTTATGGTGGAGGGCAGGTCACTGGTAAAACCATCACAAAGGAAGGCAATTTACTGACATACCCATCACTAAGAAGGGACAGTCCCTGGAAAACCTATAACAATGTTGTCATGTCATGGTGACACCAACTATGGAAGACCCCATTTTAGTGGGACACATTTCACAAAGGAGACCTAGTCACTAGGTACAAACTATGGAGGAGTGCCAATCATTGAGTCGCCAAACAACAAGAAGACACATTCACTGGGGCACTCATAATGGAGAAATGCTAGTCACTGGGGCACCAATTTTGTAGGAAACCACTCTGTAATAGCAGTCGCAGAGGATAACTAGTCACTGGGGCACTCATCACAGAGGAGTATCAGTAAGTGGGTTATATTTAACAGAGGAGGGCTAGTCATGGGGTCTTCATCACAGAGAAAGAAAAGTCAAAATGGCATGCATTCCAGAGAAGGGCTAGTCACTAGAAATCGCATTTCAGAAGAAGGGTTGCACTATGGCACATATCACAAAAGGGGGTGGTCACTGGAGCACTAATTATGGAGAATGTTCAGTCACTGGTGTACCAAACACAGACATGTAGTCACTGGGACAAATATCAAAGAAGTGGACCAGTCACTATGACAGCCATTACAGAAAAGGGACAGTCACTCGGGCACTCTTAACAGAGAAGGGCTAGTCATTGGGGCACCCATCACAGAAGATAGCCTGTCACATGGACATACATCACAGTTGTGAGCCAGTCATGAGATCACCTTTCAGAAATGAGGGCTAGTCAATAGGGAAACCCAAAACAAAGGAATGCTAGGCACTGGGGCACCCATAAAAGAGGAAGCCTGTCATTGGGGATCCAATTATGGAGGAGGTCAGTTATTAGGAAAACCTTCACAAAGGAGGGTTAGTCACAGGGGCACACATTTTGGAGGAGAACCGGTTACCAAGATACCAATCACAGAAGAGTGATTTTCAGTGGGGCATGCATTCCAGAAGGCTAGGTTTTTGGACTACCAATTACAGAGAAGACACAGTCACTAGGGCACCAATTTTGAAGGATGCCAAATCACCATGACAGTCATCACAGAAGAGGACTAATCACAGAGGAGCCCGTCATACATGAATGCCAGTCACTAGTGCACCAATCATAGAGTAGGCACCATCTGTGAAGCATAAATTTTGGAAGAGGCTCAGTTGGTGGGACACTTATCATAAAGGAGGACAGTCACTGAGCACCCATTGAAAAGGAGATCCAGTAAAGAAGACACCCATCTGAGATGATGACTAGTCACTGGAGAAACCATTATGTAGGAGAGTCAGACAATGGGGCATTCATAATTGAGGAAGACCAGTTACTGGTCTCACATTATGGGGTCAGCCAACTTACTGGAAGGTCAATCACAGAGGTGGGCTACCCACTGAAGCACCTATTAAGGAATAAACCCATTCACTGTAGCACCCAAAATGTAGGAGACCCAGTCACTGGAGAAGTGATCATAGAGGAAATCTAGTCACTGGGGCACCCATCATAGAGGAAGCCTAGTCACTGAAACAACAATTATAGAGAAGACCCATTCACTGAGACACCAATAACAGAGGCAAACCTGTCACTGGGGATCACAGAGTGGATGTTGTCTGGTACTGGGAAACCATCTATGGAGGAGACCTGATTTCTGCCATTTAGTCACAGAGTAGGAATATTCATTGCGTTAATCAGTTTAGAGGAGGACCAGGCACTGGAGCACCAATCACAAAGGATCCCATGTCAATGGAACATCCATTATAGAGGTGGTCCAATCACTGGAATACCCTTCAGAGAGTCATGCCTATCACTTGGCCCCATTATGGAAGTGACACAGAAATTTCCATACCCATCACTGAAGATGATGGGTACTGAACCACTTTTGGAGGTGGCTCAACTACTAGGACACTTATCACTGAATAAGGCTTGTCACTGGGGCACTAATCACAGAGGAGGACCAGTCACTGTGGAATCCAAAAGAAGACAGGAAATCAAGTCATTGTGAAATCAATCACTGTGGAAGAGGGCTAGTCACTGGAGAACCCATCATCTATGTTTAGTAACTGGGTCACCAATAACAGGGGAGGCAAAGTCACTGTGGCACAAATTATGGAGTAGGCCCAGTCACAGAGATACACGTATTGTAGAGGTCAGTCACTAGGGCACCCATTTTGGAGGAGATAAAGTAAGTGGGGCACGGATTGCAGAGATGAGTCACTGGGGCAACCATTATTAATGAGTGCCAGTAACTGGAGCACCAATCACAGTGGAGGCCCAGTCACTGGGGCCCCAACAAAGTAGGAAGACCAGTCACTTAGGCACCCATTATGGTGGAATCCAAGTCAATGCTGCAACCATCGCATAGAAAAACCAATCACTGAGAAACTTATCAAGGTGGAGAAGTAGACCCTGGGGCACCCATCATACGGGAAACTAATTGATAGGGCAATTTTTATGGGTAAGGGATTGTCACTGGGGCAATAATGGCAGAGGAGAGCCAGACACTGGGGCACTTATAACAGTTGAGGACCAGTAAATGGAGCACCCATCACAGAGAAATCTAGTCATTGGGGCACCCATCAAAAAGGAGGCCCTGTTATTGGAGCCCTTATAGCAGAGGTTGGGGAGACACTGAGCTACCGCTCAGAGAGGAGGACCTCTTTCTGGGGCACATGTCACAGAGGAAGGTCAGCCACTGGGGAGCACACCACAGAGGACAACCAGTAATTGGGGTACCCATAATAATGGAGAACCAATCACTGGGGAAATCATCATAGAGGAGGACTTGTCACTAGAGCACCAATTTTGGTGGAGAAACAGCTACTGGGACTCAATATACAGAGGTGAACTAGTCACTGGGGCACTCATTTTGGAGGAGGTGCAATGACTGAAAGTCCAATCACTAAGGAGTTCAATCAAGAGAGTACTTATTATTGACGAGCCCAACTTACAGGTACACCTTTCATGGAGGAATTCCAGTTACTGGTGTATCCATCATGAAGGAAGTTCAGAAACAGTTGCACTCATGAAAGAGTAGGACTAGTCACCTGGGCACCCATTTTGGAGGTGGTATGATTACTGGGATAGTTATCACAGAAGAGGACTAGTCACTGGGTACTTATCACAGAGGATGCCCAGTCATTGGGGGAAGAAACACAGTGGAGGCTGAGACACAGTAGCACCCAAAATGCAGGTGGTCCAATCACAGAGACACCATGACAGAGGAGGAAAATTGCTGTAGTACCCATCATATATGAAAGCCAGTCAGTGGGGCACCTAGCAAGAGGAGACACAGTCATTAAGGAACACGTTATGAAGGAGGCCCAGACACTGAACACAGGGGAAAGACAATATTATGGTACCCATTATGGAGAAGGCCCAATAAGTGGAACAGCACTTGGAGGGTTACTAAGGAGGGTTAGTTACTGAGAAATGCATTTTGAAGGAGGTCCTCTTACTTGGACACACATCACAGAGGAGATTAGTCACTGGAACGCCTATTTGGAGGAGGTCCAGTAACTGGGGCACAAATCAACAAGGATGCAGTCACTGGGCACAAGTAATGGAAAAAGGACAGTCACTGTGGCACACTATATGTAGGGGTCCAAATCACCGGGGCAGAGATCACAGAGTGAAGCTAGTCACTGGGACACCAATCACAGAGGATTATTATCCACAGTGGTGTCTTTCAAAGGAAAGGGTCAGCCACTGGGGCAACCATTACTGAGAAAGATCAGTCTGTGGGTATGTATTATAGAGAAGGCTAAGTCAATGTGGCATCTATCACAGATGAAAGCCATCACAGAGGCACCCATCACAGAGGAGTGCTAGTCACTTGGACATAAATTATGAACGAGACCCTGTTACTGGTCAACCCATCAGAGAGGAGAAAACTACACTGAGCCACCAAATTTGTATAAAGCTCAGTCACTAGGATCCACTCACAGAGGAGTCCAAGCAATGGAGCATCTGTTATGGAGGATGCCCAATAAATCGGACTGTCATACAGCAGAGGACAAGACACTGAAAGCATGATCATGAAGGAGGCCCTTTCACTGTGTTATCCATCACAGAGGAGAGCAAGACACTAAAACACCAATCACAGAGCAAAGTCACTCACTTCCTGGAAAGGAGTCAGTCACTGAGGCACCCATCACAGAGAAGATCCAGACATTGAGACAACCACTTTGAAAGAAGCCAGTCACTGGGGCACCAATTACAGAGAAGGTCAAGTCAATGTGACACATTTTATAGAGTAGGACCAGTCTCTAGGACACACTTCACAGAGTAGGGTTAGTCACTGGGACAGCAATTATGAAAGAGGCCAGTTACTGGAATAACCTTCATAGAGAAGAGCCAGACATTGACAGCCACTTTGAAAGAAGTCACTGGGGCACTCATCACAGACTACACCAAGTCAATGTAACACATTTTATAGAGAGGACAGTCAGTCACTAGGGCACCTATCACAAAGAAGGGCTTGTACTTAGGGCATTCATTATGGATTAGTCACTAGGGTACTGATCTCAGAGGAGGGCCAGTCACTGGGGAAGCCATTATAGATGAAGACCAGTCATAGAGGCAGCCATCACAGAGGAGTGTCATTCATTGTGATATATTATAGAGATAGGCAAGTCATTGGGGAAACCATTATTGAAGATGTCCTCTTACTGGGACAACCATTACAGAGAATTCACAGTCACTGGGGCACCTATCAAAGAGGGCAGGTAGTCATAGAGGCACAAATCACAGAAGAGGACAAATCTCTAGTGCACTCATCACTCAGGAAGGCTAGTTAATGGGGCATCCATTTCAGTGGAGGATCAGTCACAGGGGCACCAATCATAAAGCAGGTCCAGTCAATGGAACTTATGTGGTAGAGGTCAAATCACTGTGAGACTCATCCCAGAGGAAGTCCAGCCACTAGGGCAACCATTAGGAGTAGGGAAAGTCACTTCTGCACCAATCACAGAAAAGAGTCAACCATGGAGGCACCCATCACAGAGGAGATCCTTTCACTGGGGCAACTAGCTAAGAGGAAGGCCAATCAATAGGACAAGCTTCACAGAGGATAATCAGTAACTGGAGCTCCCATGCTAGAAGAGAACTATATCCTAGGGCACCTATCATAGAGGTAGGCCTGTCACGGATCACAAAGGAGGCCTACTGATTACAGAGATATCCAGTCACTGGGGAACGCATCACAGAGAAGCGCTTGCCATAGGGCACATATTACATGGGATGTCCAGGCACAGATGCGCCCCAAAAAAGAAGGGCCTGTCACTGAGACATCCATCACAGAGATGGGTCCGTCAAAGAAGCCCATACCAGTGGATGGTCAGCACTGGGTAACTAGTTCACGAGAACAGGGAGTCACTGAGGCACTCTCCACAGAGGATACCTGTCACTTGAACAACCATCACAGAGGAAGACCAATACCTGGTGCACTAATCAAAGAGGAGTGCACTCATCACAAAAAAAATTCTAATCTCTACATCACCAATCACAGGATTGCTAGGGCCTGGAACAGTCATCACAGAAGAGAGACATTCCCTGAAGCACCCATCAATAAGGAAGGACAGTCACTGGGGCAACCCTCCAGAGGAGGTCCTGTCACTGGGACATACATTATTGAGGAAGTCCAGACACTGAGGCACCCATCAAAAAGGACAGCCTACTACTGGGTTTCCAATCATAGATGAGGACCAGTCACTGAGGCACCCATCACAGAGGAGAGCCTAACAATATGACACTAATTACTGAGAAGGCACAATCATTGGGCAGCCTTCACATCAGAGACCTTGTCACTAGTGCATCATCAAAAGTGGGCCTTGTTACTGAGACACCAATCACAGAGGAGGCCCAGTCACTGTGACAATCAAAACAAGGTGGGCTAATCTCTGAGGAATGAATCACAGAATTCGCACTTCACTGCAACACCAGATTCAGGGAAGAGCAATTCACTGTGACACCCATAACAGAGTAGGACCATTAAGTGCATCACCCATAATGCATAATGCAGAAAAACCATTAAATGTGACCTCATTGTGGGTGAGACAAAGTCACTGGGACATCAAGAAAAAAGAAGAACCTGTCACTGTGGCACACATCTCAGAATAGAACAAGACACCAGGGTACCCACTATGTAGGCTGAGTCACTGGAGTTTCCATCATAGAGGAGAGTCAATCACTATGACCCCCATCACTGTGGAGGACTAGACAACAGTGTTCCATTATAGATCATCACTTGTAACTGGGGCTTCCATCACAGAGCAAGCACACTCACTGAAGGACCTATCACAAAGGAGGACCATTCACAATGGCACCAATTACAGAGGAGGGCCAGTCACTAGGGACACCATCACAAGGCAGGACAAGTAAGGAGGACACCCTTCACAGATGAGATATGGTCACTGGGGTCCCTATAATAGAGGAGGTCTAGACACTGAGGATCCATCACAGAGGAAGCCCTGTTACTGGGGGACCCTCTAGAAGGGTCAGTCACTTGGTCACTGATAGCAGGAAAGGGCCAGTTACTGGGTCACTCATCATAGAAGAGGTCTAGTCACGGGAGCCCTTATCACAGAGAAGACCCAGTCAGTAGGAAACCCATCACAGAGGAGGCCAGTCACTTAGTTACCTATTACAGATAAGGGCCATTCACTAGGGCTCCAATTACAAAGAAGAGTCTGTCATTGGAACACGTAACACAGGGAATGATCTTTCAATGAGTCACCAAACATTGAGGAGGGAGAGTAACTGAAGCATCAATAACAGAGAAGAGGCAGTCACTGCAGCATAAGTCATTGAGGAGGGCAAGTAAGTGAGAAACACATCACAGAGGAAAAAAAGTCACTAGGGTTCTCATTATGGAGTAGAATCAGTGTGGCACCAATCATTAAGGAGGTCTAGTTACTGTGGCACCAATAATGGAAGAGGGCTAGTCACTGGGGCACTGATTATATAGGAGACACAATCACTGAGGCATCCATCACAACGGAGAATTTGTCACTGGTACAATTTTCACAGAGGAAGGCTAGTCACTCGGACATTCATTATATAGGAGGCCCTATCACAGAGGAGAGACAGACACTGAAAAACTTATCACAGAGGATGGACAGTCAATGGGGCAGTGATCACAGAAAACATCTAGTAGCTGGGCACCAATTTGAAGAAGGGCCAGTTAGTGTGTCATCAGTCACAAAGGAGGTTTAGTCAATGAAGCACCTGTAATGGAGGAGACACAATGACTAGGGAACCCTAGTCAGATGAAGGTCAATCACAAGGGCAGAAATTTTGGAGGAGGCCCACAAACTGGGGTACCCATTGCAGATGGGGACTAGTCACTGGGACACCTATCATATATGAAGGCCTATCACTGCAGCATCCATTACAGAGGAGGCCCAGTCTCTAAGCACACAATATGAAGGAGATTCAGTCACTGGGATACCAATCACAGAGGAGAACCAGTCAGTGAGGCACTAATCATGAAGGAGTCCTAGTAAATAGGATGTTTATTACAGAGAGTTAGTCACTGGGACAACCGTTATGAAGAAATTCCAGTCAATCACAGAGAAGGCACCATCATGGGGCACATATGATAGACCAATATAATAGAGGGACCATCACAGAGCAAAACTAGTTACTACTGGGTCACCCATTATGGGGGAGGCCCAGTTACTGTGACTCCCATCACAGAAGGGCAAATCACTAGGGCATACAGAATGGATGAGAGCCAGTAACTGGGGCATCATTCACAGAGTAGACAAAGTCGCAGGGGCATCTATGATGAAGGGGGGTCAGTTTTGGGGACAATCATTATGATGGGGCTCAGTTACAGGAGACCCATCATAGTAGGTCTAAACCCAAGGACACTCATTATGGAGCAAGTCCAGTCACTAGGGCAGTCATTACATAGGAGACACCGTCACTATGACAATTATCACAGAGGAAGGTTTGCTACTGGGCACTCATCAATGAAGAAGATCCATCACTGGGGTATTTTCAGAGACAGGACTGTCTCTGGGGTACCTATCACAAAGGAGGACCAGTATCTTGGGCTCCCACTATCAAGGAGGCTCACTCACTGGGTTATCTATCACAGAAGGCATTCACTGGTACACACATCTCAGAGCAAGGCCAGATTCTTGCACATTCAAACAGAGGAAGACTAGTCACTGAGGCACCTATAACAGAGGAAAGTCAATAACTGGGGAACCCATTTTATTTGTAGGCTAGTTGCTGGAATATGAATTATGGAGGAGGCCCGGTTAATGGGCCATTTATAACAGAGGATGACCAATAGCAATGGAACATATCACACAGGAGGGCCAGTCCCTGGGGTACACAAAACAAAGGAGAGGGCGTCACCATGGCACCCATTTTGGAAAATGTTTAGTCATTGGGACTCCCATCACAAATGTGTACCAGTTACTGGGGAATCCTTTATGGAGGAGATTCTGGCCTATGGACTCCAATCACAGGGAAAGCCAGTTAATGGGGAATCAATTATGCAGGAGGGCCAGTTCCTGAGGCACCCATCACAGAAATTTAATCACTGAAACATCCATTGCAGAAGAAAGTCTGTCACTGGAATGCTTTTCTCTGAGGATTGCCAGACACTGGGGCGCCAGTCACTGAAGAGATCCAAACACTATGGCACCCACCACAGAGGAGGCCAGTTGCTGGGATACCTATCAGAGTGGAGGGCTAGTCATTGGGTCACACAAAAGAGAGAAGATAGGTCTGTTCCTGGGCTACCAATCACAGGGTAGGGCCAGCCACTGTGGCACTAATTACAGAGGAGAGCCTGTCACTGGAACACCAATCACAGAGTAGGGGCAGTCAATGGGGATCAATCACAGAGTAGAGGTAGTCAATGGGGATCAAACACAGAGGGGGGATAGTCAATGGCGCTCCCATTCTCCCATCACAAAGGAGGTTCAAACAATGGAACACCAGTCACAAAGGAGCACCAGTTACTGGGGAACGCAGTACAGAGGTGGGGAAGTCACTGGAATACCCATAATATAGGAGAACCAGTGACTGGAGCATCTATACAGAGAAGAGTCATTCATGAGTTCACCCCAGTGGGTGGGACACTCATCACTGGGACATTCATCACAGAGAATTGCCAGTCACTGTGACAACCATCACAGAAGATGTTCTGTCACTTGAGCCCCCATAATTGAGAAGAGCATTCACTGGGAAGTGAGTTATAAGGGATCTTGCCACTGTTGAGGGAATTATGGTGTAGGTTCATTTAAGGTAACACCTGTTGGGAGCCAGCCATGGAGGTCTACTGAGCATTAACTATCAGGAAGGGCCATTGACCCTGAAACCACTAGGATTTGTTCAGGAGTTGTTGACCCAATTTTCTCCCTCATTTTCCACTTGGCACTGCAACAGAAACGGCTCCTGCTGGCTCTAACAGAAGACTCTAAAACCGGAATGAACACAGCTAAACTTAGGAGTTTATTGTTCCCATTTTCCATGGTTTATGATTTTTGCTTTTAAACAATTTAAGTCAACTTTGAGTCACATTGAGGAGCCTTAGTGCAGGTCACAGGTTCTCTTGATGTGATTTTAGAAATTTAAAGATATATATTTCAGGAAATAGATTATATAGATTGAAGAAAATTTATGTAACCATTTTAATGTAAAAGTGTGATTAGTTTTGTTTTATTCAGGGGGGCCAGTGAAGTTTGAATTAGGCTAGCTGGTGTTAGGAGAATATAACCATAGCAGCAATTGTTTCAATAGAAACTAATTTGAATTAGCACAGAAGAGTAGAAGTTAATAATTCATTATGGTGGTTTCGGGTTTAGACATTGAGTGATATTATTTCAAGATGATGTATTTGTAAAACAATTAAGGGCACATAAGAAACTGGTTTGGGAAACATTAATCAAACATAGAAAACAAAAACGAAAATCTTTGGTTCTTCTTCCTCATTGTTCTTCCTCACATATAAAATAACATTTGTTTGAGAGAGGGGGTGTCCTTTGAGAGTGAAGTGTGTCATTTGTGCACCTGAACTTTTTCATGTGAAATGCGCATGCTACCTTTTGTGTTTTGTGATGGTGACATGTCAAAATTTAGGGATAAAAGCCCACTGTAATTTGCAATAAACGGCTTCGGCTCAACATTGAAGAGTAGTCCAGTACCTTTCTTTCTCACCTAGTCAACTATTCTGTCTCACCTCCAAGAATCTCTGGACCTTGCTGGAGCAGGACTCTTACAAACACCCATCACAGAGGCAGGCTCGTCACTAGGTCACTTATTATGTCGAAGGTCAAGTAACTGAGGCAAAAATCATTGAAAATGTCCTGTCAATTTGACGCCCATAATAAATGATAGCAGGTCTCTGGGGAACCCATTATCAAAGAGACTCAGTAACTGGGGCAGTGATTACTAAGAAAAACTAATCAGTGAAACACCCATCACAGAGTTGAGTAAGTCACTGGGGCATTATTCACAAAGAAGGTCCAGTCACTGTGGCACAAATCTCTAAGGTGGACCAGTAATTGGAACAACAATAAACAAAGTAAGGCATTTCATTGGGATAGGCATCGTGTAGGAGACTTATTTACTGAGACATTCATCAAAGAGGAGGGCTAGTCACTAGGGAATGCATTATGGAGCAGTCACAAGATATCACACAGAAGGCCCAGTCAATGGGGCACCTGTAATGGAGGAGGACTAGTTACTGGTGATATCATTATATAAGAAAATCTGTCACTGGGACAGCAATTACAGAGGAAAACTAATCACTGGGGCACACATCACAGAGAAGGATTATTAAATGGGTCATATTTTTGTGTGTTGAGATGGGGTCTTATTCTGTCAACCAGGCTGCAGTTCAGTGGCATGCTCACAGCCACTGCATTCTCAACATGCTGGGCTCACGTGAGTCTTCAACCTTAGCCTTCCAAGTAACTAACACTACAGGTATGCACCACCATTTTTGGGAAATTTTTGGTTTATTGTAGAGGTGAGGACTCATCATGTTGCCCAGGTTGATCTTGAACGCATGGCCTCAGACAATCCTCACATCTTGGCCTCCTAAAGTACTGGGATTATAGGCACTGTATCCTTTCTTTAGAGGAAGTTCTGTCATTAGGCTACCTATTACAGAAAAGGGCTTGTCATGGGTGTACCCATTATAGAAGAGTCTCAGGAACAGGTGTGTCTATATCGCAGGAGAACAATTCATTGGGACACCGATCACAGAGGAGAACCTGTCACCTGGGCATCCATCACAGAGAAAAGTCGTTTTCTGGGGCACTCAATTTGGAGGCAGACCAGTGAATGAGGCATCAATCACAGAGGAGTCTCATTCAATATGACACATTTTATGGAGGAGGATCAGTCACTGGAAACCCAAAACAGAAGAGGGCCTGTCTCTGAGATACCCATTATGGAGGAGGCTTATAAATTATGACAAACACCACAGAAGAAGACTGATCAATGGGCAGCCATCACAGTATGGATGGACAATCATTATGGCACCAACCGTGTAAGAGGCCAGTTACTCGAAAACCCATTATGGAGGAGGCCTAGCCACTTTAACACCAATCATGAGGACAGCTAGTCACTGGAATAGCCTTCATAAGTGACTGCAAACCACTGTGACACCAATCATCCAATAAGCCTTCACTGGGACACACATTATGGAGGAAGTCCAATAACTGGGACATCAATCATAAAGGAGGACTGGTCACTGGTCACCCATTACAGAAGAATGTTAGTTATTGGAGCACACATTATAGAGGAGGTTTAATCTCTGGGGCAACCATCACAGAGGAGGACTAGGTATTAGGGCATCTATTATGGATCAGGTCTATTGAATGGACCAGCCATAGCAGAGGAGGTACAATCATTAATGCACTTATAACAGGGGGGTCAAGCCACAGTGGCACTTAACATAGAGATAAGCTAGTCACTAGGGCACCCATTAGGAGAAAATCCACTTACAGCACCCATCACAGAGAAGGGGTAGTCACCTATGCACCAATCACGGGGGGACATAATCACTGAGGCTCCTATCACAAATAAGGGACATTCACTAAGGTACCCATATTAGAGAATACTCAGTCACTGAGGCACCCACTAGGAGGGCCAATAATGAATTATAATCAGACAGAATGTTGTCACTGGGCAAGCATTAGAGATGAGGATCATTCACTGGAGATCCTATTACAGAAAAGAGTCAATCACTGGAGCACCGATCACGGAGGAGAGTCATTCAGGGAGATACCAAACATAGAAAAGGAACAGTCACTGAGGTAGCCATAATAGAGGAGGGTCAGGCACTGAGGTACAAATCACTGAGGTTGGTGAGTCATTGGGAAAATCATCACAGAGGAGAACCAGGCACCAGGGCACAAATCACTGAGGAGGAATAGTCATTAAGAAACCTATCATAAAGCTGATCTAGTCACTGAAGAATCCATGATGAAAAAGGGCCAGTCACTAGGACATGAATTACTAAGGAGCCTCAGTCACTGGAGCATACATGATACAGAATGGTTTGTCACTGGGACAACCATTATGTAGTAGAACCAATTAATGGGCCAGTGATCACAGTAGAAATCTAGTCACTGGGACACCCATCATAAAGGAGGATAAGTCACTGGGGCGTTTGTCACAGATAGAGGAACTGTCACTAGAGCACTCATTATAGGAGATCTAGTCACTGGGGGAAATCTGGTCACTGGGGCACTCATTATAAAGGAGGCTCAGTCACCAGGGCATCTACCAAAGAGGAGAGTCAGACACTAGGACATCCATCACAGAGGAGGAAGAATCACTGGGGCACCCATCACAGAAAGTCCAGTAACTGGGGCACCAGTTTGGATAAGGGCCAGTAAGTATGGTGCCAATCACAAAGGAGGACCAGTCAATAAAGCACCTCTTATGAAGGAGTCTCAATCACTGGGTAAGTCAACACAGAAGAGAAACAGTCACAGGGGCAACAATTATGTAGGAGCCACAGAAACTGGGGCATCCATCACAGAGAAGGACTAGTCACAAAAGCACCCATTTTAGAGACCATCAATTTACTAGGACAAACAGCACAGAAGAGGACTAGTCACTGGAGTACCAGCATAGTTGAAGGACAGTCACTGGGGCACTAACCACAGAGAAGGACCAGTCACTAGGATAAAAATTATGGAGGAAGATAAATCACTGTGCCATCCATCACAGAGGTGGACTAGTCACTGGGGGACCCATCAAATATATAGACCTGTCATTCTGAAGTACGCCCAGTTACTGGAACACCCATCACAAATGTGTGCCAGTCACTGGGGCAACAAATATGGAAGAGACTCAGTAAGTGGATACTCATCACAGAAGATGGTTGGTCACTGTGCAAAGCATTATGGATGACAGACAGTCACTGGGACACCTATCACAGAAAAAGCTCAATCATGGGGGCATATATAATGGAGTGGTGCAGGAATTAAAACAACCATTAAGGAGAGGTCCAGTGCCTGGGTCACCCATCAGAGGAGAGCTAGTCATTAGGACACTCATTATAGATGAGGGCCAGGAACTCGGGTACAAATCACTGAGGAGGAAAAGTCACTGCAGCAGTTAAAATCGAGGAAGTCCAATAACTGGGAAACACATTATGGAGGGATTCCTGTTTCAGAGACACTCATCACAGGAGGATTAATCACTAGGACACTATTATGAGGGAGGGACAGTCACTGGGACTCAAGTCACTGGGAGGTTCCAGTCACTGACAAATGGACAAGGGCTAGTCACTGGAGCATACATTATGTAAGAGACTCAGTCACTGGGGCACCAGCTACACAGGAGAATTAGTGACTGTGGCACCCAGCAAAGGGGAGTATCTTTCCCTGGGGTATTTTTCACAAAGCAGAGTCAATCACTGGGGCATCCAACCCAGAAGAAGATTAGTCAGTGTGGCACACATCATCAATCACAGAAGTAGATGAATCACTGTGGATCACATCACTGAGTAGATCCAGTTACTGGGACAACCATCACATTGGAGAACCTTGCATAGGTGCACCCATCACAGAGGATAGCTTCTCTCTGGACTACCCATTACATAGGAGAGCCGGTAATTGAGGCATCCTTCACAGAGCAAGACCCCTCATTGAGTAACCCATTCCTGAGGAGGGCCAGTTCCTAGAGCTTGTATTAAGAGGAGGCTCAGTCACTGCTGCTCTAGTCACTTGGGAGGACCTGTCACTGGGGCATCTAACATATAGGGAGATCAGGCACTGTGGTACCCATCAGAGACAAGGGCTAGTCACTGGAGCAAACATCATGGAGGAGACACAGTCATTTAAGTGCATATCACAGAGGAAGTTCAGTCACTGAAGCATCCATCGCAGAAGAAAGTCCATCACTGAGGCATCCATCATAGAGGGCTAGTCGTTAAGTCACCCATCACAGAGGAGTCTCAGTCATTGAGACACCTATCAGAGAAGAGGGAAAAGTCATTGAGGTGCCCATCAGAGAGGGGGCCCAATCGAAACCCATTAGAATTATGGCCAATTCTGGATCACTGATTAAAGAGGTGAACTAGTCAGTGGCAAACCTATCACAGAGAAGGCCTAGTCACTTGGGAAACTATCACAGAAAAAGTGGTGTCACTGTACTAGCCATCACAGAGGGAACGTAGTCAAGGTGGATACCACCACAAAGTAGGAACAGCCTCTAGGGCACCCATCTCAGAAGAGGATTAGTCATATAGAAATACAACCCAGAGGAGAGCCAGTAACTGAGGCATCCATAATGAAGGAGGGCCAATCTTTCTGGCAGCCATCACAGAGGAGGAACTTTCACTGGGTCACCCATCACGGAGGAGGGAGAGTCACAGAGACACCCATTTTGGAGGAGGATTAGTCACTGGGACTTCTATCACGAATGTGGACTAGTCTCTTTTTCACCCATTATGGAGGAAGCCCATTCAATGAGATTTCCACTGCAGAAGAAATCACATCACTCATGCACCCATTATGGTGGAGGACAGGTTACTGTGGTACCCATCACAGAAGGCTAATTAAAGTCACTGGGATTCCCATAACGGAGAAGAGACAGTTCCTTTGCAACCCATCAAGAGAAGTGAGTCACAGGGACATCAATCAGAGAGGAGGAGCCCAGGGAAAGATAACTGAGATACTCATGACACTGGAGGGCCAGTCACTGGGTTACTGTAACCAGTCACTGGGTTACTAATTGTAGAGGAAAGCTTGTCAGTAGAGCAATAATCACAGCATAGAGACCGTCAGTGTTGCACCAAAAACAGATAAGGGACAGTCAATGAGGCACTCAAACGGCAGAGGGTCAGTCATTGGAGCAACTATCACAGAAAAGAGCAAGTCACTGAGACATCCATCACAGAGAAGATTCAGTCACTGGGGAACCTTATAACAAACGGGCAAGCCACTTGAGCAGTGATTACAGAGGAGAGCCTGTCACTGGTGTGCCACTGATCTCTGAGAGGAAGTCAATGAGGGACCAAATAGAGGAGAGACTGTCACTAAGGCACTCATCACAAAGGAGGGATTGTCTTTAGGCCAGTCTTAACAAAAGCGGGTCTGTCTCATAAGAGAAGAGGGTCAGCCACTGGAGTAACCATAACAGAAGAGGAGCAGTCATTGAGGCACACAACACGAGGAGAGCCAGACACTGAGAAACACAGCACAAAGGATGACTCATCACTAGGGCATAAATTATTGAGGAGGTCCAGTTACTGGGACATCCATTAAAGTAGAGGACTAGTCACTGGGTACCCAATATGGAGGAAAGCCAGTTATTGGAGCACTAATCCCATAGCAGAGGAGGCCTAGCAACTGAGGTACCCGTCACAGAGGAATGCCAAGCACTGAGAAACCCATCTTATAGTAGTGCCAGTCATGAAGGCACCAATTAACAGGAGACTCAGTCACTGCTACTCAGATAAAAGAAGAGGGACTGTCACTGGCACATCAATTACTGAGGAGTCCCAGTCACTGTAGTACTCATCAAAGAGGAGGGCTAGTCACTGGGACACCAACTATGGAGAAAACTCAGTTAGTGGAATATCCAACACAGAGAAGGGCACAGAGGAGACTCAGTTAATGTAACACAATAATAAATGAGGAACAAACACTGGGACACCTGTCACAAAGGAGGAATTATCAATATCACACTCTTCACAGAGGAGGACCAGTACAAGGGAACCCATAATATATGAAGGCCAGCCACTGGGGCACTAATCATAAGGTAGACCCAATCACTGGCCCACACATTATGAAGGAGGTCCAGTCACTGGGCTACCCATCAAAGGGTAGAGTCTGTCACTGGGACACCCATTATTAGGGGACTGTATTGGGACACCCATTGCAGAGGATAGCTAGTCACAGTGTGAACCTTTATGGATCAGGGACAGTCACTGCAGCACAAATTGCAGAGGAAGTCTCTTCAGTGGGGGGCCCATAATGGAGAAGGGTCACTCACTCTGGAGGCACCCATTGTGGAGAAAGCCCATTAACTAACAGATCAATTGTAGAGGAGAGCCAGATACTGGGGCATCTACCACAGAAGAGCATCAGTCACTGTGGCACCAATCACAAAATGTATCAGGTACTGGGTCACCCATTATAGAGGAGGCCACCTTACTAGAGCAAGCATCAGAGAGGAGATCCAGTCATTGGGACACCTATCACAGAAGAGAGCCATTGACTGGGACAGCCACCACAGAGAAAAGCTAATCACTAGGGCATCATTAGATATTAGTGCTAGTAATCCATTCACTGATCACAGAAGAAGGTCTGTCACTCAGGTACCTATCACAGACTAGAATCAATTACTGGAAAACCCAACACAGAGGAGAACAAGTTGGTGGGCATACATTATAAAGGAGTTCCAGTCACTGGCCATCCATCACAGAGGAAGGATGGTCACTGGGGCATCCTTCACAGAGAAGTCTCAGTCACTTGTAACCATAACAGAAGATGGACATTCCATGAGGAAAAAGAAGTTACAGAGGAAGTCCAGTCCCTGGAGCACGCATAAGGGAAAAGGCTCACTCACTGGGACAACAATCTCAGAAGAGGGCCAGTCACTGGAACATTTATCACCAAGGAGGGTCAGTCAATGGGAAACACAACACAAAGGAGGACTTGTCACCAGGGCACACATTATAGAGGAGGTCCAGTTACTGGGACATTCTTCAAAGTAGAGTGCTAGTCACTGGGCACACAATATGGAGAGGAGTCAGTCATTGGACTACTAATTCCTGAGGAATGCCAGTCACTGGGGCACACAAAATGAAATAGGGTTAATTACTAAGTTACCCATTGTGGAGAAGACTCAGTCACTAAGCGACCACAGAGGATAGTTTGTCACTGGTGATCAATCACAGAGAAAGATTAGTCACTGGAACCTATATTCACTGGTGCACATAAGTGGTTCAGTTACTGGAGCACCCATTACATAAGAACACTATTGGCTTGGGCACATATTACATAAGAGAGCCAGTCACTAGGACAACCATCATAGAGGATATCCAATCTCTGTGGTACCCATCACTTAGGGGAGACTGTTCTTCAAGTGTCCATTACAAAGAAGGATCAGTTACTGAGACACACATCACAGAGGCAGGGCAGTCCTTGGAGCACCCATCACTGAGGAGGATCCAACACTGTTGTATTCATCACAAAGGAGGGATAATCACTGGGCTGCCCAACACAGAGACAGCACAGTCACTGAAACACCTATAACAAGGGACATCAAGTCACTGATGGACTTATCACAAAGGAGGGCCAGTAACTGGAGCAACCATTAGGAGGCAATGTTGTGACTTGTTCACCAATTACTGAAGAGAGCTAATCACCATGGCACCCATCACAGAGGAGGACTCATAACTAGGGCAAAGTCACTGTGGTATCTATCACAGAAGACGGCCAGTTGCTGGGAAACCCATGTAAGACGAGTTCCGATCACTATGGCTTTGATCACAGGAAAGTGCCAATCATTCAGGTACCCATCACCGAGGCGGGCTAGTTACTGGATCATCTATTCTGGAGGTGACATTCAATGAGAGCCCTATCACAAAGAACGTCCAATTATTGACTCATACATCACAGAGGAGGAGCAGTAACTGTGCGACACTCATTAGGAAGGCGGACAGTCACTTAGAAAGTGATCACAGAGGACCAATCACTGAGGAACTCCTCACAAAGCAGGCCTAGTCATTGAAGTAAACATCACAAAGGAGGACTTGTCACTAGGGAACCAATCACAAATGACACAAAGCCACGGGAGCACCAATAAATGTAGAGGGCTGATCACTGAGGCACCCATCATGAAGGAAGCCCAATCACGGGGGCACACATCACAGAGAAAAAGCAGTAATTGTGTAATAATCATAGAGAAGGGCAAGTCATTGTTACATCCATCACAAATGAGAGCCAGTAACTGCTGAACAAATCACAGAGGAGAAAATCACTGGAGTCCCCAATATGAAGGTAGAACAGTCACTGGATCATCCATTATGAGGTAGTGTCAGTTAGTAGGGGATTGATCACAGAGAAGGCCCAGTCACTAGGTCTCCTATTGCAGTGGAGACTCAGTCACTGGAGAACCCATCAGAGAGAAAGAAAATTACTGATACATGCATCACAAAGGAAGTGTAATCCATTAAGCACATCACAGAAGAAAGGCAATCATCAGGGTTCCCATTATTGAGGTATAACCACTTTGTCAGCCCTCACAGAGAAGGACTAGTCAATGAGATACAACTCGCAGAGGAGAGGCAGTAACCTGAGCAAGCAATTTGGAGGAGGGAAACTAACTAGGGAACCCAGCACAGAGGAGGGTCAGTCACTAGGACACCCATCACTGAAGAGAAGTAGTTACTGGGCATCTATTATGGAGGAGAACATTGACTGTGACATCCCTCAGAGAGGATGGTTAGTCAATTTAGCACCCATCACAGAAGCAATCTATTCCTTGGGGCAGACATTACATAAGAAAACTAGTCACTGGGACACCATCACAGAGATCAGCAGGTCTCTGGGTCACCCAAATCAAAGAAAGGCTAGTCACTGGGGCACCCATTTTAGAGTAGTGCTAGTCACTTGGACACTCATCACAGGTGAGTGCAAGTCATCGGGGCACAGTTCACAGAAGAGAGCAAGTTACTGTGGCACCCACAAAAGAGGAGGTATAGTCATTTGGGCACCAATCAAAGAAAAGGGCCTGTTACTGGAAAAGCAATCAGAGAAGATGCCAGTAACTGGAGCAATCATCTCGAGGAGAGCCAAACACTGGGCAACCAGCTGGGGTAATCACTGAGCAACCACAGAGGAGAACCACTCACTTGTGCACTCATCATAGATGCAGGAGAAATCATGGGAGCAACCATCATTGAGGATAGTAAATTATTGAGGCATCCATCACAGAGGAAGACTAGTCACTGGGACACCCATAACAGAGAAGTTCTAATCTTGTGGCACTCATTACAGCAAAGGGGTTCATTCATGCCCCCATCCCAGAGGGGAGTCAGTCACAGCAGCACACATTACAGAGAAGAGACAGTCATTGGGGCACCCGCTATAGAAGAGGGCAAGTCACTGGGACACACATGTTAAAGGAGAACCAGTTAGTATGGGGATTGAAAAAGGAGAAGGGCTAGTCATTGGTCACCCATACAAAAGAAGTTCAGTCACTGGATAACCCATCACAAAGGAGATTTTGCCACTGAAGCACCTATTACAAAATAAGGTTAGTCAATGAAGCACCCCTCACAGAGAATTGTCAGTCAGTGGGAATTCCATTATGCAGAAGACAGCCACTGGCATAGCCATTGGAGGAGGGCTTGTCAGCGACACCCAAGTCACAGACAAGAGGCAGTCACTGGGGCACTCATCACAGAAAAGAATAGTTACTGGGGCACTCATTACATAGGAGAACAGTGACTGGGCCCATAACAGAGGAGGGTCAGTCAATTTTCATCAATTACAGATGTGGCCCAGTCATGAGGACTCCCATTATAGATGAGGTACTGTCACTGGGGTACCCATTACAAAGGAGTGCTAGTCACTGGGGCACATATTATAGAGGAGGCCTGCTCACTGAAAACACATCACAGAAGATAGTCAATGAGACCCACATCACAGCTAAGAGACAATTACTGTGACAAACACAACTTAGGAAAGCTAGTCACTGGAGCACGGATCACAGGTTAGAGTCAGCCACTGAGACACCCATCAAAGACAAGGGCCAGTCATTGGGTAGACCATTACAGAAGGAACTTAATTGCTGGGACACACATTACATAATAATTCACTGGAGCAACCATTAGTGGGAGCGTCAGTCACTGGGGCAGCCATCATGGGAGGGCCAGTCACAGGGACACACAGTCCAGTCCTAATCTCTGGAGAACCCATTTCAAAGAAGATTCAGTCACTGGGTAAATCTTCACAGAAAAGTGCCAGGTAGTTGGGCACCCATTACAGAAAGAGGGTCAGTCACTGTGGCACCATTCACAGAGCATGACCAGTCACTGTGGCACTTCTGAAAGAGAAAAATCAGTCACAAAGGAATGCATCTTAGAGAAATGCCAGTCACTGGGACACCTGTCACAGAGGAGACCTTTTCACTGAAGCACGCATTTTGAATTATGGCCAGAAATTGGTACACACATCACAGAGGTGTGGCAGTGACTGGGGAGCCCATCACAGAGGTAGGCCAAACCACTTGGCACTCATCAAAAAGAAGGACTTGTTGTTGGAGCATCCATTATAGACGAGGACTACTTACTGGGACAGTCATCACAGAGAAGTGCCTGTCATTGTTACACATATCACAGATGAGGGCCAGTTACTGGGCACCCATAACAGGAGTTGTAGTAACTGGGGGACACATCACAGAGGTGGGCTCGTCGCTGGGAAAGCTAGCAAAGAACAGGGTTAGATATTGGGACACCCATCACAGAAGAGGGACAGTCACTGGTGCATTCATTATGGAGGAAAGCCATTAATTGGGAGGTTCATCATAGAGATAGACTAGTCACTGGGTCACCCATTAAAGCCCAGTCATTGGGACACACATCACACAGGACAACCAGTAACTTAGGAACACATTAAAATAAAGGACAATCACTGGGGCACCCATCAGAGAAGAAACCAAATTAGTGGGACACCCATCACAGAAGAGAACAAGTCACTGGTACTCCTATAAAAAAGGAAGGCAAGTCACTTGAGCACCCATCACTGGGAAGAGCCCTTCACTGAGGGCACCAATCATAAAAGAGGTCCAGATAATGGGGCAACCATCATCAAGGAGGTCCAGTACAGGGGACACATGGAGGAGTTCCAGTCACCGGGGCATTCATTACAGTGGAGGAACATTTAAAGGAACACCAGTTATGAGGACTGTCAATCAATGGCCACTCATCACAGAAAAGATCCAGAAAATGTGTTATCCGTCAGACACGAATACCAAGTCAGTCTTTATAGAGGAGGGCAATTTACTGGAGTACTCATCTCAAAGGAGATCTAGTCATTGAAGAATCCATCACAGATGAAGCCAAGTAACTAGACCACCCATAAGCACCCATCACACGTGAGACCCAGTCACTGGGACACTACTCAAAGAAAGGGCCAGTCACTGATGCATCCATCACAGAGAAGAGTTATTAACTGGGACACCCAACACTAATGAGGGATTAAAATTGTGGCACCCATTCCAGAGGAAAACAAGTCACTGAGGCACCCATTAAAAGGAAGACTGGTCTCTGGGGGATACTATTAAGAAGAGGACCAGTCACTAAGGCGCTCAGCCCAGAGAAGGGCCAATCGCTGAGGCACCCATCCCAACGGAAGTCCAGTCACTGGAACACTCAATAGAAAGAGGGCATGTAACTGGGACAGCAATTGCAGAGGAAGGCTAGTCACTGGAAAAATAACAAAGTAGGGTCAGTCACTGAAATACCCCTACAGAGGAGGACCAGTTACAGGCATACCATCACTGAGGAGAGTCAGTCACTGAGTCACTCATCCCAGGGAAGAGACAGTCAGTAAGCCACCCTTACTAGAGGAGAGCTTGTCACTGAAACACCCATCACAGAGTAAGGCCAGTCACTGAGGCACTTATTAGGAGGAGGGCCAGTCATTGGTATACCAAACACATATAAAGGCCAGTTACAGAGGAACCCATCACAGAGGAGTACCTGTCACCTGACAAGAATTATAGGGGAGGGTCAATTCCTGAAGCACCCATAACAATGAAGACTATTCACTGGTGTACATTACTGAGATGTGCCAGTCACTGAGGCATCCGTCAAAGAAGAGGATTATTCACTGCAAAACCATCACGGAGGACAGTCAGTTATGAGGTAACCGTCACATAGAAGAATAAGTCATTGATGCAACCATCCCAGAATAAGGTCAGTCACTTGACACCCATAAAGAGGTGGACCAGTGACAGATGCACCAATGCCAGTATTAGACCAGTCACTGGAGCATCCATTAGAAGGGTCAGTGAATGGGGAACCGATCACTGAGGAAAAGGACCAATCACTGAGGAACCCAACAAAGTGGAGGGTCAATCACTGAGGCATCCATTATAGAGGAAGGCCAGTCATTGAGGCACTCATCGCTAGGTAGGGACAGTCATGGTGGTAACTACTACTAAGAAGACCAGTCACTGAGATGTCAATTACAGAGGAGGACCAATCACTGGGGAACCCATCACAGATGAGTACCAGCCTCTGGGCATCCATCACATAGGAGGTACTTTTACTGGGGCACTTATCAAAGTAGTGCACAACTTCTTTGTCACTGGGGCACACAATAGTAGTATGGTCATGATAAGGGATCACTATCACAGATGAAACCCCGTCACCGGTGCACACATCACAGAGGAGGGCTAGTTACTTGGGCAACCATCACAGAGGAGGCCCTGTCACTGAGGCACTGATCACAGTCGAGAGTTTGTCACTGAAGAACCCATAAGAGAGAACAGCCACTGGGACACCTATCATCATAGAAGGTCAGTCACTGGGACACTCATTATGGAAGAGGGCCAGTCACTGGGGCACACATCACAGAGGTGGGTTAGTTATTAGGTAACGCATTATAGAGGACAGCCAAACACCGAGGCAATCTCATGGAAATAAACCAATAACTGGGGCAGCAATCACAGTGGAGGCACAATTGCTGGTACACCCATTAGAGAGGAAACCCAGTCATTGAGGCAGCCATCCCATAAAAGGACCAGTCATTGGGACAGCAACTACAGATATAGTCCAGTCACAGGAGCTCCCCAGTAGAGAAGGGTCAGTCCCTAGGCACTCACTACAGAAGAGGTTGAATCGCAGGGGCACCCATCACAGTACAAGAGGAGTCAATGGTGCAGCCAACCAACAGAAGGTCCTGACATTGAGGCACCGATATCAGATGAAGACCAATCACTGGGTCACCCATCACGGTGGTGGGGCAGTTACAGAGTCACTCATAAAGGAGGGCTAATCACTGGGTAATCCAACACATGGGAAGTTTAGTCACTGAGGCACCAATACAGAGGAAGAACAATCACTGAGTCATTCAATATGGAGGAGCACCAGTCACTGGGACAACCTCGAAAGTGGAAGGCTAGGCACTATAGCAACAGTTGTTGTAAGCTGCCAGTAACTGGGGAACATTTCCCAAAGGAGACCAAGTCACTGGGGCACCTGTAAAGGAGAAGGATCAGTCACTAGGGCACCCATTAAAGAGGCCCAGTCAGTGGGGTACTAATATGAAAGGAATATCTATTTCTGGAGCACCTATCACGGAGGAGGACTAGGCACTTCAGCAACCATAGCAGAGGAGAGCCAGTCACTGAGGCACTCATACTAGAGGAGGTCTAGTTACTAAGGGACTCATTACAGACTATGTCAAAAAATAGGGCACCTGTTTGAGGGCCAATCACTGTGGCACCCATCACAGAGAAGTTTCAATAAAGGGTGTATATACTAAAGAAGAGGGCTATTAGTTACTTTGGAAATTATGACAGAAGAAGCTCAGTCTCTGGGGCACCCATAATTGAGGTCAGGTAGCCACTGAGGCACCCATAACAGGAGGATCAGTCTCTGAGCTGCACATCACAGAAGAGGGATAGAGAGTGAATCTCCCACCACAAAGGAGAGGTAGTGTCTGGGTATCCATTATGGAGAAGGAACCATCACAGGAAATCCAGCACAGAGATGAAGAAACTTACTAGAGCACACATCACAGAGGAGGGGGAGTCACGGGGGCATAATTTTGGATGAGAACCAGTCACAAGGATACTCATCAAAGATGTTAACTACTTACTGGGGACACATTATGAAAGTGGGCCATTCAGTGGGACTCACATCACAGAGAAGAGCCATTCATAGGGACACCCATTAAGGAGGAGGGCCAATCACACAGGAAACCATGACAGAAGGTGCCTACTCACTGTTACACTCATCACAGAAAACAAGTAGTCACTGATGCCCCAGTCAGGCACCCATAATAGAGGAAGGTCAGACATTGGACTATCCATTATGAAGGATGCTCTGTCACTGAGCTACCATAACAAAGGAGATCCAATCACTGGAACCCACATCACAGAGGAGAGTTGGACACTGAGGAACCAATCATAGATGTGGGCTAGTCACTAGGGCATCCATTATATATGAAGGCCAATCACTGGAGCACCAATTTAAGAGAAGTTACAGTCAAGGGAGCACATATTAAAGAGCAGTGCCAGTAATGGGGCATACATCACGGAGGAAGGCCACTCACTGGGGCATCCATCAGAGAGGAAAATCATTCATGGACAACCATAAACAGAGAACAGGCAGTCAATGTGACACCCATCACAGAAGAAATTCAGTCACTAGCCCACCCATTACAAAGGAGGGTTAGTCACTGGAATGCCAATTATGGCAGGGTCCAGATAATGGAATATCCATCACAGGGGAGGGCTAGAGACTGGGACATCCATTTTGGATGAGTCCTTTTTACTATGCTATCCATCATAGAAGAAGTACAGTCAAGTCACTGTGGGCATCCAAAATAGAAGATGGTCAGTCATCAAGAAAATGATCACAGAGGAAGCCCAGTCACTGGGGTGCCTATCACAGGGGAGGGTTAATCACTGTGGCACCCATCAAATATGAAGGCCAGTCACTAGGACATCAACCACAGGGGAGAACTATTCTCTTGGGCACATATTGTGGAGGAGGTCCAGTCACTGGGACACCCATCACCAAGCAGGACTAGTCAATGGGACATCCATTATGGAGGAGGCAAGTAACTTGTGCACCCATCAAAGAGGAGGACTTGTCACTTGCACAACCAGTATGAGAGAGGGACAGTGACTGGGCAAAAATCATAGAGGAAGTACAGTCACTGGAACACCCATAATGGACAGAAGTACGTTACTGTGGCACCAATACGGAGGAGGACCAGTCACTGAAACACATACTGATGACAGAGGGAAGACAAGTCACTGTTACACCCATCACAGAGAAGGGCTAACCACTGGGCACACATTTTATAGGAGAACCAGTCATTGGTCACCCATTAAAAGATTAGCTAGCCACTGGAACACCAATTTTGGAGGAGAGCTCTTCACTGGGACAGTCATAACAGATGAGAGCCAGTCACTAGGGCACCCATCACAGAGAAGGATCAGTCACTTGGACACCTATCAGAGAGAAGTGGTAGTCACTGTGGCACCATCAAAGAGCATAGCCATTCACTTTGGTACCCATGACGGATGAGGGTCAGTCACTGGGACACTGATTTCAGATGAGAGCCAGTCAGTGGAACACTGATCACAGAGGAGGACGAGTAAATGAGGCACCAAACACAAAAGAGACAGACACTGAGTCTCCTATCAGAGAGGAATGTCAGTCATTGAGGCCACAATCATAAAGAAGGCTCAATCACTGGGGCAATCATGTAGAAGAGGACAAGTCATTGGGGCAAATATCACAGATAATGGCCGTTCACTGTGACACCCATCAGAGAGGAGGGGTTACCTGAACATTCATAACTGAGGGGGACTGATAACTGGGAAACCCTTCACAGAGTCAGGCATTGCATGGGGAAACCCTCCAAGAAGATGGTTAGTCACTGGGACAACCACACATAAGAGAATCACTGTGGCACTGATAACAGAGAGGGACCAGTTCTGGGGCACCCACTATGGAGGAATGCCAGTCACTGGGACAGCCATTACAGAGGAAGGCCAGTCACTGGGACACAAACCAGGGAAAAGAAGAAGACATAGTGACAACCATTACAAAGAAGGATTTCTCAGTGGGGCATCCAATATGGAGGAGGCCAAGTTTGTGGGACACCCATCACAGATGAGGGCCAATAACTAAGAAACCAAATATGGAGGCGGTTCAGTCACAGGGGCACAAATCACTATGGAGTTACAGTCACTGGGGCACCTATAATGGAAGATGGTTAGTCATTGTGGCATTCAATATGGAGGGCACCCAGACACTGAACCAGAAAATCAGAGAAAAGGTAGTCACAGAGGTACAAATCATTGAAAAGGATCAGTCACTGTGGAATCTATCATAGATGAGAGCCAGTCACTGAGGCACCCATTGCAGAGGACTAGTCACTGAGAACCCAATTACAGAGGAAGCCCAGTTACTGGAACACTCATCTCAGAGGAGGAGTAGTCACTTTGGCTGACATTTTGGAGGAGGTTGTGTTACAAAGGCACACATCATAGAAGAAGGCTAGTTACTGCAGCACCTGTCACAGAGGATAGCAAGTCATCAGCTCACCAAACAGAGAGGAGGGCCAGTCAATCACAGAGGAGGTCTAGTCACTGTGGTAACCATCATATATGAAGGCCAGTCTCTGGGTCACAACTTACAGAGAAAAATTAGTCACTAGGGCTCATAATATGGAGGGGGCTCACTCACTGGGGCACCCATCACAAAGGAGGACCAGTAACTGGAGAACCTATTATGTAGTATACCTAATCACTGGGGAAACCCTCACAGAGTAAAGGCAAGCACTGGACCACTAATCACAGGGCAGTGCTGTCACTAAGGCATCCATTATAAATTGGGTCATTCACTGAGACACTGAAAAAAAGGAAGGCCAGTAACTGGAGCACATATTAAAAAGAAGTTTCAGTCACTGGGGCACCCAACACAGAGAAGTGTTAGTCACTGGGGCACATATTTAAGAGGGGAGCCAGTCACAATTATAACCATCACAGTGGAGAACTAGTAACTGGACAACTATCAGAGATGTGGGCTGGTCACTGAGACACCCATCACAAAGAAAATCTAGTTACTTCATCATAGAGGAGGGTCAGTAATTGGGGGACCCAACTGAGTAGGGATACTCAGTCATTACCACTCTGATCACAGAGAAGGACCTGTAACTGAAGCAGCCATCACAGAGAGGAAAAGTCAATTAGTTACTCATCACATAGGGGGCGAATCATTGAGTCAACCATCACAGAGTTTGGTCAATCACTGGGACACTGATTAGGAGGAAACCCTGTCCTTGGTACACATTTCAGAGAAGTGATAGACACTCGAGCACCCATCAGAGAGGACAGGCGGTCACTGAGGCAACTATACCAAAGGAAGCCTAATAAATGAAGCACCCATCCAATAGGAAGTCAAGACACTGGGGCACCCATTTGAAGGAAGATCAAATATTGGTGTACTGCTCACAGAGGAGGATCAATAACTGGGATCCCCATCACAGAGCTGACCCGGTAACTGGAGCACCCTACAGAGAAAGGCTAGTCATTGTGGCACTGATACACACACCAGGGACTGATACACACATCAGGGAGGGGGATCTGTCTCTGGGACAAAAATCACAGCGAAGGACTAGATATTCAGACACTCATAAAAGCGAAGCTGTAACTAGAATACCGATTATGGACAAGGGTCATTCACTGGGACTTCTATCACAGAGGAGGTCAGTCACTAGGACCCATAAGCATGAAGTGCTAGACATTAGGGAACACAACACGGAAGACGTCAGTCATTGGGATACCAATCACAGATGAAGGCTTGTAACTGGAGCACTGATTACAGAGAAGAATCAGTCAGTGGATAACCAATCACAGAGTAGAACCAGTCACTGAGGCACTTAGCACAGATTAGTGCTAGTCACTAAGATAACTATCAGAGAAGAAGGGCATTCACTGGGGCAGCCAATAACAGAGGAGGTGCGGTCACATGAATAGTCATACCCGAGTGAGTCTATTAACAGTGAATCCCATCAGAGAGGAGGGAAAATCACAGGGAACACTTCAGAGAGGAAAGCTAGTCAAAGGGACACATGCACAGAGGAGACCTAGTAACTGGCATTAATAACAAAGAAGGGCCAGTAACTGGGAAACCCATTATGAAGGAGGGCCATTCCCTGGGACAACTATCAAGGAGGAGGGTAAATCTCTAGTGAACCATCACCGTCCCACTGGCTTGTCACTGGGAAATCCAATATGGAAGAGACTAAGTTACAAGGACACATATAAAAGAGGAGGACTAATTATTAGAGCATCCAATAAAGAGGAGGACCACTCACTGGGGCACAAATCACTGAGGAGACACAGTCACTGGAGCATCCAATAAGAGGGAGTGCTAGTCACTGAGGATAATGTAGAAGATTCAGTCACTGTGGCAGGAAACACTGAGAAAAGTTAGTACCTAGGGGATTCATCATCGAGGAGGATCAGTCACTAGGGCATTTTTAGCAGAGGAGGGCCAGTCATTTGGGGCACCCTTCACAGAGGATGGTCATTGAATGGTATACCCATTATAGAGGAGTTCCAATATCTGAGGCATCTATCACAGAAGAGATCCAATCATTGGGATACTCATCATGAAGTAGAGCCAGTCACTGGGGCATCAATTATGAAGGAGACCCAGGTTTTGTTACACTCATGACAGAGTAGGGCTAGTGATCGGTGCTCAGAGTTTGGAGAAGGGCCAGCCATTGCGGATCTCATTACTGTTAAGCCCAGTCAGTGGAGAGCTTTTTATGGGGGAGACCCAGAAAATGGGAAACCCTTCACAAGGAAGTCTATTCACTAGGGCACCCATTTGGTGGAAGCCCTGTTATGAGACTACCTATCACAGAAGAGGGTTAGTCAATGTGGCACCCATCACAAAGGATGAGCATTCAATAGGACATCAATTACAGAGATGGCCCATTTTTCTGTGCACCCAATATGGAGGAGGCCCAGTCACTGTGACTCCCATCAGAGGGGAGAGCTAGTTACTGGACACCTATCATATATGAAGACCAATCACTGTTGCAGCAATCACAGCAGAGGCCAAGTCACTGAAGTCCACATTATGGAGGAATACCATCACTGGGATACCCATCACAAAGGAATGTCAATCCATAAGGAACTCATGGAAGAGACCTAATAAGTAGTACACCAAACAGAGAAGAGAGTCACTTGAGAAAAAATTATGAAGTAGGGCCAGTCATTTGGCATCAATGACAGAGGAGACACTGCCAAAGGTGAAACAGTCACAGAGAATGGAAAATCTCTGGGGCACCCATTTTGAAGGAGGATTACTCACTGGTCACCCATCACAGAAGTGGGCTGGTCACTTTGGCACCAATTATGGAGGAGTGCTATTTAGTGAAACAACCCTCACAAATGAGCATCAGTTACTAGGACACCTAGAACAAAGTTGACCAATCACTAGGAAATCCATCACAGAGGAGGAAGAGTCACTAGGGAAGGAATCACAGAGCAGGGTCAGTCACTGTGACACCCATCACAAAGGGGAGCCAGTCGCCAAGACACACATCCCTGGAATAACAATAACTGAAGAAGACTTGTCACTGATGCAATCACAGAGGATTCTGGTAAATGAGGTACCAACCTTGGAAGGGTTTAGTAACTGGGACGCCCATCACAGAGGAGGACTTGTCTCTGGGGCTCCCATAAAACAGGAGGGCCATTCACAGTGACACACATTACAAGACAGTACTATTCAATAGGGCAATCATTCTGAAGGAGTCTAGTTACCAGGGAACCCATCACAGAGGAGAATCAGTCACTGGGGTATCCATAATGGAGAAGAAAGCATGCCACTAGTGCAAATATTAGGAAGAAGACCAAGTCACTGGGACATCCATACAGAAGAGGCCTGCCACCTGGAGACCTACACAATTGTGGGCCGTTAATTAAGGCATTCATCATAGAGCACACCAATCACTGGGGTATGCATCACAAAGGAGCCCAGTAACAAGCATGGATTATATAGTAGAGACAGTAACTGGGAAACTGATTGCATAAGAGGGCCAGTCAATTTGGCACCCATAAAAGAGAGAAGCATTCACTGGGACATCAATTACTGACGAGTCTCACTCACTGGAGCAGTCAATTTAGGAAAGGCCTAATCAGTGTGGCACCAATCACAGAATAGGGGCAGTAGCTGCAGCACCCATAACAGAAGGACAGTAATGAAAGCACCCATCACAGAGGGGCCCCAATCACAGTAAAACCTGTCATAGAGGAGATTATCTCACTAAGGAACACATGCCAGAGGAAGAAAAGTCACATGTGCATCCAACACAGAGAAAGGTCATTCACTGGTGCACTGATCACAGAGGAGAGCTAGTCATTGCAGTACCCGTTACGGTGATTGCCAAACACTAGGGCACCCGATGTGGAGGACTGCCAGTGACTGGGACTCTGATCACAAAGGAGTTCATGTCAATGGGATACTCTTCTTAGAAAATAGCCAGTCACTGAAGCACTACTCACAGAAAAGAAGCAGTCACTTAAACACCCATAAAAAAAGAAGTGTGAGTAATAGGCAACCTATCGAAGAAGAAGCTTAGCTGTTTGGGCACACATACAGAGGGCAAGTCACTGGAGCATCCTTAAGTGGGAAGGCCAGTAACTGGGACAGTAATCACAAAAGAAGGTCAGTCAGTGAGAAATCCCTTATGAATGATGCCTAAGAACAGGAGCACCCATCACAGATAACAGTCATTTAAAGGGTCAGATATCACAGAAGAGGTCTAATCACTGAGCTCGCAGGGAGATGTCACTAAGATATTCATCACAGTGAGGGACTAGTCATTAGAACACCCATCACAGAAGAGGGCTTGTCATTTTGGCACCCATTACAGAGGTAGGCACCCATTTTGGAAGAGGCCTAGAAACTAAGACCCACGGTAGAAAAGAGGGCCGAACCTTGAGGCACCCATCACAGAAGTTGAGAACTCATTGCGACCACATCACAAAGGAGGGCTAGTCACTGGCCCACCCATTAGGAAGGAGGGCAACTTTCTGGGACGCCCATCACAGAGGAGGTTCAGTCAGTTACTGGGCACCCTTTAGGGGAAGAACTAGGACCTGGGACATGGATCACAGAAGAGGGCCAGCCAGTGGGGAACACATCGTGAATCAAACCTAGTCACTAGGGCACTCATCAAAGAGGAGAGTCAGTCACAGTGTCAGATAGTATAAAGAGGCCCAGTAATGTGGCATGCATCACAAAGGATGGCCAATCACAAAGATACACATCACAGAGGAGGGTTACTCACCTGGACACCCATCAAAGAAGAGGTCTTGTCTTTGGCACACTCATCATACAGAAGGACTTGTGATTGTGGCACCCATCACAGAGAATGGTCATTGATTCTTCATACTTTATGGGAAAGAACCATTAAGACAACCATCACAGAGGAAGGGCAATCACTGGGAAACCCATCAAAGAGATGGGCCAGTTATAGAAACACCAATTACAAAGGAGGTATAAAGACAGGAACACACATTATGGAGAAGGGTTAATCAGTGGGACATCCATCTCTGAGGAGGCCCAGTCACTGGGGTGCACTTCAAAGAGGGGGCTTATTACTGAGTCACACATTAACAAAGGAGTTCAGGCATCAGGTGCCCATTTTAGAGGAGAGTCAGTCACTGGGGTGCCCATCACAGAAAAAGACAAGTCACTGAAATACTCATCATAGAGGAGAGCCAGTAACTGGAAAAACCATCACAGAGGATAACCAGTCACTGGGGCCACTATCATAGAGAAGAGCCAGTCACTATGGCACCCATCATAGAGGCACTTATCCTAGAGAAGGTTCAGTCACTGAGCCATCCATCACACACGAGAGTCAATTATTGTGGCATTAATCACTGAGGAGGGCCAATAGCAAAGGAATGCATTACAGAGGAGGGCTAGTCAATGAGACACCCAGAACAGAGGAGGATTTGTCATTGTGGCACCCATCACTGAGAAGAACCAGTCACTGGATAACCTTTATATAGAAGGTTCAGTAACTGAGACACCAGTGACTAAAGGACCAGTCATTGGAGCTCCCATTGCAGAGACAGGTCAGTCATTGGGACATGCATCACAACGAGAGATGTCACAGGGGCATACATGATGGAGGAGGGCCAGTCAATGGGACACCCATCACAGAGGAGGACCAGTGACGGGGGCACCCATGTCAGAGGTGGCATGTCACTGAGACCCATCACTGGCATTGCTAGGCATTAGGATATATATTATAGAGAAGAGCCAGTCACTGAGGAATCCATCAGAGAAAAACTCTAGTCACTGTGGCACTCATCATAGAGGAGAGTCAACTACAAAAATCACAGAGACCAATCACTGGGGCAACTTCACAGGGGAATCAATCACTGCAGCACCCATTATAGAAGCACCCATTCCAGAGAAGGTACAGTTACTGAACCATCTATCACAAAGGAGGCTGATCACTGGGTCACCATTTAGGCAGTGGGTCAGTCAATGATGCACCAATCACTGGTGAGGGTTATTCTCCAGGGTATCCCTCACAGAATAGATCTAGTCACTGCAGCATCCATCACAGAGTAGATCTAGTCACTGAGTCATCCATCACAGAGAAAACCCAGTCACTGAGTAACCCATCACAGAGGAAAATCACTCATAGAGCACTGATAAAAAAGACGGGCCAGTCAATAGTGCACCCATCACATGGGAGAGTCAATCATTGACATAATTTTCACAGAGAAGAGGCTGTCAGTGGTGCACCCCTTATGGAAACGGGCACTTATAATGAACTAGTATAATTCAGTGAAAAAATAAACAGTAAGGAGTTCCACTCACTGCAGAACTCATTGGAGATGTAGTCAAGTAAAACCATAGAAGAGGAGAGGTAGTCACTGAGAAACTCCTTACAGAGGAAGCTTGTCACTGAAGCACACATCACAGTGTAGAGTAAGTCACTGGGTCTCCCAAAGGGAGGAGTGACAGTCACTGGGGTTGCAATCACAGAGAAGGTCTAGTCACGGAGGCACATATAATAGACTCCCATTATAAAGAGTTGTGCGAGTTACTGGCACACACATCACAGAAGGCTTATCAATTTTGTACACAACACAGAAGATATCCAGTCACTTGGATACCCATTACACAGGTTACCCAGTCAATGGGGTACCCACGACCTAGCTGACCAGTCACTAGACACCCATCAAGTGGAGAGTCTGTCACTGAGTACTCATCATAGAAGATTTCAGTCACTTGTGTGTCCATTGCAGATGAGGACCAGTCATTGGGGCACAAATTACAGAGGACAACTAGTCCCTAAAGCACACAACACAGAGAAGAGCTAGCCAAAGAAGCAATGAACACAGAGGAGGAATGGTGACTAAATCCCATCACAGGGGAGACCCTGTCACTGGTGAATCATTCACAGAGAGGACCAGGTACTGGGGAACTCATCATAGAAGAGAACCACTCAATAGGGAACCTATTATGGGGGAAATGCCAGTCACCTTGACACACTTCACAATGGAGGGCTAGTCACTGTGTCAAACTTTATGGCTAAGTGTCCAACACTGGGCCTACATTAAAGAAGAGAGCCAAGGAGAACAACTCAATGGGGGCACCAATCACAGAGAATAACCGGACACTAGGGCACCCTTCACAAAGGAGGGTACATTTCTGGGGCACACATTATAGAATATGACTAGTTTTGGTAGCACAAATCACAGAGAATGATCATAGTATCAGTCTGGCACTGAGGCACCCAACAGAGAAGAAGGGCAGTCAGTAATGCAACTGTCATATAGACCATTGAGTCAATTGGGCATTGAACACTAAAAATGCCCAGTCACTCATCAAACTTCAAAGAGAATGGTCTTTCTCCTGGCAACAATCACAAATGTGACCTTATCACTGAGGTATTCATCATTGAGGAGGCCCCAAAACAGTGGCATATATCAGAGGGCATGCCCTCTCACAGGGACATCTATAATAGTAGAGAACCAATCAATAAGGAACCCTTCACAGAGGAAAATTACTCAATGGGGCAACCATCACAGAATAGAGACAGTCACTGGGACACAATCACAGAGGAGGTCCAGTCACAGTGGCATCCCTCACAGAGGAGCACTGGTCATTGGGGCACCCATCACAGATGACAGTCACTGAGGAACCCACAAAGAGGAATCCAGTCTTGAAAGCACCCATCACCAATGAGAACAATTCAATGGGGACACCAATCACAGAGAGAGACCAGATACGGGGCACCAATAACAGAGGACGGGAAGTTTCTGGGGCACCCATTATGGAGGATGACCAGAGATCGAATCACAGAGGATGATCAGCCATGGAGCACATATTATGGAGAAAGCCCAGGTATAGAGAAACTCATCACAGAGGGTGGTCAGTCACTCTTGCACCCTTTATGAAAGAGGCCTAGAAATTGAGGGACTAATCACAGAGCTGGGTTAGTCACTGGGCAACATCTTTGGAAGAGGTCCATCTACTAAGTCACCCATCACAGAGGAGGGGCAATAACTGGGGCACCCATAAGTGAGAAAAGGAGTCACTGGGGTACCCTTCACAAAGATGGACCAGTCAAGTCAGCACCTCTCACAGAAGAGATATAGTCTTTGGAAGGTTAGTCACTGGTACACATAACAAAGATGGGTCAATCACTGACGCACCCATTCAGGAGGGCTAGTCATTTGGACAACTTTCACAGAGGAGGGCTAGTCACTGGGTCAACAATAATGGTGGTGGGTCATGCACCAAAATACCAGTCAGCTAGGAGGCCCAGTCATTAAGACATCCGTAATAGAGGAGGGCTAGTCACTGAGGCGCTCATTATTGATGGGAACCATTCACTGAGGTTGGTCAACTGGGCGCAACTCATAAAGGAGACCCAGTCCCTGATCATTGTGGAAGGTCTGTCATTGATGCCCCCATCATAAAAAAGGCCCAGTATCAGGTGCACCCATAGAAGGAGAGTCAATCACTGAGACACTGATCAAAAGGAGGTTCAGTTACTGGGACACCCACCACAGAGGAGACAAAGTCAATGAGAAACGCATCAATGTGGAGGTATAGTCACTATTGCACTGATGCCAGAGAAAGTCTAGTCATTGGGGCACCCACATAATGGAGGACTATCCTCTGTTGTACCAATCACAGAGAAGTCCAGTCAATGGTACTCATCAATGATGAAGGTATTCATCACAGATGAAGACCAGTCACTGGAGTACCAATTATACATGACAGCGAGATACTGGAGCAGTGAATACAAAGAAGGGTCGGTCAGTGAGTTACCAAACACAGAGTACTGAAAATCACTGAGATACCTATCACTGAGAAGGGTCACTAACTGTGACACACATCACAAAGGAAGACGACTCTGGAGCATACATTATGGAGCAGGTCCAGTCATTGGGGCACCCAACACAGGATAGTGATTGTCACTGAGGTATGCATTATGAAGGAAAGTGAGTCACTGGGACAATGATAAGAAAGAAAAGCTAGCTATTGGGCACATACCAGTACAGAGAATCAGTCACTGGAGCAATTTTTTATAGAGCAGGGCTAGTCACTGGGGCACCCACTACAGAGGAAGGTCAGTCACTGTGCTTCCATTATAGAGGAAGCCAAGTCACTAGGGCATCTATCAAAAAGGACAGTCAGTCACTGGTCACCTACCACAGAGTACAGAAAGTCAATGTGGCACCCATCTCAGAGGAAGGTTAATCACTGGTCACAAATAATAGAGGAGGCCCAGTTACTTGAAGTCACATCAGAAAGAAAGATTACTCACAGAGGCACCCAATTTGGAGAAGGTCCATTCTCTGGGACACCAATCACAGAAGAGGACCAGTCATGGAGCACTTGTTATGGATGAGGGCCAGCCACTGGGAGGAGAGATATTTCCCGAGGTAACCATCATAGAATGCAAGGTAATGTGTCACACATAGAATGGGGGTTAGTCAATGTGGCATTAATTTTGAAACAGGCCCCGTTACTAAGAGATCCATTATAAAAGAGGGCTAGTCACTGTGATGCCCATCACAGGGAATGGCGAGTCATTGGGTTACCATTCACAGAAGAGTTCAAGTCACTAGTGCAACAATTATGAAGGGAAGCCCAGTCACTCTGACACCCATCACAGAAGGGGATTAATCACTAGGGCACTCATCATATATTAAAGCAATTCACTGGTGCACCCATCTCAGATGTCCTGTCACCGGAGCAACAATTAGGTAGGAGGATCCTTTACAGGAACACCCAACAAAAATATGGGTAAGTTACTGGGGCACCAATTATGGAAGAGGTCCAGTATGTGGGACACTCATCACAGAGTAAGACTAGTCACTGAGTAACCAATATGGAGGAGGGCCAGTCATTGGGGACCACATCAGAGAGGAGGCCAAATTTGGGTAGCTATCATAAGAGGAGGGCCAACCACTGTGAGACTGGTTACAGAGGAAGGACAATCACAGAGGCACCCATCCCAGAGGAAGGTCACTGGTGCACCCATTTTGGAGGAGAATTTGTCAATAGGATAACCATGACAGATGAAGGCCAATCATTGAGGCACCCATCCCACAGAAGGGCATTCAGTAAGGCACCCATGACAGAGGAGAAGTAATCACTGCAGCATCAATCACAGAGAAGGACCAGTCAATATATCACCTGTCACAAAGGAGGGATAGTAACAAAGGCAATCACCACAGAAGAGTACTAGTCACTAGGTCACCTATAACAGAAGAGGGACAGTCACTGGGGTGACAATCTGAGAAGTAGTCCAGTCACAGGGGCATTCAAAACTAAAAAGGGCTATTCACTGTGGCACCCGTCAGAGAGGAATGTCAGTCACAGTTGCATAAATTATGAAGGAAGGCCAGTCAATTCGACCACCCACTAGTGACGAAGTTCAATAAGTGGCTCATCTATCACAGATGAGGTATAGTCACTGAAGCATCTAACATAGGGGATGGCCAGTCAATAGAACAGCCATCACAAAAGAGAATCAGTCTGGGCACCCATCACAAAGGAGGTACAGTCACTGTACCACCCATCTCAGAGTAGTAGCCGTCACCGGGGCAGCCATAATAGAGGAAGTCAGTAACTGTGGCACCCTTCACATACAAGAGCTAGTCACTGGGACATCCATCACAAAGAAGTGGCATCATGTGGTATGCATAAATAAATAGGATCAGTTACTAGGGCACCCATTATAGAGGAGGGCCAGTGACCAGGACAGACTTCACAGAGGAGGGCTAGTCACTGGGGCATTCATCACTGAGAAGGACCCTTCACTTTTTCACCAGAGCAGAGGCCCAATCACTGAAACACTAATAAAGGAGAAGGACCAGTCAATGTAGCACCCATTATAGAGAACTTCAAGTCATCATGCACATATGGAGGAGGCTCAGTCCCTGGGCAACTATCACAGATGATATCCAGACACTTGAACACACAACATGGTAGAAAGCCAATAAATTGTGTACGCAACACCGTGCAGGTTTAGTCACTAGGGCATTCATAATGAATGAAAGCAAGTCACTGGCCACCAATATAAAGGAGGGCCTGCCAGCTGGGACATTTTCACAAAAGAGGAACATTCACTGGGTCATCCACCAAAGAGGAGTGCCTGTCACTGAAACACCTATAATGGAGGGGAACCAGTCGCTGGGGTCCACATGGCAGAAAAGAGTCACTCAAAAGGAAAACCTTCACGGAAGATATCCAATCACTGGGTCACCCATCACAGAGAAGAGCAATTTACTGGGTCCCTATCTCAGAAGAGAGCAAACACTGTACACCTATCAATGTGAAGTGCCAGTCACTAGGGTACTCACCATTGATAAAGGACAGTCACTGAGTATCAATCACAGAACAGTCACTGGGGCACCAATTATGGGGGATGGCCAATCACAGGGACAACTTTCAGAGATGAGAGCTTGTTACTTGAGATACCATTATCCAGGAAGGCCAGTCACTGGTGCACAAATCACAAGGTAGAACTAGTCATTAGAGAATCATTTATGGATAAGGGCTAGTCAGTGGGGCAGTGATCACAGAGGAGTTCAAGTTTCTGTGTTATCCATAACAGAACAGGGGTAGTTACTGTGTTACCCATTGCAGAGGAGAGCCAGTTACCGGGGCATTCATTAAAGAGAAGGACTAGTCACTATAGCATTTATTATAGAGGAGGTCCAGTCACTAAGGAACCAATTATAGATTTTAAAAAAAATCACTGGAACATCATTCAGAGAATAGTAACAGTCACTGTGACACTCATCACAGAGGAAGCCAGTCACTGGGGCACATGGTATAGAAGAGGGTCAGTCACTGTGGTACGCAAGACAAAGAGAGTCATTAAGACGCCCATCATGAAGGAGACCCTGTCACGACAGCAACCATTACAGAGGAAAGTCAGCCTCTGGGGTACCCATCATAGCAGAAAGACTTTCACGTAGGCACTGATCAAAAGGAGGACCAGACACTGGGGCACCCATTAGGAGGTGATCTAGTCGCTGGAACACAGAGAAGAACTACTCTCTGACTCTCCCATGAAGAAGTACAAGTCAAGTGGCACCCATTATGGAGGGGGCCAGTCACAGACAAAATTTACAGAAGAGGGACAGACTGTGTCTCCTATCACTGAGGAGGTTCATTCACTGGGAAACCCAAAACAAAGAAGGGATTTTGTCACAGCGTCACTAATTATGGAGAAGGCACCATTAATAATACATTCATTACACTGGGGACTTGTCACTAGCGTACTCACTATGGAGAAGGGTCAGTAACTGGTGCACTAATCACAAGTTAGGCCCAGTCACTAAAGTTTCCATAAGGTAAGAGACCTAGTAACCGGGGCACCTATTATGCAGGAGATCCAGTCACCTGGGCAAAGAAGAAAGTTAATCACTATGCCTATCATTCTTCACAAAAGAGTACCAGTTATTCAGGTCATTTTTCAAAAAGAAGGGACAGTAACTGGGGCATCCATCACAGAAAAGGACCAGTCATAAAGTCACACAGCTTAGAATAAGTTGAGTCAATGGGATATGCATCACCAAGGAGGGCCTGTCACTGTGCCACCCATCACAGAGAAGGATTAGTTTCTAGGGTACCAAAATGAACGAGGGTTAGACATTGGTACACAGATCAGAGGAGGGCCAGTCAATGGGCCATCCAAAGCACAGAAAAGTAAATCATGAGAATAACAACTACAAAGGAGGGCAAGTCACTAGAGCACACATTATGGAGGAGAGCTAGTTGCTAAGACAAACATCACAGAGGAGGACCCATCACATTAGAGAAGAGGGCCAGTTCTACACAACCATCAGACGAGGAGCAGTCACTGGGGCAACCATCAAAGAGGTGTTACCACTGGACACCCATCACAGAAGAGGGCCAGTTACTGAACAGCAATCACAAAAGACAAACAATCAAGGGATTACCCATCACTCAGAAGGACCAGTCACTGTGGCACCCACCACAGATGAGGGGCAGTCACTGGGGAATTCATAAAATAGGAGGTCTAATCACTGGAGCACGCATCACATAGGTGGGTCAGTCATGGGAGCATACCTCAGAGAGGTGGATCAGTTACTGGGGCACTCAACAGAGTGGAGGACTTCTTACTATGGAACCCATAATGGAGGAAGTCTAGTCACTTGGGCACACATTATGGATGAGGACAAATCACTGGCTCCAATTCATCGTGGCACCCCTCATTAGGCGACCCAGTCACTGGGGCATCTATAAAAGAGGAGAACCAGTCGGGCTCGATGGCTCAACCTGTAATCCCACAATTTGGGAGGCTGAGATGAGCGGATTGCCTGAGCCTGTGGCTGAGAACCGCCTGGGCAAGTTGGCAAGACCTCATCTCTACAATAAATCACACACACACACACACACACAAACACACACACACACACACACACACACACACACACACACACAAAATTATCCGGGTGTGGTAGCTCGCACCTATAGTTCCAGGTACTTGGAAGGCTGAGGAGGAAGGATGTCTGGAGTTCAGCAGGTTGAGGCTGCAGTGACTGGGAGTAGCCACTGCACTCCAGTCTGGGTGACAGAGTGAGATTCCAACTCAAAAATAAAGAAATAAATAAAAATAAAAAACAAAAGTGGAGGACCAGTCAGTGAAGCACCATTATGAAGGTGACCCTGTCATTGAGTCAATAATCACAAAGGAGGACCTCTCACTGGTGCACCTATCACAGATGAGGATCAGTCACAGGAGCACCCATCACAGAAGAAGTTCAGTCACTGTCACACAATTTATGGAGGATGCCTAGTCACTGAAGCAACTAACATTAAAGACAGTCAATAAATGGGATACCAATTATTCAAAAGGAATAGTTAATGGGCCTGCCAAACAGAGGAGGATAGTCACTGTGGCACTTATCACTGAAAAGTGGAACCCAATCCAGAGCAGGGCCAGTCACTAGGGCAACCATTTGGAGGAAACTCTGTCACTGGTGTACCCATCACAGAGGAAGGATAGTCACCTGGGCACCCATCGCAGTGGATACTTATTTAGTTATTTAGACACCTTTCAATGAAGAGGACAGGACACTTAGGTACTCATCACACAGGTGGAACACTCACAGGGGCATCCACCAGAATGGTGGTCTAGTCACTGGGTCGTCAATCACAGTGGTAGTCTAGTTACTGAAGCAGCCATCACAGAGCCTGGCCAGTCATGGGGGCACCCCGCTCAAAGGAGAGGCACTCACTGGAGCACCAATCACTGAAGAAGGTCATTCATTGGGAACCCATCACAGACGTAGGCCAGTCAATTGTGCACTCCTCACTGAGGAAGGCTAGTCACTGGGATGTCCAACAGAGAGAATGGGTAGACACCGAGGTCACCAGAACAGAGGAGGACAAGTCTCAGAGGTATCCATAACAGGGGGAGGGCAGTCACTAAACACACCAAACAGAGAAGGGAGAGTTACTGAGGTACCAATTTTGAGGATGGTAAGTCATTGGGCCACCAATCACAGAGGGGTTTAGTCACTAAGGCACAGATTATGGAGTCCCAGGCACTTGGACTCCCAAGGCAGAAGACACACAATCACTGTGGCACCCATTATGGAGGAGGGCCATTCAATAGGGCAACCATCAGAGAATTATTCTAATCACTGGGGCATTCATTACAGCAGAGATTCAGTCACAGACACCCATCCCAGATGAAAGTCAGCAACTGGGCATCCCAACACAGGAGAGAGACCGTCATTAGGGCACCCATTGCAGAAGAGGCAAGTCGCTGGAACACCCATCACAGTGCAAGGACAGATTATGGAGTATCCTTCACAGTTGATGGTCAGTCACTGGAGCACCAATTACAGGGGATAGTCATTCACTGAGCCACTTATCACAGAGGAAGGCAAGTTACTAAAATGGCCTTCACAGAAAAGGGTCAGTCACTGGGTCACCCCTCATAGCAGATGAACACTCAGTGGGGCACCCATAAAAGAGAAGGACTAGTCAATGGGGAACCCATGTCAAGGGAGACCAATCATGGGAGGAACCTGCACAGAGAAGGGCAAGACTTGTGAACACCAATCACAAAGGAGGTCTAGTCAATATGCCACCCATAGGTAAAGAGTGTCAGTAACTGTGACATCCATAAAAAATAGGCTTGTCAAAGGGACACCTTTTGAGGAGGAGGCCCAATTACTAGTACACCCATCAGAGGGGAGAGTTAGACCCTAGTGTATTCCTTATAGATGAGGATCAGTCACTGTAACACCAATCACAGAGGAGGGGCAGTCTCTGGGATAGCCATAACAGAGATAACCCAGTCACTAGGGCACAGATCACAGAAGAGGAGCTTTCACTGGGGTCACCAATAAGAGAGGAGGGCCAGTCACTGAAGTACTCATAATGAAAGGGAGTCAGTCACTGGATCACCCATTATAGGGTAGAGCCACGTTCTGTGGCACCCATCACAGAGAAGATCAGTCACTGTGTTACCAATGACAGATGAAGGTCAGTCACTGGGACACTGATTACGAAGGAGAACCAAATACTGGAGCACAAATCACAAAGGAATATCATTCCATGAGGCTTCAAACACAGAGGATGCAGTCACTAAGGCTCTGCCACAGAAAAGACCCAGCCCCTGGCCACTAACAGAGAGAAAGGGCAGTCACTGGACAACCCATGATAGAAAGTCAATCAACGAGGACCCCACAAAAGTAAGTCAGTCACAAGACCACTTCTTAAAAAGAAGGGCTAGTAAGCCAGGCTCGGTGGCTCAGCCTGTAATCCCGCACCTTTGGGAGGCTGAGGTGAGTGGATTGCCTGAGCCCGCGGGTTCGAGACCCGCCTGGGCATCAAGACCTCATCTCTACAATAAATCAAAAATTCAGCCGGGCGTGGTAGCGCATGCCTGTAATTCTGGCTACTTGGAAGGCTGAGGTGGAAGTATCGCCAGAGTCCAGCAGGTCGAGGCTGCGGTGGCCGGGAGTGGCCACTGCACTCCAGTCTGGGCGACAGAGTGAGACTCCAACTCAAAAAAAAAAAAAAAAAGAAGGGCTAGTAACTTGGGCAGCAATTTTAAAGAAGGTCAAGTCACTGAAGCATCTAACACAGGGGAGAGTCAGAGTCAGTCACTGTGACACCAGTCACAGGAAACACAGTCACTGGGACATCCATTACAGATGGAGGGTTATTCACTTTGGCATCCAATTTAGAGAAGGACTATTGACTGAAACATCAATCACAAAGGAGTTCCAGTCAATAAAGCACACATTATGGAGGAGACACTATCAGGGGGACACCTATTATAGAAGAGGGCTTTTCACTGGGTAACCCATTATAAATGAGCCTCCGAAACAGTGTCACCTTAGTTACTGGGACATCCATCTCAGAAAAAGGCTAGTCACTGATGCACTCATCAAAGAGGATGGCGCATCATTGGTGTACCAATCACAGAGGAGGCCCACTCACTGCAGTACTCCTAATGGAGGACGTTATGTAACAAAGACACCCATCACAGTGGAAGACAAGTCACTAGGGTTCCCAATGTAGAAAAGCTACTGTCCTTGGAGACCACTCACTGAGCACCCACCAAAGAAGAGGATCAGTCACTGGAGCATTTTTACAGAAGAGGTCCAGGCACTTGGGCACCCATCATAGAGTTTACCCAATATAGAGGAGGCCCAGTCTCTGCTGCACTTATCATAGAAAAGAGCCAGTCACTGGGACGCACATCAAAGGAGATCCAGTCACCGGGATATCCAGTTTGTATGAGATCTGGAAATAGTGGCATCCATCACAGAGGAGGGCTATTCACTGAGGCACCTATTTTGACAGAGACCCAGTAACAAGGAGACCCGTCAAAGAAGAGGACTAGTCACTGAGACACCTATAACAGAGAATAGTCAGTCATTGCTGCACCAATCATAGAGATGGACCATTAACTGGTGAATTTATTATAGAAGATGCCCAGTAAATCTGGCAACCACCACAGAAGACCACTATTCACTGGGGTGCACATGATACATGAAGACCAGTCACTGTTTTACTAATCACAGGGAAGGCCTCGTCAGTGGAACACACATTATGAGGGAGACCAAGTTACTGTGACACCCAGTCAAAGGAGGACCAATCACTGGACATCAATCACAGAGGATGCTAGGCATCAGGGCACTGATCACAGAAGAGGTTCAGTCACTGGTGCCCACATTATATAGGTGTCCCAGTCACTGGGTCACCCGTCACACCCTTTGGCACGCATGGGAAAACAGAGGAGGCCCAGTAAGTTAGACACCTTACACAGAGGATGGGTATTCACTGGGGCAACCATTACGGTGGAGAGCCAGTCACTGCACAAATTGCAGAAGAGGAACAGTAACTGGTGAACACACAAGGAGGTGGGCCAGTCACTGGGGCACCAATATGGAGGAGGCCAAATCACTGGGGCACTTATCACAGAGGAAGACCAGTCATTGGAGCACCCATCACAGAGGTGGATGAGACACAAATTTAAGAGGGAGGTCAGTAACAATCATCTATTACAGAGGTGGACTACTAACTGGGGAACCTTTTTTTTTTTTTTTTTAGTATGACTACTCACAGTGCCAAACATCACAAATATGGGACAGTCACTGGGGTACAATCACAAACCATCAGTCATTAGTAGACCAAATAAAGAGGAAGTTAAGTCACAAAAATGCACATCAATTAGGAGGGCTAGTAACAGGGACACTGTGCCTAGGTTTTTTCACTGTGGCGTACATCATAGAGGTGTGCCAGTCACTGGGGTACATATCGAGGAGAAGAACCAGTTACTGAGACTCCCATTACAGAGCAGACCAGTCACCAGACAACAGTTACACAGGAAAGTCAGTCATGTCCACACTCAACACAATGGTTGGCAAGTCACTGGGTAGTTACTAAGGACTCGATTATAGATGTGGGCAAAGAGTGGGCTCAGTCACTGAGAGACCCATCATAGAAGAGAACCAGTCATTGGGGTACCCATCACAGAGGAGATCCAGTCACTGGGGAACCTATCACAAAGCGAGACACCTAACACAAAGTAGAGTCAATCATTGGATTATCCATCAAAGAGGATGTCCAGTCACTGGGGCAACCATTAAAAGGAGGCTCGGTTACAGGTACTCCATCACAACATAGGAGCAGTCAATGAAGCATCAAACATAGAGGAAAACAGTCACTGACGCACCATTACCAGCAGAGAGTCAGTCACCGGGGACATAATTACAGAAGTGGTCCAATCACTGAGGCATATATCACAGAGTGGGCCAGTCACTTGGCCAGCTATCACAGAACAGGTCCATTTACTGGGATCTACATCACAGAGGAGGGCAGTCACTGTGTGACCCATCACAGAGGATGGATAGTCACTTTGGCATGCATAAGAACAAAAAGCTTATCACTTTAAAACCATCACTGTGGGTCAGACATGAGACAGCCAATTTGGAGAAGGATAAGTCCCTGAGGTACCAATTAAAGTGGTGACCCAGTCAGTGGAATATCTATTAAGGAGGTGTCCCAGTTCAGGGACACCCATTACAGATATGTTCCAGACACCATGGTAACAATTTTGGAGGAAGACTAGGTATGAGAACACCAATCAAAGAAGAGGGCTAGTCTCTGCAGTGCTCATCACAGAGGTGGTGTAGTCATTGTGACACCAATTGCAGAGAAGATCCAGTCACTGAAGCACCGATGGAGGAGGTTCAGTCACTGTAACACTTATCAAAGAGAGGTAGTCAGTAGGACACTCATTATATATGAAGCTCAGTCAACAGGGCACCAAACACAGAAGATCCCCGTTCACAGGAGTCCGCATTTTGGATGAGCTAATCAGTGGGGCATCCATCACGGAGGAGGCCCATTCAATGGGGAACCCGTTATGGAGGAGGCCCAGTAAGTGTATCACCCATCTCAGAAGAGGTCTAGTCACCCGGGATACCATTATAAAGGAGGGCCAGTTACTGGAAATAAATCACAGAGGAGGTACAGTCAGTGGGGCACCCATAATATAGGAAAGTTAGTCACTGTGTCACCAGAATGGATGAAGGAGACCTAGTAGTCACTGGAGCACTGGTCACAGAATAAGGCAAGTAAGTGGGGGCACCTAACACAAAAAGAGCTAGTCACTGGGGCACTCATTTAGGAGGAGGGTTAGTAACTAGTCACTGGTCACAAAGATGGGCTAGTTGATGGGGAGAAAATTATGGTGGAAAGCTAGTCACTGAGACAACCATCTCAGATGAGGGTCGGTTCCTACATCAAGCATCGCAAAGGAGGGTTAGTGACTAGGGCACCCATCACAGAGTAGGGGCAGTAACTGGGGCAATCACAAAGCAGGACCAGTCACTGTGATACCCATTGTGAGACGATCAAATCAAAAAAGCACACAAAATAGAGGTCTAGTCACTGGGACACCCGTTTGAGAAAATGGCTTTTACATGTGTCACCCATCACACAGGAGGTCTTGTCACCTGGGCACTAATCATGGAGAAGTACCAGTCTCTGAGACACCCATCACACAGTAAGGCCTGTCATGGGGACACCTCTCGCAAATGAGGGATTATCACTGAGGCAGCAATTATCGAAAATGCAGTAAATATGATACCCCTCACAAAAGATGGTTAGTGACTGGCTAACCATTATGGAGAAGTGCCATTCACTGGAGCACCAATCACAGAGTGGCCCAGTTAGTGGGGCACCCATAACAGAGAAGGGCCAGTCACTGGGGCAACCATCACAAAGGAGGAAGACACTGTATCACCCATCCCAGAAGACAGTAAGTCATTGGGGCATACCTTATAGAGGAGGAACAATCACTGCAGCAACCATCACAGAAAACGTTTACCCAGTGGGGCACACATCAGAGATAGGAGTCAGTCATTGATACAACCAACACAGAAGACAGTCACTGGCGTGCCAATCACAGAAGAGAGTTAATCACTGGGACACCCATACAAAAAATAGAGCTGTTGAACACACCACGAATGAGGGCTAATCACTGAGGCACCAATCATGGGAGGACAAGTTATAGGGCATCAATTAGGAGGGGCTTAGTAAATGGGGTTCCAATCACAGATGAGTGCCAGTAACTGAAAAAGTCATCACAGTGGAGACAAAATCAGTATGGTACTCACCTCAGAGGAGGATCTGTCACCAGGACATTTTTCACAGAGGAGACCCAATCACTGGGGAACATTTGTGGAGGAGGTCCATTCACTGAGGCAGCTATCATAGAAGACAGCCAGACAATGAAGCACCAATACCAGAAAGATCCAGTCAGTAGGGCACATATCACAAGGAAGTTTTGTTCAATAGAACACCAATTTTATGGGAGTTCTAATTACTGGTACAACCATAAATGATAAGGATTAATGACAGGCGGACCCTATAGAAGAGGACTAGTCATTGGGGCACCAATCACGGTGCCGGTCAAGTAAATGAAGCCTCTATTATGGAGGGGGTGAAGTCACTAGGAGGCTGATCAAAACAAAGGCCCAGTCACTGGGACCACCTGATAGAGTCCCAGAAAATTAATCACCTATCACAGAGGAGAGGTGGTTGCTGTCTCACCCATTTTGGATGAGGTTAGTTTTTAGGACACCCATCACAGAAGAGGGCGTTTCACTACAGTACCCATCAAAGAGGATGGCCAGCCATTGAGGTAACAATCACAGAGGAAACTCAGTCATGTGCACCCATTGCGGCGGAGTTCCAGTCACTCTGACACTCATCGTGGAGCAAGTCTACTCATTGGGACTCCCATCACATATGAAGGCCAGTCAACAGGACCAATCACAGAGGAGGTCTAGTATTTGAGGTACATATTTTGGAGAAGGTTCCACCACTGACACATGCATCAGTCATTGGGGCACCAGTCATAAAGCACATATTATGGAAGAGGTAAAGTCACTAGAATACCAATCACAAAGAAGACCAAGTTACTGGGATGAACCTTATGGAGGAGTCCCAGAAAATTGGTCACTGTGGCACTCCTGATGGAGGAGGGCTAGTCCCTCTGGCACCCATTTTGGAGGATGCCTAGTAGGTGTGACACCCATCACAGAGGGGGATTAATCACCAATACAACCATTATGAAGAAGGAGGGCCACTAACTGGGGCAATGGTCAGAGAGGAGAGTAAGTCACTGGGCCATTCATCAGAGAGGAGGGTCAGTCACTGGGTCACCCATCACAGAAGAGTGTGAGTAACTGGGGCAAATATTATAGAGACGGGTCAGTCACTGGAGCACCCATCATAGAAGGAGGATTCTCACTGAGGAACCCATCACAGAGGAGAGCCAGTCACTGGGAAACCCACTAAAAAGTAGAACCAGACTGTTGCACACAACACAGATGTGGGCCACTTACTGAGGCACTCAACACAGAGAAGAGCCAGTTAGTGTGATACCAATTATTCAGGAGACACAGTTACAAATACAGTCATCACAAAGGAGGGTTAGTCACTGGGAAATCCACTTTAGAGGAGGGCCAGTCAATGGGGGCCTATTATGGAGACCCATTCACAGGGATTTAAATCACAAATGAGGGTCAGTAACTTGGGAATCCTTCACAGATTATGTCTAGTAACTGTGACAATCATCATAGACAATGGCCAGTCATTGAGGCAACAATCACAGAGGAGGCCCAGTTACTGGGCATTCATGATGGAGGAAGTCCAGTGGCAATGAAACCCATCACAGAGAAGGGCTAGACATTATAGCACCCTGTTGGGAGCCAACATCTATGGCCACATGCATTATAGGCCTATGGAGACCTACTGGAGAACTGTCTCTGGTATAAGGAGAGCACTACAACTATTATATTGGCGTATGAATAAAAGACCAATGCATACACATAATAATAAAGTTTACACAGCGATATATAAAATTCTATTAGGACTAAAAGAAATTCACAGCAGAAATCATTTTTCATTTCTCCCTCTTTTCTTAAACTGTTTCTTTCTTCTCAAAGGTATTTTTTAGCTGTTATTTCCTGGTAAACTGGTTAGTCAGCCTTTGTTCTTGCTAGAAAGTTTTCCTTTAGGTTAAAGTTAAACATTATAATTGTGATAATAGTTTTGTTATGTTGCCTTAGGTCAAGCAGAACGTTCTTGGTTACTGTACGTGCTGAAACTTTCAGCCCCCCGGTTATCGTCATGGCAACGGTGCAGCTCATTGTCCCAAAGTAGTGTGACAGGTTTCTAGACGCAGGTAGTTTTCACATAATGAGAAATAAGATTTAGATTTTTAAGTAGAATTACAGATTTATTAAGCTTATAGTTTGGATATTAATTTAGGCTAATGATGAGGTTTATAAGAGTTTATAATAAGATAGTGGATCAATTAAGACAATAGTGTTAAGAATTAAGTTAATAAGGATATAAGGAAGTAAAGTTTAGACATGAAAAATTCTTAGAAATAATGTTAAAATTTTAGTTTAAGGATAAGTTTTTAGATGATTCGTATAGGATTTTAGGACATTGCATATTACTAATCAGTAGGTTATAAGTATAATAAAAATAAGTTCATAGATATGGTGTAAGGTTAAGTAATACTTAATGTGGTGTTTGATTATAACTTAGAAAGTTACAATAATAAGAATATAGGCGTAAGTTAATAGGATAAATATAAATTGAGTAAGGATAGAAGATTAGTATAAAGTTAAGGTAATAATAAGTTGATAGTTTTAATTGTTAAGAATCATTAGAAGTTATTAATTTTGGATTTAATGTTAATCAGAGTTTAGCTCATTGGATTGATTAGAATTTAGAATTAATCAAGAAGTTTAGAACATAAAGCATAACATGAATGAGTTATGGGAAACATCTTGTGAAACTATTGATTAATTTGTGTACCTGTTACATTGTGGGCAGCACGTCATGCATCATGGAATTGTAATTGTGTGCATGAAATTTGAAAGTCTTGTGACAATCTTGTGAGGAGGTGTATGCCCCCAGCAAGTGATTGTTACACTGCTGGAGGGTATGAAAAATGGTATATAAGTTGGAAAGAGTTTGAATAAAGTTGGCTTCAGTCCTGATCAGACTGTTCCCAGAAGAAATCGCCTCTGAGTGGTCTCTTCTTACGACATCTGAAACATCCGTTGCGGTCCTAACCCTTCCCTCCGTCGGGGCTGGTCCCCGACAGCACCCATCCCATAGGAAGGTCACTGGAGCATCCATCACAGTGGAGAGCCAGTCGTGGGTGAACCAGTCACAGAGGAGGTCTATTGCCTGAAGGACACATCACAGAGAAGGGCCAATGAGGCACCCATTATAAGGAGGACCAGTCACTAGAGCACTGATCACTGAGAAGGATCAGTCACTGGGATATGAATCACATAGGAGACCTGGTAATTGGTCATCCATCACAGTGGAGGGTTAGTCACTTATGAACACATCACAGAGGAACCACAGTTACTGGGGAATTGATAACAGATGCAGGATAGTCACTAAGGCTCCTGAATTAAGGAGGACCACTCTTTGGGGCACCTATCACAGAAGATAGACAGTCATTGGGGCACCAATCATATAGCACGTATTATGGAAGAGGTAAAGTCACTAGGATACCAATCACAAGGAAGGCCCGGTCACTGCGACACAACTTATGGTGGAATCCCAGAAAATTGGTCACTGTGGCACTTCTTTTGGAGGAGTGCTAGTCACAGGGGCACATATCAAAGAAGGTTAATCACAGGTGTACTCATGACAGGAGAGCCTGCCACTGAGACATCAAACACAAAGGAGAGCCAATCAATTGGATATCCAGAAAAGTGGAATGGAAGTCACTATAACACACATCAAAGATGAGGTCAATCTCTGGAAAACCCATAACAGTGGAGGACCAGTCACAGGGGCACTCATAACACAGGAGGCCACTTACTGGGTCCCTATCACACATGAGGACCACTCACTTGGACACCAATTCCATTGGAAAGTCAATCATCTGAGGGCTGATCAGAAAGCACAGCCAGTCAAAATCTACTAAATACAGAAGAGGAACAATCCTGAAATACTCATTGCGTGACAAAGCAAGACATGGGGTCCCTGATTACAGGGTCACAATCCCTGGGGGACACATCACAGAAGAAATGTAGTCACTGAGGGAACCATTACAGTCCAGAGCCAGTCAATGGGACAACTATCCCAGAAGATGGCAAGTCCCTGGGGTCCACTCAGAGGAGGGTCTGATCCTGGTGTACCCATCAAAGACGAAGGGCAGTCACTGGCACACCCATTACAGAAGTGGAAAAATTAGCGTGGTCCTTCTTAGAGATGAGAACTAGTCCCCAAACAAAGGGGACTAGTCTCTGTGGCACAAATAGTGGCGGGTCATTCACTGAGTTATCCATTCTGAAGGAGGACCAGTCATCGAATAACCACCACAGAAGGTGGTGAGTCACTGTGGCACACGTCACTGAGGTGGACCAGTCACCGGGACACCCATAACAAAGGAGGTCTTATCAGTGGGCAACATATTATGGAAGAGGATCACTTACTGGGATATGCTTCACAGAAGAGGGCTAATCACTAGAACAATGATAATGGGCAGCCACTGAGGTACAAATCACCACGGAGGAACTGTTTACTGGGTAAACTGTAGAAGAGGAGGACCAATATCCCCAATATGTAGCAGATCTAATCTTTGGGCCATAATTACTGACACCCCAAATGTGTAGTAGACATAGTCATTGGGGTCACAATCGCAGAGAAAAGTTAGTCACTGGTCACCTATCAGAGAAGGATCAGACACAGGGGCACTCTTTAATAATTTTTATTTTGAATATATAGAGTACAATTCAGGATTAGGTATGCAAATATTCATTATGCAGGTACACTTGATGAGGTGTACTCCCCCCTCGCAGTGTCCAACTACTCTCAATCCCATCCTCCCCCTGGCATTTTCCTACAAGTGCCAGTCCCTTTCTTATAGTATTATATTTGGTTAAGGTCTGCTTATGAGTGAGAACATTGTACTCAGTTCAATGTTTCTGTGAGAGATCACTCAGTATTGTCTACTCTAAGTCTATCTAAGATGCTGCCAAGTTAATAATTTTGTTCTTTGTTGTTGCATAACATTTCATTGTGTATATGTGTCACATATTTTTTCCAATGCTCGTTAGATGAATAGTACTGCTGGTTCCATGTTTTTGCTATTGTGAATAATGCTGCAATAAACACGCGTGTATAGGTTTCTTTTTTGGTTTTTTTTTTTTGGTGGTTTTTTTTTTTTTTTTTGATAGTGTGATTTTAGATCCTCTGGGTAGATTCCCAGATGGAAAATTGTGGGGCAGTGTGCAAGTCTGATTTTTAGATCTTTAAAAACTCGCCAAACAGTTTTACACAGAAGTTGTATAAGTTTACAACCTAGCAACAGCAGAGAACTGTTCCTTGTCCCCTCATTCTCTCCAGTCTTTCTCCGGTCTTTGTTGCTTTCTGAGTTATTGATGATTGCCCATCCTGACAGGAGTTAGGTGGTATCTCAGTTTGGTTTTAGTTTGTGTTTCTTTGATGACTAGTGAGGCTGAGTATCTGTTGGCTGCTCACATGTCTTCTTTTGAGAAGTGCCTTTTCATATATTTTGCCCAGTATAACAGGGCCTTTTTTTTTTTTGGCACGTTTGAATTCTTTGTAGTTTCTGAATATTAGACCTTTTTCAGATATACCATTGGAAAATATTTTTTCCCACTCTGTGGGCTGTCACTCCACTGTTTTGATGGTGTCCTTGGTTTTGCAGAAGATTTTCGGCTTGATGATGATGTTCCACTTGTCTGTCTTATCTCTTATGGCATGAAGATTTGAGGTTTTGATCAGGAATTGGTTGCCATTTCCAACTTCCATAAGGGTGTCTTCTGTATTTTCTAAGATCCTTTCAGTTTGTAGTTTTACGTTTATGTCTTTGATCCACTTAGAGTTGATTTTTGTATATTGGGATAGGTAGGGGTCTTGTTTGAATCATCTGCATGTGGTCAGGCAGTTTCCCAAGCACCATTCACTGGATAACTTCTCCTCTCTCTAGTAGTTAATAATGGAGGTTTTGTTGAAGATGAGTTGGTTGAGAAATTAGAGTTTTGTTTAACCTTAATGCTACAGGTAATTTAATGGGTATTGTGCTAAATCTGTAGATTGTCTTGGACATGATGGTTATCTTACCTATGTTTATTCTTCCAATCTATGAAGATGGAATATTTTTTCATTTGTTTGTGTCATCTTTGATTTCTTTGAACAATGTTTTGTAGTTTTCATTGTAAAGATCTTTCACTTCTCTAGGTGGGAAGATGCCATGGTATTTATTTTTCTGTGGGGGTTTTGAATGAGATTGTGCTTTTTATTTTGGTAATGTTTGCTTACTGTTGGTGTATAGGAATGGGACTTTCTTTTCCACATTTATTTTATACCCTGAGTCAATGCCAAAGTCCTTTATCAAAGAGGTTTTAGATAGTTTCTCTTGGGTTATTGTGGTATAAAATAATGCGATCTGTGAAGAGCATTTTCTATTTGGATACCTTTGACTTTCTTCTCTTGTCTAATTGCTTTAGCTTGGACTTCCAAAACTCAAAAGGGGTGAGAGTGGGAATTATTGTCTTTGTTTCAGGGAAATATTTTTGCTGAAATGTTTAGCTGTATCTTGGCTTTGGGTTTCTTGTAGATGACTCTATTTTGAGGTATGTTACATCTTTGTTCAAGTGGTTTTTTTTAAACACATTTTTATTTTAAAATTGTGGGTTACAGTTAAGGGTGAGGTATACAAATATGCATCATTCAAGCACACTTGTTAAGAAGAGGTGTCCCCCTGTCCCCAGATAGATATTTTTTTTTTTTGAGTTGGAGTCTCACTCTGTCGCCCAGACTGGAGTGCAGTGGCCGCTTCCGGCCACCGCAGCCTCGGCCTGCTGGGCTCCGGCGATCCTTCTGCCTCAGCCTTCCAAGTAGCCGGAATTACAGGCATGCACCACCACGCCCAGCTGATTTTTTGATTTATTGTAGAGATGAGGTCTCGCTGCCCAGGTGGGTCTCGAACCCGCGGGCTCAGGCAATTCACTCACCTCAGCCTCCCAAAGGCGCGGGATTACAGGCTGAGCCACCAAGCCCGGCTCCCAGATAGATATTGACTACCATTAACCCCACCAACCTTCCTCCCACCCCTCCCAATATTTTCCCACTACTGTCAATCCTTTTCTTATAGTATTATGATAGATGCTTAAGGTGCTCTTTTGAGTGAGAACGTGTGATACTCAGATCTTTGTTTCTGTGAGAGATCACTCAGTATTATATAGTCTAGTTCTACCCAGGTTGCTGCAAAATTCATGTTTTTGCTCTTTTTTATGGCTGTGTAGTATTTCATGTACCACAGTTTTTTAACCCAGTCCACTTTTGATGGAGAACATGGTTGGTTCCAGGTTCTTGCTATTGTGTATAATGCTGTGATAAACATACATGTGCAGGTATTTTTTTTATGAAGTGTTTTGAGTTCTTCAGGATATATTCTCAGTAGAGGGATTGTAGGGTTATATGGGAGGTCAATATTTAGAGCTTTTAGGTATCACCACACTGCTTTCTACAGCGGTTTCACTAGTTTACACTACCACCAACAGGAGTGTTCACTTTTCACCATATCCTCTCCAGCATCTGTTAATTTTTAGTTATTGATAGTGACCATTCTGACTGGAGTTAGATGGTATCTCAGTGTAGTTTTAATTTGCATCTTCTTGATGATTAGTGAGATTGAACATTTTTCTATATGTGGGCTGACCACTCGAATGTCTTATTTAGAAAAGTGTCAGTTCATATCTTTTGCTCACTTTGCAATGTCTTTTTTTTTTTTTTTCCAACACATTTGAGTTACTTGTAGATCCAAGATGTTAGGCCTTTGTCAGACATGGAGTTGGCAAATAATTTTTCCCAGTCTATGGGCTTTCTCCCTGCTTTCTTGATGGTTTATTTGGCTTTGCATTAGCGTGTCAGTTTAATGAGGTCCCACTTGTCCAGCTTTTAAGGTTCGTGTTTTGGGATTTTGTTCAGTAAGTGGATGGAGTTTCAACTTCCATAATGGTGTGTTCTGAATTTTCTAATGTTCTTATGGTTTGAGGTTTTACATTTAGGTCTCTGAATGATTTAGAGTTAATTTTTGTTTAAGGGGATAGATAGGGGTCTTGATTTTGTCTTCTGCATGTGATCAACCAATTTTCCCAGTACCATTTACTGAATAACTTTTCCTCACCCAGTGGTAGGAGGTGGGGGCTTTGCCGAAGATGAGTTGGTTGAGAAATTGAGGTTTTGCTTCTGGAATCTCAATTTTGGTCTATATGCCCGTCTCTATACTAATACCAAGCTGTTTTGATTATTGTAGCTTTATAGGTCTTGGTCATGTGACACCTCCTGCTTTGATTTTGTTGTTGTTGTTGTTGTTTTTTGTTTTGTTTTGCTGAAGATTGTTCTGGCTATTCTTGGTAGTTAGTGTTTCCATATGAATTCGTGTATTGTTTTTTCTAGCTCTGAGAAGAATGCTGCTGGTAATTTGATGGGTATTGCATGACATCTTTAGATTGCCTTAGATAAGATGGACATGTTCACAATATTGATTCTTCTAATCCATGGGTATAAAATAATTTTCCCTGTTGCCTGGGTCATCTTTGATTTCTTTGAGCAGTGTTTTAATTTAAACGTCTTTCATGTCTCTGGTTAGGAAGATGCCAAGGTATTTTATTTTTTTGTGGCTATTGTGAATGGGATTGTGATTTTTATTTGGGTTTCTGTTTGTTGATCATTGGTGTGAATAAATGTGATTGTCTTTTGCACATTTATTTTATAAACTGAGACTTTCCCAAAGTCTTTTATCAGTGCAAGGAGGCTTTTGACAGATTCTGTTGGGTTTTGAAGGCACACTATCATGTCATCTGCAAAGAGAGATAGATAACTCGACTTCCTCTTTTCCTATTTGGATACCCTGATCACCTTCTCTTTTATGATTGCTCTAGTCAGTAGTTTCAATAGTATATTTAACAGGAAGGGGAAGAGTGGGCATCCTTGTCTTGTTCCAGTTTTTAAGGAAAATTTTTTCAATTTTTATCTGTTTAGGAGTATGCTAGCTGTGGGTTTCTCGTAGGTGTCTTTTACTATTTTGAGGAATGTTTCATGTATGTCTAGATGTTTGAGGGTTTTTATCCAGAAGGGGTTCTCTATTTTATCAGAACCTTTTTCTGCATCTAATTATATAATCATGTGGTTTTTGTTCCAACGTCTGTTGAGGTATTTAATCACATTTATGGTCTTGTGAATGTTGAACCAGGCTTGCATCCCAGGGATGAAGCTTACTTGATCATGATGGATGATTTTTGAGATGTGTTGTTGAATCTGGGTTGCTAGGATCTTGATGCAAACTTTGGCATCTATATTCATCAATGATATTGGCCTGTAGTTGTGTTTTGTTGTTGGGTCTTTACCTCACTTGGATATCAATATGATGTTAGCTTCATAAAGTGATTTGGGGAAACTTACATCATTCTTAATTGCCTGGAATACTTTCAGTAGTATTGGCATCAACTCCTTCTTAAATGTCTTATATAATTCTGCTGGAAAGTCTTCTGGTTCATTGCTTTTTTCTGTAGGTAGTTTTCCTATTACATAGTTAATCACCTTGATTGTTATTAGTCTATTTAGGGTCTCGGTTTCTTCTTGTTTCAACCTACACAGGTTGTGTGATGTAAGAAAGTTCTCCATTTCCTTAAGATTTTCTTGTTTGTTTCCATACAAGTGCACAGAGTTGTCTCTAATGATCTTTTGTATTTCTTCAGGGTCAGATGTGACTTCATCTTTTGTGTTTCTGACTGTGTTTATTTGCACTTTTTCTCTCTTTTTCTTTGTTATTCTAGCTAGGGGACCATTGATATTGTTTATCCTTTCAAAGAACCAGGTTTTTGTTTCATTGATTTTTTTATATTAGCTTTCTGTCCTCTATGTCCCAGATTATGCTTTTATTTGGTGATCTGGATTCTTCTGCTGAAGTTACGATTTTGGTGATCTTGTATTTCCAGCTTTCTTGGGTGGCTTGTTATGCTGCTAACTTGTGATCCTTGCATTTTCTTCATGTGCTTTTGTAGAGATATGAATTCCCCTCTTACTACCGTTTTCATCACATCCTAGAGATTTGGTAAGATGTTTCCTCATTTTCATTTGTCTCCAGGTATTTTTCAGTCTCTGTTTTGATTTCATCATTCACCCCAGAGTTATTTAGTATCATGCTGTATAGTGTCCATGACATTGTTAGTTTGGGAGGAAGCCTGTTGTTGATGATGTTTATTTTTATTCTACTGTGGTCTGATAAGGTGCATGACAAAATTTCTATCTTTTTAAATTTGCTTATGCTTGATTTATGGCCAAGTATTTGGTCAATCTTAGAGTACGTTCCATGTGGTGATGAGTAGAGTGTACATTCTGGGGTCGTTGGATGGAGTGTTCTGTAGGTATCAGTTAAGTCCATTTGTTCAAAAGTCACATTGAGGTTCTTGATCTCATTGCTGGTTTTTTGCCCTGATGATTTGCCTAGGGTTTTGAGTGGGGTAGTGAAATTCCCAGTTGCTGGAGACCTGCTCCAACACGAGCGTTAGGGCCTGAGGCGAGAGAATCAAGAGTGGCAAAGAAAGAAGACACAAGTCAACTTTCTGGGTCGAGTTTGGGACTCTTCCAAAGTTTTCAATTTTCACATGCTTATATAAGGCATCTTCAATTCTCAACCCCCTCACATGTGTCAACAAATGCCCACACCATATTCTTTCTTCACAATCAATCATTTTACAATAATCTTTTTGTTTCTCCCTATCCCCTATTTGTTCCCATTATGTTAAATCAGTGAACAAGAACAAAACGACATTTACTAAAAATTAACTAAAATCTTTTAACCCTCACCCTTTTATAACATATTTCTAACTAAATTTTTACATGTGTCTTAGCAGCAATATATTGGCATTTACATTTATAACTAATTTTATTATTTCTTAATTATTTCCTATAAGCTTTTCCTATTATGTACCTATCTTTATTCTTATTTTACTTGTATGAATCATAATCTAATAATACTTTACAGCCTTTATCTAAATTATACCTGACTACTTTTGTATTTTATATTTATTTTTTATTCAATTATATTTATACATTATTCTATTTTTTATTGGTATAATTATTTTATATTTATTTTCTATTTAATTATTTTAATCATTCTTTTTATCTATATAATTACTTTATTTTATATTATATTTATATTACTAAATAATTTTAACCATATAAATTTATATCTACTATGTCTATACTTTCTTAAATCATGTTTAAAAGCAGTTGCCCTCCGGATTGACTTGTCTCAGGTCTCACAAACTTCCTCCTCCATCTTACCCGTCTAAGGTGTTATTTTAGTATAGGGTTTATTTACCATTAGAAATAAAGAATGCAGAAGTTTTTTTTATTTTCCTTATACACGATGGTTTTGCTTTTCATGGAAACAAAGGTAACAAAACATTCTCTAGTGTCTCTAATGGGTGTGCTTTTGCTGCTGTTCCTTTCTCATGTCTCAAGCATTAGTTTCACTAACACATCATACTCACCTATTATTAGTTAATGCTTTGTTTGTCTCCAGAAAGGGGTACTTTCTGTCTTATGCATGCACTCCTAAAGATAAAAGGGGCCCATCAACAGAATCCATGGGGCTTTGCTTCCGGCAGAGCAGCTTTAGCTGGGGCCTTCCTCCCATCCAGCATTTTTCCCATATTCGGGTAGCCTTCACTTTGTCTTCTGTTAGGAGTTGTGGCTTCCAACACCCAGCTATGATAGTGTTAGAGTCAATATCTTTTTTGAATTTACCTAGAAGCTGTTTTAAGAAAGTTGGCACTCTGATGTTGGGCGGATATATGTTTAGGATAGATATTTATTGTTGGATAGAACATTTTATCATTATGTAGTGGCCTTCTGTATCTTTTAAAATTTTTGATAGCTTAAAGTGCATTTTGGCTGAGATTAAGAATACAACTCCTCCTTGCTTTGTGTTTCATTCACCAGAAAATTGGTTTCTCATCCTCCTACTTTGAGTTTGTGAGTGTCCTTTCTAATGAAGTTAGTCACTTGAAGGCAATAAATTGTTACCTGGTGATATTTTATCCATTTTGCTATTCTATGTCTTTTCAGTGGTGCATTTAGTACATTCACATTCAGGCTAATTATTGAAATGTGAGAGTTGCTCCCTATCATAAGGTTTTCACAGAGTTGCTGTTGTCGTTACTGTTTGTTTCTTGTCTTTCTTTTGGTTTTGGAGTTGGTTTATGTGTGTTTTTAACCTTTTCCTATACTCTTGTGAAGAATTTTGGTCTTTTTTCCTTTTCTTCTGTTTTCAATACTTTCTTGAGTGTTTCTTGTAGTGGTGGTCTGGTAGCAGCATAGGTTCTTAGGGATTGGATATCTGGGAAAGATTTTAATTCTCCCTCACTAGTGAAGCTTAGCTTGGCTAGGTAGGTTATTCTCAGTTGAAATTTTTTAACTTTTAGAACTTTGAAGTAGAGCTCCAAGCTCTACTAGCCTGGAGGGTTTCTGTAGATAAATCTGCTGCTATTCTAATTTGGTTTTCCCTGGTAGGTAATCTGACCTTTTTCTCTTGCAGCCTTTATGATTTTTTCTGTCACAACTACTTTGTTTAGGCGAATTATTATATGTCTGCAAGTTGGTCTTCTCATTTGTTCTCTTGCAGGGGTTCTATGAATCTCCAAAATGGGTGTCACAATGACTAACTCTCATTTGTGATGCATGCTGCATTTTCTGAGTCTCCTCCATAGTGAGTGCCCCAGTGACTGACCCTCCTTTGTGATGGATATCCCCGTGAATTAGCCTCCTCCATAATTGGTGTTCCATTGACTAAAACACTAAAATTGTTGACCCAGTAACAGGCACTCCAGTGATTGACCCTCCCCAATAATGAGTGTACCACTACTTGTTCTTCTCTGTCATAGTTATCTCAGAGTGTAGCCTCCCCTGTTATGGGTGCCCAAGAGTCTGGTCCTCCTTTGTGATGGGTGCCTTAGTGTGTACCCAATATCTATTATGAGTTCCCCAGCAACTGGACTTTGCATGTGAAGGATGACCCAGTCACTAAACCTCCTCCTTGAAGTGTGCCTTAAGTAGCTGGCCTCCTTTGTGATGGGTGACTCAGTGACTGGTTCTCCTTTGAAATCACTGCTCCAGTGATTGGTCCTTGTCTAAATGGGTGCCCTGGTTTCTGGACCTCCTCTGGAATGGGTGCCCCAGTTACTACCCCTCCTCTTTGATGGCAACGTCTGTGACTGACATTCATTTGTGATGGATGCCCTAGTCTTGGGCCTACTCCTAATGAGTCCCCTAGTGATTTGTTAGCCTCAGTGATTCGTGTTTTACTGAGTGACCCAACTCTATGATAGGTGCTTTACTGGCTCTGCCTCCTCTGTTTTAGATGCTCCAGTAACAAACCTTCCTCTGTAATGGGTACCACACTGACTTTGCCTCCTTTGTAATGGCTGCACCTGTTAACTGGCCTGCCACTATGATCAGATCTCCAGTAACTAAACCATTCTAATGCCTACTACAGTGCTTGCCTATTTTCATGATGTGTGCCTCCGTGACTGTCTCCTCTTTTGGATGGGCCACGAAATAACTGATTCTTCTTTGTGATGGGTTCCCCCACTGACTTGTACTCTATGAAGTCTGTCTCTGTGGCAGGCTGTGCTCTCTGATGGGTGCCCCAGTATCTGGCCCTCCTATAAAATGTGCCCCAATGACGGGCATTCCTCTGTGATGATTTTCCCAGCGACTGGACCTCATTTGTCATGGATGTTCTAGTGTCTGGTCCTCCTCTGTGATTAGAGCTCCAGTAACTGACACTGCTTTGTGCTCAGAGCACCAGTGACTGACCCTCATCCATGATGAATGCCTCAGTGACTAGCCGTCCCATGTGATATATGCCTCTGTGGTTATCCTTTGTGATGTGTGCCTCAGTGACTGTTTCATTGACTGGCCTACATCTGCCAGGGGTGCCTCAATGGCAGTCACTCTTTTTGCTGGATGCCTCATTGACAGATCCTATTCTTTGATTCATGTTCTAGTGACAACCTCTCCTCTCTTTTCAGTGCTCCAAAGATTGGTCCTTCTCTTAATTATTTTCCCAATGACTGGCCCTCTTCTGGGATTGGTGCCTTAGTAAATGATCTTCCTCTGTGATGGGTGTTTCTGTGACAGGCACTCCTCTATGATGGGTGCCTCCATGACAGTCCCTCCTCTGTGATCAGTAACCCAGTGATTGTCCCTCATCCTAATGGGTGCCCCAGTGACTTGCTCTCCTTTTGGATGAGTGTCTTCATGATGACCCTCCTCTGGGATGTGTGCCTGAGTGACTTGCTGTCTTCTGTGGTGGTGCCTCTGATATGGGTGCAACAGTGATTAGCCATCAACTATGATTTGAGTCTAAGGTACGAGCATTCCTCTGTGTTGTGTGGCCAGTGACTTTACCTCTTCTGTGATGAATGACTCAATGACTGTGGCGATGACTCAGTGAAAGACCCACCAGTATATTTGGTGCAAAATTGACTGACCATTCTTTGTGATTGTTTCTCCAGTGACTGGTTATTTTATGTAACCAGACACCCAGTGATTGGTCCTCCTATGTATGAGTACTCCTGTGATATGTCCTTCTATGTGATTAGTGTCCCAGTGATTGGTCATCTTTCTAATTAGTGTCACAGTGACTGGTTCTCCTCTGTGATGTGTGCCTCATTGTTTGCCCCACTTGATAATGTGTCTCAGTGAGTTGGTCTCCTCTGAGATGTGTATCCAGGTGAGTGGCCCTCCTCTCAATGGATTCCCACAGTGACTGGCCATCCACTATTGTGGGTGCCAGAGACTGACCCTCTTGTGGGATGGTGTCTCAGTGAATGGTTCTCCTCTGTGATGGGAGCCTCAGTGACTGGCTCTCCTCTGTGATCAGTGCCCCAGTGACTGACCCTTCACCTTATGGTTGTTACAGTGTCTGTCCCCATCTGGGATGGGTGCCTCAGTGAATGGTCCTCCTCTCTGATGGGTGACTTGGTGACCAACTCTCCTCTGAGATGGTGTCCCTGTGACATTTCCTCCTCTCTGATGGGTACACCGTTGATTATCCATCTTATATGAAGGGTGCTCCAGTGACTAGTCTTCTCTGATGTGTGCCTCAGTTACAGGCCTACCTTTGTGATAGGTGCCTCTGTGACTTGCCTTCCTCCTATTGGCGCCCCAGTGACAGGTCTTCATCAGTGATGGATCGTTTAGTGATTAGTCTTCATCTGGGAAAAGTGCCTCTGTAACTGGTACTCCTCTCTTATTGGTGCCCCAATGACAGACCCTATGTCTAGTACTTCTCTTGGATGGGTTTCTCAGTGACTGACCCTCTTCTTTGATGGGTGTCTCAATGACTAAATTTTCTCTGTGATGGTGCCCCAGTGTCCATTAATCCTGTATGATGGGGGTTCCATTACTCCTCTGTGAAGGGATCCCCAGTGACTGACCTACCCCTTAGATGTTTCTTGCAGTGACTGGTTCTCCTTTGTGATGGGTACCCCAGTAACTAGAATTTTCTGTTATGGGTGCCACAGTGAATGGTCCTCTTCTATAATGGGTGACCCAAGAATGGAACTCTTCTGAGATTGGTGCCACAGTGATTGGTTCTCCACTGTGATCAGTACCCCATTGACTGGGTTCATAATGGCTAGTACTTCTCTTAGTTGGGTGCCTTGGTGAATGGCTCTCCAATATTATTCAGGTCCCAGCGACTATCCCTCCTCTGTTATCCATGACCCAGTGACTGATCCTTCTCCTATTTGGTGCTCTAGTGACTGGCACAACTCTGTGTAGTGTGTCCCAATGATTGGGTCTCATCTGTGATGGATGCTTTATTGAATTTGATTCCTCTGTTATTGGTGTCTCAGTGACTTTCCCTCTTCTATGATGGATGCAAAGTGACTGTTCCTCTCCTGATGGGAAACCCAAGGCTAGCCATTCTCTTTGATGGTTGCACCAGTGAGTAGCCTTCTTCTATGAAGAGTGCCTCAGTGATTGATCCTCTTACTCAAGAGTGCCCTAGTTTCTGGCATTCCTCTGAGTTGGGTGTCTCTGTGACTAGAACTTCTTTGGATGAGTGGCTCAGTTAATTCTCTTCCTCTGTGATCATTGGCTTAGTGACAGGACCTCCTTCTGAGTAACTAGTGACATGCCCTTGTCTTGGATGGAAGACTCAGTGGCAGTTTTCCCTGTGGGATGACTGCAGTGGTCACTGGCCTTAATATGTGATGGGTGCTTCAGTGACTGGCTCTCTTCGTTGATAGTTCCCCAGTGACAATTATTCTTCTAATGGGTTACCACGTGATTCGCCTTTCTCTGTTATTGGTACCCCATAAAATTACTGTCTTCTGTGATATTTGTTCCAGTGACAGCTCTCCTCTGTAATTGATGTCCCAGTTACTAGTCATTTTCTGTGATGAGTGCTCCAGTGACTCACTCATCTTTATAATGGGTGCCCTAATTTCTGGGTTTCCTTAACAATGGGTGCCCCAGTGACTGGCACTATTCTGTGAAGGGGTTTCGGTGATTGGGTTTCCTAAATAATACACTTTCTTTTGACTGATACTTCTTTTTGATTGGTGGTTCAGTAACTAGCATATTTCCAAATTAGCTTCCTCAATGACTAGCTGTCCATTGTGGTGTGTGTTCCAGTAACTGGATATCCCCAATAATTGGTTTCCCAGTTACTATTCCTCCTCTGTGATTGGTGTTACAGTAACTTTATCTCCTTCATAACTGATGTGCCAGTAACTAGTTATAATCTGTGGAGGGTTTCTAATTACTGGATCTCTTCTTTAATAGATGCCCCAGTGGCTGCAGCTCCTCTGAGATGTGGCCCAGAGACTAATGCTCATCTGTGATGTGTGTTCCACCTACTCAGCCTCCTCTAACATCGGTGCTTCAATGATAGACCCTCCTTTGTGATGCCTTTTGCAGTTAATGAACCTCTTCCAAAAGTGTGCCCCATTGACTGCACCTCCTTTGTGAATGGTGCTCTCCTGACTTTATTTATAACGTGTGCCCCAATGACTAGACATCCTCAGTAATGGATGCTCCTTTGATTGGGCCTCCTTTGTGATTAGTGACTCATCTATGTGTCCTCCTTCAAATTGTGTGCCCCAGTAACTAGACTTCCTCTGTGATGAGTGTTTCACTAATTGTACCTCCTCCATAATTGGTGACATAGCTGCTATCCCTCTTCTGTGACAGGTGTCCCACTGGCTGGCTCTCCTCTGTGATATATGCCACAATGAGAGGGTCTCCTGTGTAATGAGTGTCCCAGTTAGTGGTCATTCTTTGACATTGGTGCCACAGTGCCTGACACTCCTTTTAGTAAAATACCCCAGTGACCAATCCTTCTTTCTTATGAGTGCTGCATCGCTAGCTTTCTTCTGTGATTGCTACCCCAGTGACTAGGCCTCCTCAGGGATTGGTGTGCCAGGGACTGGCCCTCCTCCATAACTAGTATCCCAATGACAAAACTTTCACTGTGAGGTGAATCACTATAACAGGGCCTAAATCAAAATCGATGCCCCAGTGACAAATCGTCCTTTGTGATGGGGTTTCCTTTGACTGACCTCCTAGGTGATGAGTGTCCCTCTGACTGGACCTCCTGTGTGATGGGAGTACCAGTGACAGGCCTTCCCCTATAGTGGGTACCCCAGTGACTGGCCCACCTTTTTGAAGGGTGCCAAAGTGACAAGTTATCCTCTGTGATCAGTGTCCCTTTATACTAGTCTACTTCTGTGATGCTTGTCTTTGTGTCTAACCTTCCTATGCGATGGATTATGCTCTGTGATGGCTTGTCCAGTAACCTCCCCTCCTCTCTGATCAGTTCCCCAATGACTGGTTCTCCACTGTAATGGCTGCCCCCAGTGAATGACTGTTTTTTGTGTGATGGCTGACACTGTGATTGACTTTTCTCTGTTTTAGGTGTCCCAGTTACTTATCATGCACTGTCAGGTGTGTTCCAATGACTGGTCTTCCTTTGTCACAAGTGGCCCAGTGGCTATATTCCTTTATGATTTCTGTCCCAGTGATTAAATTTTCTATATAATTGGTCCCCCAGGGAATAAGTTTTCTTCATTATGGGTTTCCAAGTTACTGGGCCTGCTCAGTGCTTTGTAACACACTGAGTGGTCTTCCTCCATGATGGTTGTCCCTGTATCTGGTCTTTCTTACTAATGGGTGACACAGTAACTCCCTCTCCTCTGTTATGCATGAACCCAGTGACTAGCCCTCCTCTGTGATGGGTTTTCCAATTCCTAGCCCTCCTTTGTGATGGGTGATCCAGTGGCAGTAATTCCTCTGTGATGGATATCCTACTGACTGGCCCTCCACTGTGATGGGTGCCTAGGTAACTGGCCCTCTACAGTGATGGGTGCCCCAGTGACTGGCCTTCCTGTTTGATGAATGATGCAGTGACTAGCTGTCATCTGTTATCCTCGGTGAGTAGCCTTCTTCTTTGATTAGTGTCCCAGTGACTGACACTTCTTTGCAGCAGGACTTAAAGTTACTTGGCCTTCTCAATAATGGTTTTTCAGTTATTAGATCACCTGTGCAATGGATGACGTAGTGACTGGTACTCCTCCCAAAAGGTTACCCCAGTGATTCTCCCTTCACTGTGTTGTGTGCTCTAATAAGTATATATTCGGTTATTGGTGCCCAAGTGATTTGTCCTCTTCCTTAATGGGTGCTCCAATTACTCTCTGTCCTCTGTGATGGGTGCCACAGAGACTAGTCTTTCTCTATGATTGGTGTCTCAGTGACTGTCCATTCTCTCTTATGAGTGCCCTGGGTTTTGGTCTTCCTCTTTGATGGTTGCCCTAGTGTTTAGCTCTCCTCTGTGATTTGGGCACCAGTGACTGTGTATCTTCTGTGATGGGTGAACCAGTAACTTGCCCCTTTGATATTGGAGCCGAAGTGTTTGGCCCACTTTTTAATATATGCCCCAGTGACTGGGCCTACTCTATGATTGGTGTTTCAGCGACTTGTCCTCTTCTTTTGATTGCTCAACACCTAGTATTTCTCTGTGTTGGTTGCAAAATGGCATATTTCTCCACTGTGCTTGGTGCTACATTAATTGGGCGTCCTCCTTATGGGTAACGCAGTGACTAATTCTCCTCTGTGATAGGTACCACAGTTCCTCATCCTCCTCAGTAATAGCTACCTCATTGACTGTGACTCCTCTGTGATGGTCATCATAGTGAATAACCCTTCTCTGTAAGGCATACCACAGTGACTTGGTCTCCTTTGTCATGAGTGCTTCAGTCACTTTCCATTCTGTCCGATGTGAACCTCAGTAACTGACTCTTCTCTTAATTGTGTGTCACAGTGACACTCTTTCATGGATCCCTCAATGACTGGCTCTTCTCTATGATCAGTGCTCCAGTGACTGTCTATTCTCTGTCATCAATGACCTAGCGAGAAGTCCTCCTTTGTGATCAGGACCCCAATGGCTGGCCCTCCTCTACAATGGGTGGCCTAGTTACTTGCCATGCCTTGTGATGGGTGACTTGCCTTCCTTTATAATGGATGCCGCAGTGACTGGCCTCCTGTGTAATGGGAGTTCCAATAACTGGGCCTCCTCTTTAATGGATGCCCAGTGACTAGCCCACCTCTGTGAGAGGTGTTTTAGTGACTGGCCATTTTTCACATGCGTGCTCCATTAAGTTACCCTCCTCTTGGATGGATGTCCCAGTGACTGGCACTCCTCTGTGATAGGTGCACCAGTGGATAGGTTTCATTTGTGTTGGGTGACTAAGTGACACTTCTTCTTCTGGGATGGGTGCTTCAGTGACATACTTTGCTTGTGATGGGTTTCACAGTGACAGGGGCATCCTTGTGATGGCTGCATCAGTTACTGAACTCCTTTGTGATGGGTGTTCCATTGATTGGTCCAACTCTGACTGGTGATCCACTGATTAGGCTCCCCCTTAAGTAGCTGTGCCAGTGAGTAGGCCTCTGTGATCAGTCACTGGGCCTCCTCTTTAATGGATGTCCAGTGACTAGCCCACCTCTGTGAGAGGTGTTTTAGTGACTGGTCATCTTTCAAATGCGTGCTCCATTAAGTCACCCTCCTCTTGAATGGATGCCTAGTGACTGAGTCCTCCTCTGTTAGGAGAACCACAGTGACCGACCTTCCCCTTAATAAGTGCCCAATTAAGTGCTTGCTATGTGATGTGTGACTCAGTGAACATCCCTCCTCTGTTAATCATGTCCCATTGACTAAACCTTCTCTGTTATTGGTACCCCAGTGATTTTCCTCCTCTGTGACCAGAGCTCCAGTGACGGGTCCTCTTTCTACTGGGTGATAATGACTGGGCCACCTCTGTTATAGGTACTTCCATGACTGACCATCCTCTGTGATAACTGCCTCAGTGACTGACTTTTCTATGATCGGTGCAAAAGTGACTAGCCCTCCTCTGTGATGGGTGCTCCAGTGTTTGGGCCTCCTCCTAATGGGTGTTACAGTTTCTGGTCCTCCTCTATAATCAGTGCTGTGACTAGCACATTACCATAATGAATGCTGTAGTGATTAGCCCTCCTCAGTAATGTGTGCTATAGTGACTGGTACTCCTCTGGAAAGGATGCCAAGAGAAGGACTCTACTATGTGATGGGTGTCCCATTGTCTGACTCTCCTTTCTGAAGTCTGCCACAGTGACAGAGCCACCTCTATAATGGATCACCCATTGACTGTCCAACTTCTGTAATGTGTGCCACGCAGTTGCTCTTCTATGATTGGTGTTCCAATGACTGGCCATTCCATGATATGAGTGTGCCAGTGACTAGCCCTTTATCCTGATGTGTATCCAATGACTGGACCTCCTCATTGACAAGTGGCCAAGTGATTGACCTTTTGCTGAGATTGTTGTCCATGTGACTGTCCCTCATTCATAACAGACGCCCCAATGATTGGTCTTCCTCTTGATGAGTGACCGATGACTGAGTTTCCTCCATAATAAGTCCTGCAGCGACTTAGTGTCCTCTGTGATTGGTGCCCCAGTTACTGGCACTCCTCTATGATCAGTGTTCCAGTGTCCTACTCTCCCCCTATTGATTGTTCCTTGTATTTGTACTCCTCTGTAATGTATGTCCAAACAACAAGTCTTCTTCTATGATTGTTACAACAATCTGTGATGGGTTCCTCAGTGACTGAATCCCCTCTCTAATGGGTGCAAAACTGACAAATTTTTCCTCTGTGATGGGTGCCCCAGTGAAGCGAACTCCAAATAATGGGTACCCCAGTGACTAACTTTCCTATATGATGGGTGCTTCCATGACTGGCCTGCTCTGTGTTGAGTGCCTTGGTAACTGGCTCACTTCTGTGCTGTGTCTTAGTGATTGACTGTACTCTGTGTGAGTTGTTGCAATGAATGGTTCTCCACTGCGATTGGTGCTGCAGGTAATAATCTTCTTTTGTTATGGGTGCCCCAGTGACTGACCCTCCTCTGCAATGTGTGCCATAGTGACTGGCACTCCTGTGTGATGCATGCCCAAGTGACTGGCCCTTCACTGTGACAAGTGTTCCAATGACTTGTCCTTTTCCACTGTAGGTGCTCTGTTGACTGTAACTCCCATGTGATTGATGACTCATTGACTTCCATTCCCCAAATTGGGTGCCAGTTTGACTAACCTTTCTCTGTGATGAGTGTTCCAGTAATTCAGTCTCCTATACAATGGAGATCCCAGTGACTATACCCCTTTTGTTATGGTTTCTTCAGTGATTGGATTTCTTCTATGATAAGTGTTGTGACTAGCTCTCCTCTGTGATAGATACCCTTCTACCTGTTTCTCCTCTATAATCAGCATCCCAGTAAATTTTTCTCCTAGATGAAGGGTGCCCCAGTGACTGGCTTTTCTCTGTGAAAAACACGCCCAAGTGACTGATCTGTCTCTGAAGTGCCATATTAGATTTCCTCTGTGAATGCTGCCCCAGGGATATAATGTGTGACTCATTGACTCTATCTCTGTCATTATGGGTGCCCCCAGACTGGACCTCCTCAGGGATTGGTGTCACAGTGACTGGCACTCTTTCTTATCGGTTGCCCCATTCTGATGAGTATTCCAGTACTGGGCCTACTTTTTAATGGTTACCTCAGTGACAAGACCTCCTTTGGGATGAGGTTCCCAGCGAGATGCCCTATTTAGTGATGAGTGCTCCAGTGACTGCCCTCCTCTGTGATGGATGTCACAGTGACACGTCCTCCCGTATGATAATTGTCATAGTGACTATCCTTACTGTAGGTTGCACGCCTTAGTGGCTGGCTCTTCTGTGATGGGTGACACAAAGAATGGCCCCGCACTATGATGGTTGACTCATCTCATCTGAGTTGTTTATCTGATCTGAGTTGCCTCAGTGCCTGGTCTTCCCTTGTGATACTTGTCCCAGTTTATGGCCTTCTGTGATGGTTGACCCTGTGTCTGCCTCTCTTCTGTGATCAGGTTCCCAGTTACTAGGCCTGTTCTGTGAAGGGCACAACCCTGACTGCTCCTCCACTGTAACTGTGGTCCACTGGCTATGACTCCTATGTTATGGGTGCTCTTGTGAGTGGCTCTCCTCTGTGACATCTGCCTCAGTGACTGTCTGTGATGGGTGTGAAAGTTACTAGCGCACCTCCATGATGGATGTCCCAGTGACTTGGCCTCTTCCTAATGGGTGATTCAGTGGCAGTGCCTCATTTGAGAAAATGGGTCAGTTACTGAACCTTCTCTGTGATTGATGCCCTAGTGAATTGCCCTCCTCCTAATAGATGCCACAGTGATTGCCCTCCTCTATGATCACCACTTTAGTGACTGAGACCCCTCCTAATTGGTGCACCAGTGACTAGTCCTACTATATGATGAACGACTCATGATAGGTCTTCCTCTGACATGGATGCCTCAGTAAAAGTTCTCTGTGATAGGTACCCCATTACAATCTCTATTGTGATTCTTGTTCCAGTGTATGACTCTTCCCTGTAATCCATGCCACAATGAGTAGCCTTCTTCTGTGATGAGTGTCCCAGTGACTGGTCCTACTCTATATGTGTCCCAGTGACTAGCATTACTTTGTTATGGGTGACCTTGTGAATTGTAACTCCTGTGGGAATGGCACCTCGGTGATTGGCCCTTTAAATAATGGATGCCCTTATTATCCCTCCACTGTGGTCGGTGTTTTAATAACTTGGTCAACTTATAATGGGTGCCCCAGCAAAAGGCCTACCTTTGTGATTAGTGTATCAACGACTGACCCTTCTAAGTGATGGGAGAGTTGTTGACTAGTCTACCTTTGTTATGTATGTTCCTGTGACAGGACCTCCCCCATGATGGGTACCAAAGTAAAAAGTACTCATCTTTTTTTATGGGTGTCCCAGGGAACAAATCCACTTCTGTGACACTTGCATTTCTGGTTGACCCTCTCAGAGATGGTTTCCAAAATGACTGGCTCTGTTTGGGGATGGTTGGCCAAAATCCTCTTCCTCCAATTGAATAGATATCCCTCTGACTCGAGTTCAACGTGATGGGTGCTCCAGTAAACAGCCCTCTTCTCTAAAGACTGATCCAGCAGACCCAGTGACTGACTCTTCTCTGTAGTGAATGCCCAGTGACTAGGCTTGCTCTGTGAGGACTGCACAGTGACTGGCCCAGCACTGTGATTGTTGCCCCAATGATTGGCCCTCCTCTGTGAAAAAAGCTTCAGAGACTTATTCATATCTGTGATGGGTGCCCTGGTGACTAGCTTTTCTCTGTGACTGCTGGCCCAGTGACTCAATGCCTTCATAATGGGTATCCCAGTGACTAGCCCTTTTCCACAATGGGTGTCACAGTAATGAGCCTCCTCAATGATGTGACACACAGAATTACCCTTCTCCACAATGGGTGCCAAAATGACTATTTCTTCTCTGTGATGGATATAATGGTGCCCCAGTGGGAAGCCCTTCTTTGGGAATGGTGTCCCAGTGACTGTCCCTCCTCTTTTATAAGTGCTTCAGTGAATGACTCTTTTCCATGATGGGTGCCCAAAAGGATAGCCTTCCACTGTAATGGGTGCACTGGCAACTCTTTTTCCCCCTACTGGGTGTTCCAGTGACTGGTCACGCATATATCTGATGGGTGACTCAGTGACTAACCTACCTCTGTGAAGGGTGTCGTACTAATGGGGCTCCTTCCTAAAGGCTTCCCTCGTTGTCAGTCTTCATTTGTGATCAGTGTCCTATCGCCCGGTCCTCATTTGCTGTGTATGCTCTAATGACTAGCCCTCCTCTGTGATTGTTATTCCGGTGCCTGGCCATCCTCCATAATGGGTGCATTATGGAGGGTGGATTTTAAATTTCTTCTTAATAGGCATCTCAGTTATTGACTCTCCTCTGTGATGTATGTCAGTCACTAGACATCCTTTATGATATGTGTCCAAAAGACTGGTACTCTTCTTGACGGGGCCTCACTGACTACCTGTCTTCTGTGTTGGTTTCCCCAGTAACTAGTAACCTTCGTTATCAGTGCCCAGGTACCTAGACCTCCTCTGTGATGGGTGACCCTCTAAATGTCCCATTCTATTATCAATGCCCCAGAGATTGACCCACTTCTAATTGTTGACTTGGTGACTGGGTTTCCTCCGTGATAGTTGCCTCAGTGACTAGCCCTCTTTTCTGTTATTTGCCTCTGTGACTGGCTTTCCTATATGATGGTTGCACAGGTGACAGTCCTTCTCTGTTGTGGGTGCCACAGTGATTGAAGTTCCTCCTAGTGGGAGCCCAGTAATTGGCCCTCTTATATGAGGGGTGCTTCCTCTTATATGAGGGGTGATTGGCCCTGCATTGGAATGTGTGCTGCAGTGACTAGGCCTCCTCTGTGATTGGTTACTGGTTCTTCCTCATAATGGTTGGGCAAATGATTAGTACACCTCTTTGATATGTCTCCTACCTAATAGGCCTCCTCCACAACAGGTGTCTTTTTGATCGGACCTCTTTAGAAATGGGTGCCCCAGTGACCGTTCATACTCCATCATGTGTATCAGAGTGACAGTGCCTCCTCTGTGATTGGTGACCCAGTGACTGGCCTTCATAAATATTGGATGCCCCAGTAACTAGACCTAATTTATTTTGAAAGGTGCCTTAGTGACTTGACCTCCTCCATTTTGGATGCTGCAGTGACTGATATTCCTCTGTGATTGTTTCCCCAGTGACTAGCATTCTACTATGATAGGTGCTGACCTTCTCCAAAATGGGTACTCCAATGACTTCCCCTCCTCTATGATGGAAGTCCCTGTGACTAGGAATCCTATATAACAGGTGCCCCAACTCACCTACCTGTGTGAAAACCCATCCCCTTAGTGAGTGTCTTAGTGACTTCTCTCATTTTTGTTTGATAACTCAATGCCTGGCCCTCCCTCTTGCCTGCAGTGGATATCAGTAGACATCAGAGGGTAATCATCACATAGGAGAGCCAGTCACTGGGAAATCCACCACAGAGGACAGATAGACACTGGGGCACTTAATATCCTCTGTAATAGGTGATCCAGTGACTGACCCTCATTAGTGAGGGTTAACCCAGGCACTGTACTACTTTTTAAAAATCTTTTATGTGTGTGTTTGTGTGTTGGAGTCTTACTCTGTCACCCAGACTGTACTGCAGTGGCCACTTCCGGCCACTGCAGCCTCGATCTGCTGGGTCCGATGAGACTTCCTCCTCATCCTTCCAAGTAGCTGGAACTACAGGAGCACGCTACCATGCCCGGATAATTTTTTGATTTATTGTAGAGATGAGGTCTCACCAAGTTGCTCATGTGGTTCTCGAACCGGCGGGCTCAGGCTATTCACTCACCTCAGCCTCCCAAGCTGCGGGATTACAGGCTGAGCCACCAAGTCCAGTCTGAACTACTTTCTGATGGATGTCCCAGAGCCTGGCCCTCCACTGTAATGGTGTCCCGGTAACTGGACTTACTTGGTGATTAGAGACCCAGTGCCTATATCTTCTCATGTATGTATGTCCAGTGACTAGGCACCTTTTCTGATGGGTGTCCCTGTGAGTGGCCCACCTTTATTATAAATGTTTCATTGGTTATCCCTTTTTCTAATAAGTGCCCCAGTGATTGGATCTCCCCTGTGAGATATGCCCTAGTGAATGGGACTCCTCTGGGATGGGGGTTTCAGTGAATGTGTCTTCTTCTTTTTTTTTTTTTTTTTTGAGTTAGAGTCTCACTGTCACCCAGACTGGAGTGCAGTGGCCACTCTCGGCCACAGCAGCCTGGACCTGCTGGGCTCTGACGATCCTTCTGCCTCAGCTTTCCAAGTAGCTGGAACTATGGGTGCATGCAACCATGCCCGGCTAATTTTTTTGATTTATTGTAGCGATGAGGTCTCGCCTGCCCAGGGAGATCTCTAACCCTCGCACTCAGGCAATCCACTCACCTCAGCCTCCCAAAGGCGAGGGATTACAGGCTGAGCCACCGAGCCCGGCTAATGTGTCTTCTTCTAATGGATGCCTCATTGACAGTCTCTCCTCTGTTATGGCTTTCTTTCTGACTGACCTGTGTCTGTGATAGGCGCCTCAATGGGTGACACCTTTGTGATGGGTGCCTCAGTAACTAACCCTCATCTATAATGGCTGCCCATATGACTAGATCTCCTCTGTGCAGTGTGTCCCACTGATTGACTCTTCTCTGTAATGTGCGTCCCAGTGACTGGTTCCCCTCTGTGATAGTTGTCCAGTGACTGGACCTCCTTTGTAATTATGTCCCTTGATACTGGCCCTTTTCCGTGATGGTTTACCAGTGGCTGGTACTCCTCTGTGATGAGTGCACCAGTGACTGATGAATGGTGCCGCAGTGACTGACTCTCCTGCATCATAGGGGTCCAGTGGGTGGGTCAGCTCTGTTATTGATAATACAGTGACTTGTTCTCCATCATAATGGTTGCTTCAGTGACTGGACCTCCACCATAATGATTGACCAAATGTCTACCTTTCCTCTGTAAAGATTGTCCCATTGATGGTCCTCCTCTCTTTTGGATGACTCAATGACTGCCCCACTGTTATTAATGTGGCATTGAGTTGCCTTTCTCTGCATAGGTTTATGAGTGACTAGCCCCCCCCCCCCGTGAGTAGTAACCACCTCTGTTATGGATGACACAGTGGCTGGTCCTTCTCTCTAAAAAGTGACTCACTTTTTTTGTGTGATTTGTGGCCTAGTGACTTGTGGCTTTTGTTATGGGGTCCCTAATGACCCATTCTCCCCTATGATGGATAATTCACTGTCTGAGCCCCCTATGTGTTTGATGTCTCATTGTCTCATATTTCTGTGTCCCAGTAACTGGCTCATCCCTGTATTCAGAGACTAAGTGATTGACTCTCCTTCTATCGGGGGCTCCAGTGACTGGTCCTTCTCTGGGATGGGTGCCTCAGTTATTAGCCCTCCACTGTGATAGTTGTCTCCATGATTGGGTATCCTTTGATATGCGTACCTAAGAGACCTGTCCTTCTCTGTGATGGGTACCCCAGAAACTGGGACTCTTCATAATAGGCCCCGGTGACAGGACCTTGTCTGAGATTGGTGCCATATTACTGACTTTTCTCTATGGTAGATGTTTCAGTGAAATGTACCTCCTCTGTAATATGTGCCCTACAGACAAGATCGCCTCCGTGATTTGTGTAATGGTGACTGGTCTTCACTATAATTGGTGTGATTGGGCCTCCCTGTAATTGGTGCCAACCTGACTGTCCATCCTTTTTGAAATGTGCTCTAGTGAGGAATCTTTTCTGGGATAGGTGGCCTAGGAACATGACCTCCTCTAAAATGGATGCTTCAACAACTAGCTCTCCTGTGTTGTCTGATGTAATTTCAGTGCCTCCTTCGTAATATGTGCCCCAGTGATTGACCCTTCTCTGCGTTGTTTTGTATCACAGTAAGTGGGGCTCCTCCAAATAGGTTCTCCATTGACTGATATTCCTCTTTGCTTTGCACCCCAGTGACTAGTACTCTGCCAAATTCAGTTCCCTGCGTCTTCTCCTCTTCTGTGATGGGTGTTCCATTAGCTGGGGCTCCTGCATAACTGGTGTCCAAGTGATTACTCTTCCTTTGTGATGGGTGTCCCAATGACTTGCTTCCCCCTTTGGGGGTGTCTTTGTGAATAGCTGTCTCCTTTGATAGGTGGCCTAGTGACTTAGCATCCTCTATAATGGGTGCCACAGTGACTGTCTCTCCTCTGTGATTGATGCCCCAGTGACTGGGTCTACTTTATAATAGATGTCTCATTGACCAATCCACCTCTATTATGGGATCACCAGTGACTAGATTTCCAATAGTTCAATATTCCAGTGTGACATGATCTCCTACATTATGGGTGCAACAATGACTACCACTTCTCCATTATTAGTTTCCCAGTAACTGTGACTCCTCAGAGATTGGTACCCAGGGACTGGACCTCATCCATAATGCATGACCTAGTGACAAGCCCATCAATGATGGATGGCCCAGTAACTGGGTCCACCCCATAATGGGACCCCCAGTGACAAATCCTACTCTATTATGGGTGGGCCCAGTGACTGGACCTCCTCTGTGATTGGACCCACATTGACTGAACTTCCTCTTGAATAGTTGCTCAGTGACTAGTCCTCCTCTGTGATGGGTTTTCCCTTTACTGTGCTTTCTCCATGATCTACGCTTACTAGCCCTAATTTTTGATGGTATTCCAGTGACAAGGACGCCTCAATAATGTATGCCCCAGTGATTAGGCCTCCTCTAGGATTGGTTCCCAAGTGACTGGTCTTTATATATTATGGGTGCCTCAGTGACTAGCCTATATTGTGATGGCTGTCATGTCACCTATTGCACAATGGATGCCCCAGTACTATGATGTAAACCCCAAGTTTTGGCCATTCTCTGGAATGCAGGTCCCAGGGAAAATTCCTCTTCTGTGATGGTGACCTAGTAACTGAGTCTCCTCCAATGGGTGCCCCATGACTAGCCCTCCACTGTGAAGGTTGTTCCAATGGTATGTCTTCCTCCATAATGGGTATACCAATGACAGGTCCTCCTTTGTTATGGGTATCATGGTGTCTAGATCTCCTCTGTAGTGGTTGCTTCAGTGAGTAACACTCTTCTGTGTAGAGTGCCTGACTGAGCAGTCCTCTTCTGTTTTGACTGTTATAGTGAGTATCCTGCCTTTTAAATGAGTGCCCCAATGGCCACATCACCTCTGTACTGGGTGCCCCATTGACTAGTCCTCCTTCAAGATTGGTGTCCCAGTGACCAGCTTTCTTCTGGGATGTGTGTCACATTGAGAAGTCCTCATGTGTTATGTGAGTTCCAGTACTAAACCTGTTCTGTGATACATAGCTTATTAACTGATCCTGCTCTATTAAGAGTCCCCAAGTGACTGACCCTCTTCTGTGAAAAATGTCCCAATGACTGATACTTTTCTGTGATGGGTGTCCCAGTGAATAGTTTTCCTCTGTGATCACTGTCCCAAAGCATGGTCTTCTAAATAAAGGGTGATCTAGTGACTAGTGCTTCTCCATTATGGGTGCCCCAGTGACTGTGCCTCCTTAGTGTTTGGAGTCTCAGTGACTGGCACTCTTCCATAAATTGTGCCATTGCTAGCTAGCTGGACTAGGTGTCTCAGCCTGTAATCCCACTCCTTTGGGAGGCTGAGGTGAATGGATTGTCTGAGCCCGCGAGTTCGAGACCCGTCCTGGCAGCGAGACCTCATCTCTACAATAAATCAAATTATGCCATTGTGACTAGCTCTCCTGTGTGAAAGATGTCCTAGTCACAGGGCCTCCTCCATAGTTGGTGCATCAGTGATATGACCCACATTGTGATGAGTTTCCCAGTGACTGCCACTCCTCATTGATTTGTGCCCCAGTGAATGACCCTCCTCTGTGATGGTTTTCTCAGTGACTTGACCTCCTCCATAATGGGTTCCCCAGTGAATGACCCTTCTCTGTTATGGGTGAGACTGTGACCATTCCTTCTCTGTGATGGATGCCCCTGTAACTATCATTTTCTCTGAGGGGAGCCCTCATGACAGACACACCTGTGGGATGGGTTCCCCATTAGCTGTTATGGGTGTCCCAGAGTGTTTTTCTCCTCTGTGTTGTGTGCCCCAATGTGCCCACTTTTCTCTGAAGCCTGTCCCATTGACTGCCTTTTCTCTGGGATGAGTGCCTCAATGCTTTTATCTCCTCTTAGTTTTGTGCATCATTATCTTTCCATCCTCTAAACATGAAGCAACACCAGTGCCTGAATATTTTCTGAAATTTGTGCTCCAGTTACTGACCCTCAACTGTAATGGAAATTACAGTCTATCCCTCCACTTTACTATGTGTTCTAATGACTGGCTTCCCTCTGTGATGGGTGGTCCAGTGACTGGTTACAATTGGTGATTTATTTCCCAGTTGCTGTATTTTCTGTGATGTGTCATTCAGTGGTTAGACTACTTGCTGGATGCTGCATTGACTGGCGCTCCTCCATAATGTGTGCCACAGTGATTAGTCTCTTCGGCAATGAAAGTCCAATTTACTGAGTTTGTCCATAATGGGTGTTCCAGTGACTTACCTTACTATTTATTGGGTGCTCTAGTGACAGATTCTCCTCTGTAATGGGTGACCAAGTGATTGAACATTCTCCATAATGGATGTCCCAGTTACTAACTCTCTTCTGTGATGGGTGTCTCCATGACTTATGCTCCTTTGTGATGGTTGTCTCTGATACGGCTTATACTGGTCCTCCTTTGTGATGGGCACTTCAGTGTCTACCCATTCTCTCTGTTGGGTGTCTCGGTGAATATCTTTCCTCTGTGAGGTGTGCTCCCAAGACTGGTCTATCTCTGTGATGGGTTCCCAAGCAAATGGTCATCTTCTGTTATGCATGCCTCTATTACTGTCCTTCCTCCATGATGGGTTCATCAGTGAGTGTCCCTTCTCTGTAATGGGGCCCCAGTAACTGGTCCAATTCTGTGTTGATTGTCCTAGTGACTGGGCCTCCTCTTAATTGGAGTCCCTGTGAGTACTTCTCCTCGTCGATGGATGTCTCATTGACATTCCCACCCCTTTAGTAGATACTTCACTGACTGTAATTTTTTTTGTGTGATGGGATCTCAAGCAATTATCCATCCTCTTTAATGAGTACTACATTTACTGAACCTCCTCAGAGTTGGGTGCCCCAGGACTGGCCCTCCATTGTGATGAGTGCCTCAGTGATTTGCTCTTCTCTGTGATGGGAATCATAGTGATTGGTTCTCCCATGTTATGGGTGTCCCAGTGACTGACTTTCTTTGGTGAATATTGTACCATTTACTGACTCTCCTGCCGTATAGCTGCCAAAGTGACAGGCTTTTCTGTGTGATAATTGTCCCATTGATCGACTCTTCTGTCTGATGTCTACCCCAGTGAGTAACCTTCCTGGGTGATGGGTGTCATAGTGATTGGCACTCCTCTGTGATGAGTGCCACAGTGACAATCCCTTCTCAGTGGTGGATGTCCAGTGACTACACCTCCTCTGTGATTTGTGACCCAGTGACTGGCCCTCTTCTCTGTTGGATGTCCCAGTGACTATCCCTCCTGTGTGATGAATGTCCAGGGACTACACTTTCCTGTTATAGGTTCTCCAGTAACTAGTCCTTTTCCTTGATGTTTGTCCCAGCAACTAACCCTCCTCCATAACTAATGTCCCAATGACTAGCTTTCCTTTGTGATTGGTATCCCCATGGCATCACCTTTCGTGTGGTGTGTTACATCGACTGACTTTATTCTTCAATGGTTATTTCATTGTCTGGCCCTCCTCTATAACTGGTATAAAGTGACTAGCCCTTCTATATAATGAATGCCACAGTGGCAAGAACTCTTCTGTAATGTGTTTCCTAGTGATTTGCCCTCTTCTGTGATGTGAGAATATTTGACAAACCCATCTCTGTGATGGGCTCCCAAGTGACTGGTCCTCCTCTGTGACAAATGTTGCTGTAACATATCCTTCTTTATGATGTGTGCCCCAGTGGTAAGCTTAATTCTATGACTGCTGCCCCCAGTGACTGGAAGATCTACATAATGGGTCCCCCAGTGTGTAGGCCTCATCCTTTACGGGAACCACAGTTACTGTGTATTCTTGGTGTTTGGTGTCCTACTGAATGGTAGTCCATAATTTGTGCCTAAGTGACTAGTTCTCCTTTGTGAAGTGTGTTCCAATAAATGTGCATCCTCTACAAATGGTAAGTGACAAGTCCTCCTTTGTGATGGGTTTCCAAGTGACTGGCCCTCCTCAGTGATTGGTTCATCAGTGAATTTCCTTCTTTTGCAATTGTAGACCCAGGTATTTGCTCTTCTCCATAAAGTGTGCCAAGGGATGGTTCCTTCTCTTTTATGGGTGTCACAGTGGCTAACCCTCCTCCTTGACATGTCCCGGTCTCTAGCCCTCCAATGTGACTAGTGACCAAGTACTGAATCTCCTCCTAGTGGGTGCCCAAGTACTGGCCTCCCCTGTCATGGATGTCTCAGAGACTTGTCCTACTCTTTGATGGACGCCTCCATGACAGGCTCTCCTCTGTGATGCTTGTCTCAGTGTCTCACTTGCTTTTGTTTTGGTTTTCCTACTGACTGACTCTCCTCTGTATTTGATACCTCAATGACTAGCCCTCTTCTATAATGTGTCCCAATGACTTGCATTCCTCTGTGATGAGTCCTACAGTGACTGGCAGTCTTCTGTGAAGGATGTAGCAGTGACTGGACCTCCTCCATGATGGTTCACCAGTGATTGACTGTCATTCATAATAGATGTCCTAGTGACTCACACTCCTCTGGGATAGTTGCTCAAGTGACTGGTTCTCCTTTGCTTTGGGTGCCAGAGTGACTGATGACTAACCCTTATTCATATTGGATGTCCTAGTGACTAACATTCTTCAGTGATTGTTGAACCAGCGAGTAGCCTTTCTGCATAATGACATTCCCAGTAACAAGTCCTTCTCAGTGAAGGTTCTTCCTGTGATTGAATATCCTCCATAATGGGTGAAACAGTGACTTGCTTTCCTCTGAAATCTCTGTCCCAGTGACTTTCTCTCCTCCATCTTGTGTGTCCCAGTGACTGGGCTTTCTCTGTGATCAGTGCCCAAGTTTCTATCCCTCGCACCATAATGGTTACCTCAGTGAGTAGTATCCCTCTGTGGTTGATGCCCCATTGACTGGGTCTCCTCTATGATGTATGCACCAGTGACTTGCCCTCTTCCATAATGTGTGCCCCTTTAACTCTTCCTGCATTGTTATTGGTGCTGCGATGGCAAGTTCTCCTTTTTGTGGGTATGCCAGTAACTAGTTCTCTGTAACAGGTATACCTGTAATTGGCCTGTCACTGTTTTTGATGCACCAGTGACTGAACCTTCTCTGTTATGAGTGCCCAATAAGCAGATTTCCTCTGTTATGGATATTCTAGTGACTGGTCCTCCTCTGTGATGGGTGCCTCAGTGACTTGCTCTTCTCAGGATGGGTTTCTCAATGACTGGGCTTCTCTGTGGTTGCTGTCACAGTGACTGGCTTTCCACAGTGATGGGTTCTTCAATAACTGTCTTTTCTGTGCTTTTTGCAACATTGGCTGGTCCTCTTCTGATTGGTACTACAGTGACTGGCACGTCTCTGTAATTTGTGTCCCAATGATTGAGCTTTACCTGTCATGGGCACCCCAGTGACTGGTCTTCATCTGTGATGCATGCTTTGGTAAACTTCTGCTATGGGTGTCCCTGTGACTGATCTCATCTTTGATTAGTTGTCCTTTCTGAAGCGTGCTCCAGTGACTGGTCCTCACTTGTAATGCCTTCATCTGCAATGAATGTCCTAGTGACTAGATCTGCTCTGTGTTGGGTGCCCCATTACTGGCCCGTCTTTGAGGTGCGTGTGCATGTAACTGGCTCTCTTGTGTGATGGTTGTCCCAGTGACTGAGATTTCTCCAAAATGAGTGCACCAGTGACTGAGCCTTCTCGATAATGAATGTTCCAGTGACTGTTTCCTTACCCATTATTTGTACACCAGTGACTGGACCTCTGTTTGTGTGTGTGTGTGTGTGTGTGTGTGTGTGTGTGTGTGTGTGTGTATGTGTGTGTGTGTGAAAAAATTCACTGGCACACACACATAATGGTTATGTCTGTGAATAGTCCTCCTCTGTGAAGTTTGTCCCTGTGAAAAACCCTCCTTTATATTACCTGGCCCCATCACTGACACTAACCTCTTTTCTATGCCACAGTGACCACCTGCCTCTATGAGAGGTTTTCCCTTGACTGGCCTGCCTCTGTGATGGGTGCACCAGTGGCTGACCCTTCTTGGCTGTGGTTGCCCTAGTGACTGCCCCTACTCTGTGATGGATGACAGTAGCTGGCCCTCTTCTATTATGAGTGGTAACTGGTTATCTTTTGTAATGGCTGTCCCACTGAATGACCCTCCTTTCTGATGGGTGCTTCAGTGACTACAACTTCTTGTGATGGGTACCTCAGTGACTATCCTACATATGTGATTGGTACACAGTGGCTGGTCCTCTTTCATTATGAGTACTTCAGTGACTGGGCATCTTCTATGATTGATGTTTCAGTTACTGACCTTCTTTGGTGATGGGTATCCCACTTACTTCTCCTCCTTCATAATGGGTGCCCCAGTGACTGACCTGCTTTTTTGATTGGTGTCCCAATGAATGGACCTGCCGTGTAATAGATGTCCCAGTAACTGGACTTCATATACAATGGGTCCCTCAGTGACTAACCACATTTGTGATACTTGTAACGGTAATAGGGCCTGATCCATTAATGTGCCCCAGGGACTGGATCTCCTCTGTGATTGTTACTCCAATGACCTTCCATTATCTATGATGCTTCAGTGACTAGTTCAGTTTTGGACCCTTCTCCAAAATTGGAGCCCAGTATCTATTACTCTTTTATGATTGGTGCCCCATTATCTGTGAGAGTTCTGTACTGGATGCCACAGGGACAAACCCTCCTCTATAAGGTGTTCCAGAGACCGATCCACCTCCATAATAGGTCCATTGACTGGGTCTTCTCTGTGATTGGAGTCCCAGTGAAATGCTCTCCTCCAGATTTTGTGTCTTCTTGACTAACCCTCCTCTTTAATTGGTATTCCAGTTACTGGGCTTCCTCCATAATTGGTGTTTCAGTGACTGATTCTCTTCTGTGATGGGTGTTTCAATGAATGGCTGTCTTCTGTGATAGATTCCCCAGTTACTTGGCTTCCACTTTAATGGTTGCTTAGTGACTGGCCCTCTTCTGTGAAAATTTCCCCGGTAAAAGAGCCTTCTCTGTGTTGGCTGCCCTAATGACTAACTTTTCTCTGTGACGGTAGTCCAGTGAATCGGTCTACTACACAGTGGAATCCTAAGTTTCTATTACTCTTTCATTATGGGTGGTACTGTGACTGTGTCATCTCGGTGATTTTTGCCCCAATGAATGATACCTTCTTAATAATGGGTTTCTTAGTGACTAGCCATACTCTGTGTTGGGTGTCCCAATTACTGTGCCTCCTCCATATTTGTTGCCCCATGACAGTCCCTCCATTGTGATCTCTCCCCGTCATTGTCCTTCCTTAGTGATGGGTATTTCATAGACTGTCACTCCTTGGGCTGGTTCTCCCAATGACTGGCCCTCACCCATAATGGGTACCACAGGGTCTAGCCCTTCTCTGTGATGGGTGTCCCAGTGACTGACTTTCTTGTCTGATAACTCTCCCAGTGACTGGTTCTCTTCTGTGATAAGTTTCTCAGGGACAGGCTGTACTCTGTGATGGGTGCCCCAGTGACTGAGACTTTTCTGTGATTTGGGTCCAAGTGATGCTCTCCTTTGTAGTCAGTGCCACAGTTACTGACACTCATATGTGATTCATACCTCAGAGTCTGGCCTCCTTTGTTATGGGTCCCCCAGTGATTGTCCCTCCATTGTTTTGGGTGTCCCAGTAATTGGATTGAGCGCCCCAGTCAGTTATTCTCCTCTGTGAGGAGTTACTCAGTAACTGGCTCTCTTGTATGTGGGAGGTTTAATGATTAGCCATTTTCTAAAATGGGTGACCCACCAAATGACCCTCATCCATTAAGAGTGTCCCAAGGACTGCCCCATTCTGTGAAGGGAGTCGCAGTGACTGATCTTCCTCCATAATGGTTACCCAGTGACTAGTTCATCTCTTTGATGTGTTTCCTGTAACTGGCAAGCCTTCACAATGAGTGTCACATTGACTCTCCCTCCTCTTTGATGGGTGCCTTAGTGACTAAACCTCCTCTCTAATGGGTGTGTCAGTGGTCGGTCATATTCTATTATGGACATTCTAGGTATTGTCCCCATCTGTGTTGTGTACCTAGTATCTGGTCCTCCTCTGTGAAGAATCCCCAGTGAATGGCCCACTTCGGGGATGGTTGTTCAATTGACTGGTCCTTCCCTGTGGTGGGCATCTCAGTCATTGTTCCTACTCTGTGTTTTTACCTCATTTACAGGTCCTCCTCTATGTTTGCTGCTCCAGTGACTGGCACTCCTGTGTAATTGGTGCCCCAGTGACAGGCCCTTATATGTAGGGGTACTTCAGTGAGTGTCCACCTCTGTGATGGGTGCCACAGAGATTGGCCTTCTATTCTGATGGGTGTGCTGGTGATTTGGCTTCCATTGTTGTCAGTACACCAGTGACTACAAGTCCTTAGTAAGGTATTCTCCAGAAAATCGGTGCCCTAAGAACTGGCCTTCCTTTGGGTCAGTGACTCAATGATTGGTCTTTCTTCTGACATGTGTCCTAGTGACTAGATCTCCTCTTTGATTAGTGCAGACTTGCTTAGCTCTCCTCTATGATATCTGCCTTAGTGACTTAGTCTTCTCTTTGAATTGTGTTCAGATAATCGTCGCTCCTGCATGATGGGTGTCCCAGTGAGTGTGCCTCCTCCTGTTGGGTACTTTATGACTGACTTTTCTCTGTGATAGGCAAACCTCAGTAATTGTGCCTTCTCTGTGATGGATACTCTAGTGACTACACCTCATACATAGTGGATACTCTAGTGATTAGCCCGCCTCTATGATAGTTATCCCAATGACTGGCTTTCCTCTGATAAGGTTGCCCCAGTTTTGGGTACTCAATACCTGATGACCCTATTACTGTACTCTTCTGTCATGGGTAACCCAGTAATTTGTGCTTCTCTGTGCTGATTGCTCCAGTGATCCTCATTTGTGCTGCAGTGATTGGACCTCCTGCTTTGTGCCCCAGTTATTGGTGCATCTCCAAAAGGAGTGCACCAGTAACCGGCCCTCCTATATTATGAGTACACCAGTGATGGCATCCTCTGTGATTGATGACACTGTGACTGGTCCTTAACCATAATATTTTCCCCAGTGACTAGACTTCCTCTGTGAAGACTGTCCCAAAGACTGACTTTCCTTCATAATGGTTACCAAAATGACAAGTTCTCCTTTGTGATTAGGGTCTCACATTTGGGCCTCCACCACAATGGATACACTATTGATTGTCCCTCCTTTGTGATGCATATACCACCAACTGGACCTCCTCCATAATGTGTGCTGCAGTGACTGTTCCTCCTCTTTGATGGTGCCTGCCCCAGTGACTAGCATCCATATATAACCTCCTCTGTGATGCGTGTCATAGTGGTAGGGCCTCATCCACTCTAGGTGACACAGTGATTGGGTCTCTTTTGTGATTGATACCCCCAATGACTGATCATCCTTTGTGAGTGGTGCCCCTGGGACTAGCTCTCATTTGTGATGGGTTTCCTAGTAATGGGGCTTCCTTCCAAATGGGTGCCCAATAACTACTCCTCCTCTGTGAGGGGAGCCTCTATTTCTAGACCACCTCAAATGAGTGCACCAGTAACTAGCCTTACTCTGGAAGAGATTTCCTAGATTTGACCCTCCTCCATAACAGATACTCCATTGATGGGGCCTCCACTGAGACAAAATGACAGGTCGTCCTCCACATTGGGCATCACAGTGGATAGTCCTCCTCTTTGAGGTGTGTAACAATGACTGACTGTCCTTTTAATGTGTGTCATAGTGTCTGGCTCTCCTCTGTAATAGCTGCCCTGGTGACTAGGTCTCCTCTACAACGGATGCCACAGTGAGTAGTCATAGTAGGTTAGGGATGCCCTCATGATTGACTCTAAACTGTGGTGCGTATTCCAGTAACTGGTTTTTCTCTGTGACAGATGTCACAGTGACTGGGCCTCTTCTATATTGTGTGTGCCAGTGACTAGCACTACTTGGCTAGGGGAGCCCCTAGGACTGTCCCCCTCTGTGATTGGTGCCCCCAGTGACTGGCACACAGCCATTTTGTAAGTTTCAGTGACTGCCCCTCCTCTGTGTGGTGTACACAGGAAGTGGACCTCCTTTGTAATGGATGCCCCAGTGTCTGGCCCTCCTTTGTGATGCGTGCCTCGGTTACTGTTCCTCATCTGCATTTGGTGCCTCATTGACTTCCCCCCTCTGTGATCAATTCTTCAATGACTGACAATCCTTTTTAATTGATGCACCAGTGACTGGACCATATCTGTGATAAATACCCAAGTGACTGGCCTCCTCTGTGATGGATGTTCCAGAGAATGGCTGTCCTCTATGATGACTGTCCCAGTGATTAGGCTTATCTGTGATCAGTGCCTGAATATGTAGACGTCCTTTGTGATGAATGCCCCAGTGAACTGTCCTTATTTTAATGGCTGCCTTAGTGACTGACCTTCTCTGTGATGGATGCCCCAGTGACTAGCCTTGATTCTTAATGGTTACCCTAGTTACTAACCCTCCACTGTGTTGGGTGTGTCACTGACACTCTCTCTCTTCTGTTATCAGTTTTACAATGACTAGTTTTTTGTGTTAGTTTCCCCTTTTACTTAGCCTCTTCTATAATGGATTCCCAGTGACTGGTTCTCTTGGTGATGGGTGACCCAGTATTTAGGTCCAATGTGTATCAAGTGATATGTCCTCTTCCCATATGGGTATTACGTGGCTGGGACTCCTTTGTAATTGGTTCCCCCGTGACTGACCCTCCACTATAATGTTTGAAACAGTGTTTAGCTCTTTGATGAAGATTGTCCCAATGACTGGCCATCCCCCATAATAGTTGCACTAGGGAATGGCATCTCTGGGATGGGTGTCCCTGTGTGTAACTCTCCTTTGTGATGGGTGTCCCATGACAGACTCTCCTCTGAGATAAACTACTCAGTGACTGAGCCTACTCATTAATGGGTGCTCCAGTAACTGAAAGTCCTCTGTGGTGGGTACGCAAGTGACTAACCCTGCTCTGTGAAAAAATATCCCAATGACTGATCCTCCTCTATGATCAGTACTTCAGTGTATAGCTTGCTCTGTGATCACTGCCCCAGTGACTATACCTCTTATATAATGGGTATCCCAAGTGACTATCTCTCTTCCATTACATATGTCCCCGTAACTGGGTCCCCATGGTGATAATGTCACAGTGACTGACTGTCCTCAGTAACGGGTGCCTTAGTAACACACCCTCTTCTGTGATGGGTGTCCATGAAACTGATTCCCCTTCATAATGTGAGCCAATGTGACTGGTCATCCACAGTTATTGGTATACCACTGACTGGCCTGTCCTGCGACTGTATTCCAGTACCTTGGCATCCCTTATAATTGGTGTCCCAGTGACTACTACTCTTCTGTAATGGGTTTCCCTGTGACTGATTCTGGTTTTTGATGGGAGTCCCAGTGACTGGTTCTCTGTAGTGATTGTCCCAGTTGCTTATGTCTTCTGTGAGTAGCATCCCATTGACTGGTGCACTACCATAATGGTTACACTAGAGACAAGCCCTCCTTTGTGATGTGTTTCCACTTAATGTTCCTCATTAATAATGGCTTCCCCAGTGAAGAACCCCATATTGTGATGGCTGTCAACGTTACTGGATCTCCAATGTTATTGATGTCCCAGTGGTGGGCCCTTTTTTTCGAAATGGGAATCAAATTGACTGGCCTTTCTCCATAACTGGTACACAAGAAATTGGCCCTTCAATGATTGGTGCCACAGTGACAAACTCTCTTCTGTCATGTATCTCACAGTGACTAGCCCTCTTCTGTGATGCGTACCTATGTGAATGGTACTCCTTTGTGACAGGTGCCTCAGTGAGATTTCCTCCAATGTGTTTGTGCCCCTTTGTTGGGAGCCAACCATGGAGGTCCACTGAATGTTAGGGATCAGGAAGTGCTGTTGACCCTGAGCCCACTAGAATGTGTTTGGGAGTTGTTGATCACATTCCCTCCATCCTTTTCCACTTGGCACTACAACCAGGAAAGGCTTCTGCTGGCTCTAACAGGGGACTCTGAAACCAGAATGAACACAGGTAAGTTGGAAATCTATTGTTCCCATTTTCCAAGGTGTGTGGTTTTTGCTTTTAAAAAATTAAACTTTGAGTCACATTGAGGAGATGTAGTGCAGTTCACAGGCTTTCTTGATGTAACTTTAGAAATTTATAGATATAGATTTTAGTAAATAGATTAAATAGATTAAAGAAAATTGAAGTAATCATTTTATTATGGAAGTATGATTAGTTCAGTTTGATTCAGGGGGTCCAGTTAGGTTTGAATTAGGCCAGCTGGTGCTAGGGCAGTATAACCATAGCAGCAACTATTTTATAGAAACTAGTTGAAATAGCATAGAATAGTAAAAGGTAATATATCATTATGTTGGTTTTGGGTGTAAGCAGTGAACGATGTTATGTAGCTGTAAACAATTAAGGGTACACAGAAACTGGATAAGAAACAAAAAGATAATTTGTGGTTGTTCTTTCTAATTTCCTTTCTCATGTTTGAAAAATACATCTTCTTGAGAGTGGGGGGTGTCCTGTGTAAACCCTGGCCTGTTCATGTGACAGGCACATGCTATCGTTTGTGTAACCATAGCAGCAGGGGTTCCTATAATAAAACTTTGCAGAGTTTGGGGATAAAGGCCCTTGGATAACACTCAATAAACAGCTTCTGCTCAACCTTGGACAGGAGTTTACTTTCTTTCTCCCTCCTTTCTTTCTCCCCTGTAGTTGCTGATGCCATCTCACCTCCAGGTATCTCTGGACCTGTAAGAGCTGGACATCTGCAGGTGGCGCCTGAACAGGGACCTGGAAGGTAAGTGTTTTTCTCTTTTTCAGGATGACTAGAATCTTACCCAGTGTGCTGCAGACCACTGTGTAGAGATAAGCAGAACAAGGACGGGTAAGCATAGTTTTTGTGACGCCAGAGCTGTGATATAACCATGGGCCAGAGCGAATCCAAGTAACAAAAATGTTTAGCAGTGTACTAATTAATATTTTGTCTAAACGTGGAACTAGGATCTCTTCAAATGATTTAGCTCATTTTCTGCACTTTGTTCAGGAACAATTTCCGTGGTTTCCTGAAGAAGTTGTGGTAAATTTGGATATCTGGGCCAAAGTTGGGGAAGAACTGAATTGTATTACACAAAGCATGGTCCTGAGAAAGTGCCAACTGATGCTTTTGCTTTGTGGAATGTAATTAAAGAGGCTTTAGATCCACAGCATAACTGTGAAATATTCTTCAAAAAAAGGCACTGACGATGAGGATGATAAGAAATTTTTTCTCTTTTGCGCTGCTTTGGCACCTCCTTTATATGATGACAAATTATCTTCACAAGATAAAACTGAGTTAGAAGATGAAGTAGCAAAATACCATAAACAAAAATATTCTGATGACAGCACTAATGCACTCTTTTTTAAAGCCCCCCTTCCTAAGGTAGAGATAAGAAAATCAGATTCTGCACCCGGTTATGTTTCCCCCTTTTTAATTGGCATGCGGTGCGCCTGAGCAGAGGCAGATAGGGAAGGAGATTTCATCTATTAGCATGTTTTCCAGTGCTTTATTCTACCAATAGAGACGGAGTAGACACAGCTAAGTGAGAAAACCTGCAGTACAAATTCGTAAAAGAAATAAAAGAGGCCTGCTCACAATACAATCCTTTGACTCCCTATACAGTTACTATTTTGAATCAGTTTGTTATCCGGTGGATAACTGCCCTTGATTGATAGCAATTGTCTAAGAGTTGTCTATCCAGAGGAGACTGTATACCCTGGAGAACAGAATATGAGGACAAAGTTCAAATTCATATGACTCAAAATCAATATCGTCATTCAGGTACGTTTGTTATTGATAAAGATATGTTTACAGGAACTTCACTGTATGCCACTAATAATAACCCAGCAATATTACCCAGAGAAGTTCTGATTCAGATAAATCGCTGTGCTGTCACTGCCTGGAAAAAAAATCGCCTGCTGATTCTACTCAAACCTCCTCATTGTCTGAACTAAAACAAAAGGCAGATAAAAACTATGAGGATTTTGTCTCCAGACTGACCACCACCATCAAACGGGTAATTTTTAGTGAAGAAGCAGCAGAAATTTTAATTAAGCAATTGGCTTTTTAAAATGGTAATAACAATTGCCAGACCTTGATTAGACCGGTAAGAAAGACCAGACAAATAACATATGGATATAAGTCTGGCTTTTTTGCAAGGCATGGCTATAACAACTGCCTTAAAGGGAGAAATCTTTTCTCAAATTGTTCCAGGTATGCAGGGCGGTAACAAGTCAAAGAATGTCTTATTACAGTCTTGCTTTAACTGTGGTCAAGTCGGACACATTAGCAGAAACTGTCTGGCTAAGCAAGGTATGAATATTTTATAATGCACACAGTTGCCACCTTCTGGGGCTACTCGAACAAAAACGCTGTGTCCTAAATGTCAAAAAGGCTGTCATTGGGCAAAAGAGTGTCAGTCTAAATTTCACAAAAATGGCACTCCTTTCACTCAGCAACAAATCATTCAGTTCAGGAAAATGACCAGAGGGGTCAGACCTAGCCCCAATAACAATATTGGCAACCTCCATCATGAAACCGTTCATTCCTTTTGTTCCATCACAGAGCTCAACTGAGCCATCCCAGGGTGCACAGGACTGGACCTCTGTTACTCCACAACAACAATATTAACTCTGGATGGTCTGGTAACCCCAATTCCAATAGGAGTAAAGGGGCCTCTCCTGGAAGGAATAGTGGTGTAATAATAGGCAGAAGTTCCTTGTACTTACAAGGAATTTCCATTATTCCTGCATTGGTGGATTTGAATTAAAAAGGGAAAATCCAAGTTCTTGTCGCTCCCCCTAATAAAACTGTGCAGTTTAACAAAGGTCAGAGAATACCAAGCTGCTGCTTCTGCACTATCATAAAGCAGGTAAAACTCTAACTAATCTGCCTAGAGGTGACTCTGGATTTGGTTCTAGCAATACAGTTTTTTGGGTTCAGGAGGTTTCTAATTCCAGACCTCTAAAATATTTACATATACAAGGAGATAAAATTAAAAGCTTGTTAGACACCGTAGTCAGTGTTTCCTGTATTTCCAGGAAGGATTGGCCTGCTTCATGGCCAACTCAAATGGCACCTTCGGGACTTAAAGGCATTGGTCGAGAGCTCACAGTGGCTAAAAGTTCTCAAAGACAGACAATGAGACTTCAGAAACTTTCTGTCCATGTGGTATTGCATCTATCCTCTTTACATTATGGGGAAGAGACATTCTTGCTTAAATGGCATGCTTTTCTATAGCCCTAATGACAAAGTTTCAGCACAAATGCTGCAAATGGGCTATGATCCCTTTAAGGGACTTGGTAAAGACGGACAGGAAATGCAGAAACCTGTCCAAGTTTATGAAAAAAAAACCAAGCTGGCATTGACTGTCCAAATTTATATTAAGGACCATTGTTCCAGGAACTGCCAACCCTATTACCTGGGAGCAGGATAAATCTGTTTGGGTGGAACAATGGCCCATGCCCTCAGAGAAACATAAGGCAGACCAATGGAATGGCTCCATCCACTGGTACCATCTAAGAAAATATTGGCTTCTTATCCTTACTTAGTAGCCTTACTTATAACCAAAGTGAGGCATAGAAGTATTGAATTATCTGGACATGATGTACCCAATGTGATTGTTCCTTATGATGTTTCAATTTCAGACTTTGTTTCAAACTAGTGATGATTGGCAAGTACCTTTGATTATAGGGAGAAGTTCTGTTTCGTTTATCTAAAAATCCATTGTTACAATTTGTAAAGCAATACCCTATAGTCTTTCCTTGCAACCGTTCCTCAGCTCACCTCAAGGAGGCAGTCCTTGTTTTTACTGATGGCTCTTCTAATGGGAAAGCCATAACAATCATTAATAATAACTCTCATGTGCTGGAAACCTCATAAATTTTAGCACAGAAAACAGAATTAAGGGCAGATTTATATGGTTTCACTGCCCTGACAGACTCTAAATTTAATTAATATACTGATTCTTGCTATATTAAAGAACTGTTTTCTCATATTGAAACAGATACTGTTCCTATTAACAAAAGTACAGTTTTAGAACTGTTAATTCAATTACAACAACTAGTTAGTGACAGAAAGCAACAGTTCTTTTTGGGCCATATTATATCTCATTCTGTCCTCCCAGGACTTTTACACTGAGGCAATCATTTGGCTAATGCTTTAACTAAACAGATTGTATGTGTTGAAATAGAAACTGAGACAGTAACTGAGGCCCAGTCTTCTCATAAAATTCATCATCAAAATGCTACTGCCTCATGTTACCAATTTCATGTACCCAAAGAAACAGCCAGACAGATTGTTAAGAATTGCCTGCTTGTCCTACTTTTGTTAATGCCACTCTGACAGGAATGAATCCTAGAGGACTTAAATCTAATGTTTTATGGCAAATGCATTTAACTCCTAGTTTTGGGAAACTTTTTTACTTACATGTCACTGGAGATACATTTTCTCATGTTATTTTAGCTTCAGCAAGAACTGGGGAATCCTACAAGGACGTGGTGCAACATTTATTCTTTTGTATTTCACAGCTAGTTATACCAAAGGAACTGAAAACTGATAATGGTCCTGCATGTACATCGAAATATTTTCAACTGTTTTGTTCTCAATTTAATATTTTTCATTCCACAGGAACCCCTTACAATCCACAAGGTCAAGCCATAGTTGAAAGATCCCATCAACTTTAAAAAAAATCAAACAAATAAATTAAAAGAGGGGGAGTTTATGTATAGCTCTCCTCATCATATTTTAAATCATGCTTTATTTGTCATAAATCATTTAAATTTGGATTATTCGGACAATTCATCTATGAATAGACATTGGAACCCAGAAGGAAATGTTAAACCTATGGTGAAATGAAAAGATCACCTTACAGGCCAATGGAGAGGGCCTGACACATCGCTAACAAGTGGGAAAGGATATGCTTACATATTTCCACAGGACCGAAAACTCCTATTTGGATTCCTGATAGATTTATTTGACATCCCTCCATGGACTAGGCTACCAAGACGACTAGCGAGGATACTACCGATTCAGAGGAACACTAGATGTGACAACATGCCTGCTGATCATTGGGAGGAGCAACTTTCTTCATTGCTTCAAGAATGCCCACTGCTTGTCGAGCCACAATTTCAGCATGATTCACCAAAGGAGGGAGAAACTTTGAACCACTAGATGAGAAATCTTTCATTACAGGACGAGAATGTTCCTCAACCTCTGCTGTCCCATACAAGATAACAAGCTACCAGATGTAATGTCTTCAGTGCTCACCATTCACGATTACCAACGTGGGAACAAATGGAATCTTTGGTTGAAGATGCAGGAGAAATTGTAACCTCTCAATATATCCCTATTAACCCAGCAACTATTTTCCTGGCAATGATAGTTATTTTTATGACTCAAGTCATTCAGTCTATGCAGTTGATGCCAATAAAAACTATTGGTCCTATATGCCCAATCCTCCAACATTTCAGTCAGTTACTTGGGATAATGAAATCATTCATGTGTTTACTGACTCTCCATGTTATTAATAATTGTTTTACTTATGAAAGACATTCTTGTTCATCTCCTATTTGCTTTTATGAAAATTCAGCTTTCAACAATTTTAGAACAATTTGTTTAATGTCTATTTTAGTCTTTAATCGCTGATAATCCTACCCAGAGCAATAATAGAGAAGATTGGTGGATCAAAATGTTAATGTCTGGAGGAACTGATCCCCGTCGTGTCATGAGAACTTCAACCCCAACTAACATACCCATTTGCTCTCCTAATAATATCGAGGACTGTTTACTCATTCAATGAGACACTGGTTATCCAAATTTGAGAGAGTGCGTTTATGAATCTAAAGTGGACTATTTTATATATGGTGAAAGACTATCTATTAGTGACTGGGGTCTTAATTACGACCCTACTCTACTACTTCCACTCCATCCCCTCCTAGGCAGCATATTAATAGATAGGTACCCCCAATATTAACAAATACTATCGGGAATAAACAAATTGTTCAACCTTAATTATGAAGGACCCTTGCTGCCCTGAAACCAGTTGTTTGAGCCCGACAATTTGGGGGAGTTCATACCTATAAAATAAGAACTTGCTTACAATCCCCTTAGGTTTTCTTGTATGGAATGAATATCAAACTGTTAAAATTGACTATCACAATAATGTGTATAAGGTGTCTTATGCAAAATTTATTTTACTAACAGTTTAACTGATGCTTTTAATAAAGGTTTTGTAATCTTAAAACAACCTTCTTATTTAATGGTTCCAGTACAACTGTCATCTAGCTGGTATGATAAATATGGTTTACGAATGTTGTATGAGGTTAATTCTCTTCTGGAGGAAAGACAAAAAAGGTTTTTACCTACTTTACTCTTGGGAATTACAGTCCTAAAAGCTGTTGCTGCTTCGGTAGTAGTTTCAGCTGTGGCTTTAGCTAAGAAGGAGAACACAGCTATCTTCACTGATCAGTTATCTAAGAATATCTCTATAGTCTTAGCCACTCAAGAAATTATTGATCAGAAGCTAGAGAGCAAAGTTAATGCTTTGGAAGAAGTGGTTCTAGCTATAGGACAAGAACTTATGACTTGAAAGATTTAAGTTGAGTCTTTGAAGTTACTCTGATTTTAAATGGATTTGCCTCACTCCTTTAGAGGTAAATACATCTGCCTGCATATGGAACAAAATTAAAAATCATATTCTTGAAATTTTGAATCATTTGGACTTGAGTATAGACCTTACTAAATTGCATGAGGAAATTCAAGACATGACGGTGCTGAGAAGCAATGCTGGTCTAGTGTATTGGTGCATTTTGTATTTAATAATTTTTCTTCATTCATTTCTTCAACATTCTTCAACAATTTCTTCAAAAATTGTTGATGTCTTATTCATTAATGCGGGAATGTGTGGAGCAGTGATTATTTTGCTGTTGTGTTTACTTTCTATCATCTTCAAAGTGTTAAAGAAGAGCATTATCTCAGTTCAAAACGGAGTTCCATGGTTTCATGCCTAAAAATAAAAAAGAGAGATGTTGGGAGTTGGCCATGGAGGCCCACTGAACATTAAGGATCATGAAGGGCCATTGACCCCGAGACCACTAGGATGTGTTCGGGAGCTGTTGAACCCATTCCCTCCCTCCTTTTTCACTTGGCACTGCAACCAGGGAAGGCTTCTGCTGGCTCTAACAGAGAACTCTGAAACCGGAATGAACCCAGCTAACTTGGGAGTGTATTGTTCCCATTTTCCACGGTTTGCGGTTGTTTGCTTTTAAACAATTTGAACATTGAGTCACATTGAGGAGTCTTAGTGCAGGTCACAGGTTCTCTTGATGTAACTTTAGAAATTTATAGATATAGATTTTAGAAATAGTTTATATAAATTAAAGAAAATTAATGTAATCATTTTATTATAGAAGTGTGGTTATTTCAGTTTGACTCAGGGGGGCCAGTGAAGTTTGAGTTAGGCTAGCTGTTCCTAGGAGAGTGTAACCATAGCAGCAACTGTTTTATAGAAACTAGTTTGAATTAGCATAGAATAGTAAAAGGTAATATGTCAATATACTGGTTTCAGGTATAAGCATTGAACGATGTTATGTAGCTGTAATTTGTTGTTGTTCTTCCTCATGTTTGAAAATACGTCTGCTTGAGAGTGGGAGGTGTCCTGTGTGCACCTGGACCTGTTCATTGAAAGGCACATGTTACCTTTTGTGTAACCATAACAGCAGGTGTTCCTGTGATGATACCTTTGCAGAGTTTGGGGATAAAAGCCCTTGGATAACAATAAACATCTCCAAGCCGGGCTCGGTGGCTCAGCCTGTAATCCTGCGCCTTTGGGAGGCTGAGGTGAGTGGATTGCCTGAGCCTGCGGGTTCGAGACCCGCCTGGACAGCGACACCTCATCTCTACAATAAATCAAAAAATCGGCCGGGCGTGGTAGCGCATGCCTGTAATTCCGGCTACTTGGAAGGCTGAGGTGGAAGGATCGCCGGAGCCCAGCAGGCGAGGCTGCGGTGGCCGGAAGCGACCACTTGCACTCCAGTCTGGGCGACAGAGTGAGACTACAACTCAAAAAAAAAAAACAAAAAAAAAACAAAAAAAACAATAAACGTCTCCTTCTCAACCTTGAACAAGAGTCCACTTTCTTTCTTCCCCCTTTCTTCCTCCCCTCTAGTCGCTGACGCTTTCTCACCTACAAGAATCTCTGGCCCTCCTGGAGCTGAACTCCTGCACCCCTTTGATTGGCCCTCCCCTTTTATTGGGTCTCCAGGGCCTGGTCTTCCTCTGTAATTGCTGATTCAGTGAGCTGTTCTCATCAGTGATGGGTACACTTAGTATCTCACCTTCTCTGCCATGGATGCTCCAGAAACTCACCCTCTACTGTGATGGGTGCCCCAGTGAGTAGGTGTCCTATATAATTTGTATTCCAGTGACTTAAATGCCTCTTTGATGGGTACACCACTGATTGGCCCTTTCCTATTCTCTGTGTCCCAGTAATTGTCTCTTCTTCTAAGGGTGCTTCAGTGACTGATCCTTCTCTGTGATAGGTGCCTCAGTGACTGGGTCTCCTAATGTGTGTGCCCAGGTGAGTAGCCCTTCTATATTGCAGGCTAATCACCTCCTAGTGGTTGTCCCTGTGACTGGGTATTCTCTGTGATTGATGTCTCAGAGACTGGGTTCCCCTGGTAACTGGCTCTCCTCTGTGATAGTTACCCCAATGACTGACTCCTCCATATTGGGTGACACAGTGACTGGCACTCTTCTATGATGGGTGCCACAGTGACTACTCCTCCTCTACTCTGGGTACACCAGTCACAGACCCTCCTTTGTGATTGTGCCCAAGTGACTTGGCTTTCTCTATAGTGGATGTGACAGTGACTTACCCTTATACGTTATGTATGCCACAAGACCTGCCATTTTCTGTGTTGTGTGCTGTAGTGACTAACTCTCCTCTTTAAGAGCAGGGTCCACCTCTGTGATGATGTCTCAGTGATTTAACTCCTCAATTTTAATTGTCACAGTGACTAGGCCTTCTCTGTGACTGGTGTCCCAATGATTGGTCATTCTCTGTGGTGAGTGCCCCAGTGAAAAGTCCTCTTCTGCGATGAGTATCCTAGTAACAATGCCTTCTCCAAAGTGGGTGCCCAGAGGCTAACAAAGTGGGTACTCTGTTATGGGTTTCCCAGTGAATATCCTGCCTCTTTAAAAGGTGTTCCTGTGAATGAACCTCCTCCATGATAGGTGCCTCATTGTCTGAGATTGTCGGCGATTTGAGCCACAGTTACTGATCCTCCTCCAATTGGGTGCCCCAGTAAGTAGTCCGCCTCTGGGAAACGTGTTCCATTGTCTGTCCCTCCTCTGTGATGGGTGACCCAGCTCACTTCTCCTGGTATGTGAAGGGGGCCCAGTGAGTAGCCCTCCTTTATTATGGTGCCCCATTTACTGTCTCCTCTGCGATGGTTGACACACTGTCTAGCCTTCCTCTGTAATGTGTGCGTCAGAGACTGTTTCTCATCTGTGATGGGTTCCCAAGTGAGAACACATCTGTAATGGGTGCCACAGTGACACAGCACCTTCTATGTGATAATGTCCCAGAGACTCACTCCCCTCAGTGATGGGTGCCCCAGTTACCAGATCTCCTCAGTGATGGGTAGACAAGTGACTGGTCCTCCTCTGTGATCATACTGCAGATATTGGTCCTTAAAAATGAGCACTCCAGAGACTGATTTCCTTTAGGCCAGATGACTCAGTTACCAGACCTCTTTTGTGAGAGTTGCTCAGTTATTTACTCTCCTCTGTTGTGGGTGTTCATGTAACCAGCACTCCTCTGTGATGGGTGACTCTGTAACTGGGTCTCTTCCACTTGAGTGCAACAGTGACTGGACTTCCTTTTTGATGGATGCCTTAAAGACTGGGCCTCCTGTCTGATAAGTGCTCCAGGTAATAGACCTTCTCTGTGATGGGCAGTACACTGATGACTGCCTTAGTGACTTTGCCTTCTTAGAGATGGCTGCCTCAGTTACTGGTCCTCCTCTGTGATCACAGCCCCAGAAATAGTCCCTCTTAATAGGTAACCTATTGACAGATCCTCCTCTGTGATGCATGCTTCAGTGAGAGACCCTCGTTTTTTATTTGTGCCTCAGTGACTAGATATCCTTTGTAATATGTGCCCCAGTTATTTGGTCTCCTCTGTGATGGATGCCTCCATGACAGGCACTCCTCTGTGATGGTTGTCACATTGAATGACTTTCCTCTCTGATGGGTGTGCCAGTGAGTAGCCTTCTTCTGTGATTGGTCTTCTCATCTGTAGCCTTTCTTTATAAAACGGGCTCAATTGTAACTCCTCTGTGATGGGTGTCCCATTAACTGGACCTCATCTGTGATTGGGTCCCCTGTGTATGACCCTCATCCGTGATTGGTGCCCCAGTGACAAGCTCTGATTTTAATAAATACAACAATGACTAGCTTCCTCTGTGTATTGTGCTCCAGTGTCTCACTCTACTCTGTGAGGTTTGAGCCAGTGACTAGGACATCTCTGTAATTACCCCACTTTTTTATGTGTGTCCCAGTGACTGACCATCCTTTGTGATGGATGCTCCAGTGCTGACTCTTTTCTGTGAAATATACCTCGGTGGTTGGTGCTACTAAGGATAAGTGTGCAGGTGTCTAGCCCTTTACTAGGATGGATGAAAAAGTGACAGAACCTCCTCCTATGATGAGTGTCACTGTGACTGGTTCACCTCTGTGATGAGTGCCTCTATGACTGGTCCTCTTATGTAATAGATATCTCAGTGACTGTACCTCCTCTGTGATGGGTGTCCCAGTGACTATCCCTCCTCCATATGTATGTCCTACATACTTCTCTGTCCTGAGTACCACAGTGACCAGCTCTCTTCTGTGATTCATGTAACAGTGACTAGCTCTCTTCTGTGTAGTTGTCCTAGTGACTGGGACTTCTTCATAATGGATGCCCCAGTTACCTACACTTTTCTGTGATGGGAGCCCCAGAGACACACTGACCTCTGTTATGGATTCTCCATTGAGTGCATTTCCTCTGTGATGAGTGCACTAGTGACTAATCATCCTCAGTGAAATGTGCCCCAGTCACCAAAACTCCTCTGTGGTTGGTTCCTCAGTGACAAACTCTCCTCTGTGATATGCACTTCAGTGATTGGTCCTATTTAAAATACATCCTCTAGTGTCTGGCCCTCCTTTGGGGCAGTTGCCTCAGTTACAAACCCTCCTTTATGATAGGTGCCTCAGTGATGCTCTCCTCTTTGTTTGGAGCCCAAGTGACTAGTCCTTCTTTGTGATGGGTGACAGTGGCTATGCATTCTCCAAATGGGTGCCTCTGTGTTTGTCCATCCTCTGTGATGGGTGCCTTAGTGATTTTTCCCAGTCTGTGATAGGTGCTTCGGTGATAGTGCCTCCCCTGTGATAAGCGTTACAGTTACTAGACCTCTTCTGTGATGGGTAGCACACTGTCTTTGCCTCTTCTGTAATGGCTACCTCAGTCACTGATCCTCCTCTGTGATCATAGTTACTGAGGTCTTCCTAATGGGTAGCCCAATGACTTACCCTTCTCTGTGATGGGTGCCTCAGTGTGTGGTCCTTGTCTGTGAAGTGTACTTCAGTGACTGACTCTCCTTTGTGACAAGTGCCACAGTGACTGACTGAATTCTGTGATGTGTGCCACAATGACTGACTCTTATCTGTGATGGTCGACATACTGACCCTACTGTCTGATGCCTGGCCTGGTCAGTAGTTTTCTTCTGTGATGTGTCTCTCAGTTTCTGACCCTCCTCTGTAGTACGTGTTTTAATAACTGAAACTACTCTGCGATGGGTACCACATTGACTAGTCCTTATTCATAATGGATGACTATTATCCTTGATGATGTACCCTAGTGTCTACTTCTTTGGATGTGCTCCATATTCAATGGCTCTCTTCTGTCATGGTTGCACCATTGACTGGAACTCCTTCATATTTGATGCCACAGTGACTGACCTTCATTTCTTATGGGTGCCTCAGTGACTGGACCTCCTTCATATTTTTGCCCCAGTGATTGGAAATACGCCATAATGTTTACCTCAGTAACTAGCCCACCTCTGTGATGGGTTTTCCACTTAATAGGTCTCTGCAAAAAGGATTGTGAAAGAAAATAGTTCTCCATTGGATATGTGTGAATATGATTGAGCTTTCTATGTGATAATTGCCTCAGTGGTTGACCCTCCTCTGTAATATGAGACCCAGGGACTGACTTTTCTTCTTAATTAGCACTACCATGATTGGCCCTCCTCTGTAATGGGTGCCAGAGAGTCTGGCCTTCCACTGTGATGAATGCTTAAGTGACCAGGCATCTTTGATGGATGACCCACTTATGGGGACTTTTCTGTGATGTGTGCCCCAGTGAATATCCCTTTGCTATGATCAGTGCTCCAGTAATTGGTCCTCCTAATTGATAGCCCAGTAACTAGGTCCCCTGTATAATGGATGCCCTAATGACTAGCACTCTTCTCTGATAGGTGCCTCAGTGACCAATATCTTAATAATGTGTACAGATGACTAGCCCTTCTCAAGTATAGTTTCCTCAATGGATGGGCCTCTTCCTAATGGGTATCACAATGACTGGCTTTCTGTGATGGATGACCCTGTGACTGGCTCGCCTCTGTGATAGGTGTCTCAGTAAATGTGACTCCTCTGTGATGAGTGTCTCAGTAACTATTCGTTATCTACAATGGATGCCCTAGGGACAAACCCTCCTCTATGACAAGTGCCACAGTGACTTACACTCTTCTGTAGCTGGTGTCTCAGAGAAGGGCTTCCTTCTGTGATGGTTGCCTCAATGACTGGGCCTCCTTAATAATGAGTGCCTCAGTGACTGGTCTTCTTCTCTGATGGGTGATCCAGTGACTGATCCTACTGTTATGGTTGCACAGGTCACAGTTACTCCTATGTGATTGGTGCCCAAGTGACTCAGCCTCCACTATAATGTGTCCCAGTGACAGACACTCCTTCATTATTGTTGCCTCAGTGACTAGCCCTCCTCTGTGAAGACTGTCCCAATGACTGGTTCTCCTTCCTAATAGGTACCTGGTGGCTGGCCCTCTACTGTTTTAAGTGCCACAAAACTAGTTATTTTCTGTGTTGGGTTTAGCAGTGACTAGCCTGACTCTGTGATGTGTTCCCCAGTGAATGACCCTTCTCTTTGATGTATGCCCAGTGACTAGCCCTTCCCTCTGGCAAAAGCTACAGTGACTGATCCTCCTGTTATTGGAAACCCAATGACTAGCTTTACTCTGTGATCATGAGCCCAGTACCTATGTATCCTACATAATCTGTGGCTCACTGACTAGTCCTCCTCCATTATGGATGCCCAGTGACTATGCCTCCTTGGTGATTTTTACTCCTATGAGTGGTCAGCCACCATAGTGTGTGCCATGGTGACTGGCCCTCCTCTGTGATGGGTGTTTCAGTAACTGTACCTTCTCCATGGTTGCATCAGTGAAAAGTTCTCCTTTGTGAAGGGTGTCTCAATGACTGCACTTTCTCAATGATTGATGGAAGAGTGACAAACTCATCGCTGTGCGAGGTATCCCAGTAAGTGGACCTCGTCCATAATGAGTGTTCCAGTGACTGGATCTCCTCTGTTAAGGGTGATCCAGTGCCTGGGTCTCATCTGAGATTGGTGACAGAGTGACTAGCCTTCCTCAATATTGAATGCTCCAGATATTAGCCCTCTTCTGCGGTGAGTACCCCACTTACTGGACCTCCTCCAGAATGAGTGCCCTAGTGATTGACCCTCCTATCAGATGGGTGTCTTAGTAACTGGACCTCCTCCATAAAGTGTGTCCCAGTGACTGTTCTTCCTCAGTGATGGTGCCCAAATGACTGACTTTTATATGTGATTGGTGGCCCAGTGACAAAACCTCCTCTGTGATAGGGGTCTTGGTGACTTGCCCTTCTCCATTATGGATTCCCTAGTAACTGGGCTGGCTCCCAACAACTGGCCCTACAATGAGATGGATGCTTCAATGACTTTCTCTTTTCTGTGATTGGTGTTCAGCAACTGAGCCTCCCATGGACAACAGAGACCAAGTGACTTGCTTTCCCCTGTGATTGGTGCCTCAATGACTGTCCATCCAGGATTTTTTGGTTGTCCCTGTTTTATTTGGCCCTCCAGTGTGATCAATGCACCTGTGACTGTCACTCGACTAAGATGAGTAACTCTCCTCTGTGATGGGCAACCCTCCTCTGTGATGGGTACCCCAATGACTGGCTCTTGACAGTTATGAGTTTCTGAGGAACTGACCTCCTCTGTTATGGGTGCCCAATTGACATACAATTCTCTGTGATGGGTGTTCACTCCATTGAAATAGATGGCCAGTGACAGAACCTCCTCTATAACGGGGGTCCAAGTGCCTGCCCCACTATAATCGGTGCCCCAGTTAATTGCCCTCCTTGTGAAAAATACCCTAGTGACTTATCCTTCTCTGTGATAGGTTCCTTAGGATCTTGTTTTCCTCTGTGGTAGGTAAACGAGTGACTGTTTCTCCTACATATTAGGTGCCCCATTGACAAGTTATCCTCTCTTATGTGGACCCAGTGATTAGGCCCCTTCAGTGTTTAGTGCCTTGTGATTAGTGCCATTCTCCATAATTTTTTCAACAATGACAGGTCCACCTCTGTGATGGGTGTCCCACTTACTAAACCTCCTCCATAATTAGTGCCCTGTAAACTACCCTCTTTGTGATGGGTATCCCAGTGACTAAACCCCCTACATAACGTGTGCCCTGATTACTTAGCCTCCCCTGTGATTGTTGTCCCAGTGACTAGTTTTCATATATGATGAGTGACGCAGTGACTAGTTCTTTTCCGTTATTGGTACCACAGGAACAACGCCTCCTCCGTAAAGGGTGCTAAACAGGCTTGGCCTCCTCTCTGATTCATACCTTAATGACTAGCTATCCTCCGTGATGGGTGCCACAATAACTAGCCCTTCTCTATGATGAAAGACCCAGTTTTTGATCCTCCTCTATAATGGGTGTCCATGTGACAGGTCTTGCTCTGTGATGGGTGATGGCAAATAACTTGGCCTTCTCCCTATTGAGTGCCCCAGTGACAGGCCATTTTTCAAAATGGGTGTTTCAGTGACTGGTTCTCCTTAGTGATGGATGTTCCAGTGACTTGTAAATCCTCAGTGATTTGTTTCCCAGTGACTATCCATCGTCTATAATGGATGCAGTTGTGACTAGTCTACCTCTGTGATGGTTGTCCAAGTGAGTGTCCTTCTACCACATGGGTGCCCCAATGACTTACTCTCCTTTTTGATGAGTGCTTCAGTGTCTAGTTTTCTGTAACTGGGTCTCTCCTGTTATCCAGAACCCAGTGACTGAATATTCTCTATAACGGATACCTCAGTGACTGTCTTTCCTCTGTGTTTGATGCTTAATTGACTGACTCTCCATTGTGATTACTGCTTCACTCCCTGGCTTTGCTCTGTGATGGAGGTCAAAATGTCTATGTCTCTTCTGTAATAGGTCACACAGTAATTAATCTTCTTCTATTAAGGGTGGTCTAAGGCTGGACCTCCTTTAACAAGAGTGCCCCAGTGACATGCCTTTCTCTGCAATGTGTGCCACAGAGACTGATCCTCCTTTATTATGGGCGCCTGTGTGAATATCTGATCTCTGTTTTGTGCTACCTATTGAATGGTTTTCCTCTGTGATCAGTACCCCAGTTACTGGGCCTTCTCCACATTGATTCTCAGTGACTGGACCTCCTCCATTATGGGTGTCCTGTGACACTTCCTCCTCTGAGATTGGTGCCCAATGACTCTGCCGTATTTATTGCCCCAGTGACATCCCATGAGATAGGTGGTTCACTTACTGGACCTCATTTATTCTAGATGTCCCATTGTTTGGGCTCTTTTTGGGGGGGGTAAGTGTCTCAGTTACTGTTCCTCCATAGTGTGTGCCCCACTATTGAAGCCTTCCCTGTGATTGGTGTCCCAGTGACTTTCCTTCATATATGATGTGTTCCCAGTGACTAGACCTCTATAATGGGTATCACATTGACTGGTCCTTTTCCCCAATAGGTGCCACAGTGACTGGATCTCTTCCATTATTGGTAGCCCTCTGAAAGGCCCTAATCTATAATGGATGCCACCGACCAGTCCTCTTTACTGATGGATGAGGTAGTCACTGGACCTCTTCAAAAATTAGTGCCGTAGTGATTATCTCTCCTGTGTGATGTATGTCACAGTTTCTGGGCATCCTCTATAATGTATGTCATCGACTTGTCCTCCTCCTTGATGGGTTTCTGAATGACTGAATCTCTTCCATAATAGAACATCCATTACAGGGCCAGTTGTGTGATTGGTGCTCCAGTGACTGACCCTCCTTCAAATTTGTTGCCACATTGACTAGCACTTTTCTGTGATGGGTATTGCAGTAACTGGGTCTCTTCCCTAATCAACGTCCCAATGACTAGGTATCCTCTATGACAAGTGTCCCAGTGACTGATTCTTCTCTGTGATGGATGGCCCAGTGGCAGGTTCTCCTTTGTGATAGATACTTTAGTGACTGGGCTTCTTCCACAATGGTGTCTCTGTGACTGACCTTCCTCTGTGATGGGTGCCCAAGTATTGGCGGTCATCTGTCCAAAATGCCCTAGTGACTATTTTACCTTGGTGTTGGGTCTCCCAGTGACTACCTTTCCTTGGTCATCTCTTCCCCAGTGAGATTTTCTGCATAATGTTTGACCTAGTGAGTGACTTTCCTCTGTGATGGGTGTCCCAGAAATTTGTCCTCCTCCGTATTTGATGACTCAATGATATTCTGTTTTTTGTGAAAGTTTTCCCATTAAATGACTCTTTTCAGTAATGAGAATGTCAGTGATTGTCATTCCTTTGTTACAACTGTAACAAAGTGACTGCCAGTGACTGCCCTTCTCCATAATGCTTGTTCCAATGACAGGTCCACATCTGTTATCCGTGCCACATTGTTTAGCCCTCCTCTATGTGAGTGTTCAAGTGAATAACCAGCCTCTGTGAGGGTTACCACCATAAATGACCAGATTCTATGAAAATTTTCCCAATTACTGGACCCCTCATTAATAAGTGCCCAAGTGACTGCTTCTCTGTGATGGGTGCCCCAGTGACTGACCCTCTCCTGTGATGGTTTACTCTGTGACTGACTCTCCTCTGTGATAGGCATTACAGTTTTGAACCTCCTCTTTAATGGTTCAGTGATTGTCAGTTCTATGAGTTTTGTGCCTCAATAACTGATCCTCCTCTGTGATTGGTGCTACACTGACTCTGGTCTGTAAATAGTGCCCCCCAAAGCAGTGCTTATCTATTATGGGTAATCTAGTTACTGACTACCTCTGTTTTGGGTTCCCTAGTGACTAGGCATCCACTGTTATGCATGTCCCAGTAAGTGACTCTATGTGCTGGGTGTCCCAGTGACTTACTCTCTTCTGTGTTCAGTGCACCAATGACTGGTTTTCCTCTCTGTTGTATGTTCCAGTGTCTGGTTTGCTTCTATACTTGTGCAACAGTGATTAGCCTTCTTCTGTGAAGGTTGCCCCAGTAATTGGTCCCCCTCCATAATATGTGCCCAAATGTCTTACCTTCCCCTCTGATAGGAGTTCCAGTTACAGACCCTCCTCCAATACCAGCGTTCCAGTAACTTGCCCTCTTGTGCTGGGTGCCCAATAACCGTCTCTCCTCTATGATGGGTACCTCAGTGACTGGGTCTCATCCATAGTGGGTGCTCCAGTTACTATAATCTGATGGGTGCCTCTGTATCTGGCCCTCATCTGTGATAAATGTCCCAGTGACTAACCCTTTTCCATGATTGATGCCTCAGTGATTATCCCACTTCTATGATGGGTGACCAAATTGGGTGTGCCTATGACTCGCCTTCCTTTGTGATGGGTGCCCCTGTGACTGGTTTTATTTTGTAATCAGCATCCTAGTGATGGGAACTCTTCTATATTGGTGCTCCTGTTACTGGCTCTCCTCCAGTATGGGTGTGCCGGTGATTGAGCATCCATTTTGATGGGTGCCCAATAACTCATCATCCTCCATATGGTTTTCCTAGTGAATACCCCTCATCTGTGATGAATGTTCCATCCACTTATTGATCTTCCTTCATAATTGATGCCCCATTGACTAGGATCCCTCTGTGATGGAAATCCCAGTGACCGGTCTTCTTCAATAAAGTGTGCGTCAGTGACTGTTCCTCCTCTCTAATTTTTGCCCAATTAACTGGGCTCCATATATGATGGAGGTCTCAGTAGCCAGCCCTGATCTATGTTGGCAGTCACAATAAGTGGGTCTCCTCTATAATATGTGTCACAGTGCCTGGATCTCCTCTTTAATTGGTGCCCCAATGATTAACCATTCACTGTGATGGGTGCTCCAGTGACTGGTCCTCTTCCATTATGTGTGTCCTTGTAACTGGGACTCCTCTAAAATGGGTGCCTCTGTGACTATCCTTTCTCTTTAAAGGGTGCCCCAATGACTGAACCTCCTGCATAGTAATTATTCCAACAAATGGGCCTCCACTGTAATATGTGCCCAGTGACAGGCCCTCATCCAAATTGAGCACCCCTGTGACTGACCTGCCTATCTAATGGTTGTCTCAGTGACTGGCCTTCTACTGTTATGTGTTCCCAAATAACAACCTCTCATCTGTGATAGGTAGCATAGTGATTGGCCTTTGTCAGTTCTGGTGATCCCAGTGAGTGTACCTCTTCTGTGAATTCTGAGACAGTGACTAACCTTCTTTAAAATTTGTGCCTCCATGAATGGACCTCCTCTGTGTTTGGGGTCTCATTGACTGACGCTACCCTGCGATGCTGTTTCAGTGCCTAACTATCATTACCTCTGTTACTTGCTCTCATCTAGGATGAATAACACGGTGACTGGCTCCTCTGTGATGAATGCCTCGATGACTGTCTCTTCAATGGTATGAGTGTCACAATGATTGGTCTCTTTTGTGGTGGGAGTCCTAGTGACTCTCCTCTGTGATGGATTCTCCAGTGACTGACTCTCCTCTGTGAGGAATGTACCAGTGACTGGCTTTCCTGTTGTGGGTGCACCAGTGAAAAGCCTTCTTCTGTGTTTGGTGCCTCAGAGACTGCTTTTCATTGGTGATGTAGTTTTCAGTGTAAAATCAGCCTCTACTATGTTTGCTGTAGTTATTGGGTTTCCTCTGTCATGAATTCCACAGTAATTAGCTCTCCTCTGTTATAGGTGGATCAGTAAATGGGCCTTCTCTGTTACAGGACACTGAGTGAGTTATCATCCTCTGTGATCAATGCTTCAGTAATTGGGCATGGTTCTAATGGATGCCACAGTGATTAGCCCATCTGGGATGGGCGATCCACTGACTAGCCCTCCTCTGTGTCGGTTGTCACACTATTGGGTCTTCTTCTAAATGGAGCACAAGTGACTCTACCTCCTTTGTAATATCTGCCTCAGCAATGGTGCCTCTTCTGAGCCTGGTCCCTACTGACTAGCCTTTCACTGTGATGAGGACCACACTGACTATGACTCCTCTGTAAAGTCTCCCCCAGTTTGCTGGCCCTCTCTGTGACTGAAGTCCCATTGACTGAGTCCCTCCTAATGGGTGTCCCAATGACTAGCTCTTCTTTATAATGGGTGCCTTAATGACAGCCCTTGTCTGTGACGTGTGCCACACTCACTGTCACTCCTTCGTGATGGGTACCCCAGAGACTTGCTTTCTGTGATGGGTACCCTAGTAACTGACATTCCTCTGAGATAATTGTCCTACTGATTGACTCTCATCTTTGATGGGTGCCCAAGTGAGTAGATTTTTTCTGTGATGAGAGCCCCAGTGAGTGGTTTCCTTTATTTTATGTGTCCCAGTGACTGGCACTCATCTGTGATTGGTGCTTCTCTGTGATGAGTTCCCATGGCTGGCCTTCTTTGATCAATGCCCCAAGACTGGAATTAATTTATAATATGTTCCCTAGTGACTAGTCCTCCATTTCTTATGGATAATCCAGTGTCTGGCTATCTGTTGTGATCGGCATCTCAGTAAATGACTCTCCTCTATGATTGTTGCCCTGGTTAGTGGTCATTATCATAATGTGTATCTCACTGTCTGGCTCTATTCTATTATGGGTGCCTCAAAGTCTCTGTCAAATATTTGATTATTGCCCCAGTAATTCATAATGGTTATCCCAAAGAATCTCCTCTGTGATGGTTGTCCCACTTAGTGAGTCTCCTCAATGAGGAGGGACCAGCCCTCACTGTGATTTGTGTCCCCGTGACTGACCCTCCTCTGTAATGGGAGTCCCAGTGACTGGCCTTTCTCGTTTATTGGTGACACAATATTTGCCCCCCCGGGTGATGGGTATCATAATGACATGCTGTCTTCTGTGATGGGTTTGCCAGGGACTAGCCCTTATCTGTGATGCGTGCCTTTTTGACTGGCCATCGTCTGTGATGGGTACTACAGTGAATAAATCTGTTCTGTGATTTTTCCCCAATGACTGCCACTCCTATGTTAAGAGTACCTTATTAGCCGGGCTCGGTCGCTCAGCCTGTAATCCTGCACCTTTGGGAGGCTGAGGTGAGTGGATTGCTTGATCCCGCAGGTTCCAGACTCGCCTGGGCAGTGAGACCTCATCTCTACAATAAATCAAAAAATCATCTGGGCTTGGTAGCGCATGCCTGTAATTCCGGCTACTTGGAAGGCTGAGGTGGAAGGATAACCAGAACCCAGCAGATTGAGGCTGCGGTGGCCAGGAGCGGCCACTTCACTCCAGTCTGGGCGACAAAGTGGGACTCCAACTCAAAAAAAAAGAAAGAAAAGAATACCTTATTGATTGGCCCTCCAGTGTGATGCGTCCAAGTGAGTGGATCACGTCAGTGATCGTTGTTGCAGGGAATAGCTTGCCTCCATAATTGGCTTCCCCGTGAGAATACTACCTCAGTCAAGGGTGACTAGTTACTGGCCCTTTTTCTAAATTTGTGCCACAAGGATATGCCCTCCTCTGTAATGGGTGCCCCAGTGATTGGCTTAATCTGAGATCATATCCCAGTGATTGGACCTTCTCCATATGGGTGCCCCAGTGCCTGGCCCTCATTGTGTGTGTCCCAGTTAAAATGATTCCTCTGTGATTGATACCCAGTGATTGGTCCTCCTCCATAATGATTCCCCAGTGACTAACCATCTTCTGTGATGCCCCACTGACTCCTCCATAAAGGGTGACTCAGTGCCTGGCACTCCGTGGTGATGGGTGTCCCAGTGACTGGGTCCAATAAAACAAGGCCCAGTAACTGCGTCTTCTGTGATGGATTTTGCAATGACTGGCCATCCTCTGTGATCAGTGCCCCAGTGACCAGTCCCCTTCTGTACTGGGTGTCACACTGAATTGACTTTCTCCATAATGTGTGCCCCAATGACTCAATCTCCTCCTGCTTGGTGTCCCAATGACTGCCATTATCTGTGATGGGTGCCACAATGACTATCCCTCTTCTGAGACTACTGTCTTAAAAAATTGGCCTCCTTGAAAATGGTTCTATCAGTGCCTAGACCTCTTTTCTGACAGGTGAGTGACCCCAGTTTCTGGTACTTCTCCATAATGGGTGAACAAGTGGATGACTTTTCTGTGATGGGTGTTGAGGTTATGGGGCCTCCTCTAAAATAGGAGCACCATTGACTGAGTTTCTTCTGTGTTTGGTGTTGCAATGACCGAACCTTCTTTTAATTGCGTGTTCTGCTGACTACCCCTTCTCTGTAATGAGTGTTCCAGTATCTGGGCTTTCTCTGTAATTGGTTTCCCAATGACAAGCACCCCTCTGTAATGTAGGCACTATGACTAGGCCTCCTCTCTGATATGCTCCAGAATAACTTGTTCTCCTCTATAAAATATGCGCCAGTGACTTATCCTCCTCAATCATGGGAATTCCAGTAACTAGTTTTCCACTGTGATTGTTGATCCACTGATTTAGTCTCCCATATTGTGTGTGCCTCAGTGATTAGTTATCCTCCATTACTGGTGCCAAGTGACTGTGTCTCCTTGGTGTTTTCTGCCCCAGTGGCTGGCCCTTTTCCAAAATGTATGCCTTTGTGGTTAAACTTCCTCTGTGATGGGTGTCCCAGAGGATGGACCTACTTTATATTGGGTGCCACTGTGACAAGTCCTCTTTTGTTAAGGGTTACCCAGTGACAAGGCCTTCTCAATGATGGGTGCACCAGTGACCAGCCCTACATGTGATGGTTGTCACTGTGACTAGCTTAACATTGTAATAGGTGACCCAGTGACTGGCCCTCATTTCTAATCAGTACCACAGTGACAAGCCTTCCTCCATTTGGGAGACTCAGTGACTGGTTCTCTGTATGGGATGTCACCTTGATATACGCATCTCTATAATGGAGAGTTCAGTGACTGACTCCTTTGTTATGGGTGCTCAAATGATTACCTCTCATCTTTAATGAGTGTTTCAGTAGGTGACTCTCCTCTGTAATTATGACTCAGTGAATTGTCTTCGTCTATATTGGCTATTCCAGTGACAGACGTCCTCTGATGGACACCCAAGTTACTGACTCTCCTTTGTTATGGCTGGTCCTCTGGCAGGTCTATTCTGCTATGTATGGTACAGTTACTAGTTCTTCTCTGCAGTGGGGGCCTCAGTTACTGGCCCTTCAATGTTATAAACGTCATGTGACTGACTCTTCTGTGATAGGTGTCTCAATCACGGTCTTTCCTCTGTGGTGGGTGACACAGTGACAGAGTCTACTCTGTAATTTCAAGATGATTGCCCTCATGACTTGCCATTCTCTCTGATAGATGTCTCAGCGACTGTCATATTTGTGTTCAGTGCCCAGTGATTGACATTCGTTCATAATTACAGCCCCAGTATGTATGCATCTGTGATGGGAGTCACAGATACCGGTCATCCTCTCTGATGAAAACCTCTCTAAATACCCAATCTCTGTTATGGGAGACCGGGTGACTGGCATTCCTCTGTGATGGGATTCAAGTGACTAGCCCTTCTCTGTGATGGCTGCCCCAGTTACCAGGACTTTTCTCTTAGGGGAGTTCCAGTGGGTGACCTTCCCCTTTGAACAGTGACCCAGGATTGGCCATACTTCCAATTTGTGCTACCCTGACAGGTCCTCCTCTGTAATGGGTGCCCCATTGACTTGCCTTCCTCTGTGAGGGGGTGCCCTTGTGCCTGGCCTGCCTCTGTCATCGTTGGTTTTGAGAATTCCCTTTCTTTATTTATCTTATTATGGGTGTCATGGATGACTGAATGTCTGGCTCTCCTGAGTTATAGGTGTACCAGTGACTACACACTTCTGTGATGGGTGCCTCAGTAACTGCACCTCCTCTGTGATGTGTTCCTCAGTGACTGGCTCTCTTCTGCCATGCATTTCCAAGTGACGCGACCTCCTCTGATGAGTGCTTCAATGACTGCCCCCACTCTGTGTTTGGTGCCTCATTGAGTGGTTGCCTTCAGTGATCAGTCATTCAGTATTGACCGTCCTTTGTAATCAGCAATCCATTGACTTTTCCTCCTCTGGAAAGGCTACCCCAGGGACTGTTCACCTCTGTGATTGGTGCCCCAGTAAAAGGTCTTCCACTTTTATGTGTTTCACAGGAACTAGTCTTCCCTGTCATGAGTTTCCCATTAATTGGCTCTTTTCTGTAACTAGTTGCCACAGTTACTGGCCTCCTCTGTGAGAGGTAGCCAGTGACTGACCCTCCTCCATAATGGTTTCTCAAAGGCTAGCTTTCCTCTGTAATTGATGCTACACTTACTGGGCCTCCTCCTTAACGAGTGCATATTTGACTGGCCCTGTGATGTGATAGGTTACTTAGCGACTAGCCACCTCTATAATGTGTGCCCCAGTAACTTGCCTTCCCCCGTGATTTGTGTCCCAATAACTGTCATTTATTTTTTATTAATTATGGGTGTCATGAATGGTCCAGTGTCTGTCTCTTTTCTATTATAACTATCTAATAGACAATTTCTCCTCTGTGGTAGCTGTTCCAGTGACAGACCCTCCACTGGTTTGGTGTTTCATTGAGTGTGTCTCCTCTGTGATCAGTCCTCCAGGACTGACTCTCTGTAATCAGTGATCAAGGAACTGGCCCTCATCTGTGATTGGTGCAACATTGACTGACTCTCTTCTGTAATTGTTTGCCAGTGATTCGCATTTTTCTATGATGATGCTCCTTTGACTGGTCTACCTCCAAAATGTGTGTACCTGAGCCTGGTCCTCACCTGCCATGAAAGTCCCAAGTGACTATGCCTCCTTCTTAATGAACGTTGGGGTAAATATCCCAACTCTGTTATTTGTACCCCATTAATTTTCTCTGTGTTATATTCTGTGTCCCTGTGACTTGCACTCCTCTGTAACAAGTGACACAGTGTATGGCCCTTCTCTGCTATGAGTGCCTCAGAGTCTGAAACTCCTCTGTTATTAGTGTCCTAGTGACTAGTCCTCATCCATAATGAATGCCAAATTCACTAGCCCTCCTTTGTGGTGGATGCTTTAGTTTCTGACTCTCCTCTGCAATGCTCGTCTCATTGACTGAGTCTCTCCTGTGATTATTGCCTCAGTCACTGGGAATTCTTCACTAGTGACTGGATCCCTTTTGTGACTGGTGCCCCAGTAACTATGCTTCTAAATATTTGCCCAAGTAGTAGACTTTCTCTGTGATGGATGTCCACTTGGCCTCTTCAAAAACAACACCTTAGTGACTAGCCCGCCTTTGTGTTAGTTGTTCCAATAAATGATCTTCCTGTGTAATGGGGGTCCCAGTGACTGACCCTTCTCTAAAATTGGTGCCTCAAAGCCAGGTTCTGTGGCTCAGCCTGTAATCCCACGCCTTTGGGAGGCTGAGGTGAGTGGATTGCCTGAGCCAGCATGTTCGAGACCCGCCTGGGCAGCAAGACCTCATCTCTACAATAAATCAAAATATCAGCCAGGTGTGGTAGCGTGCGCCTGTAATTCCGGCTACTTGGAAGGCTGAGGCAGAAGCATTGTCGGAGCCCAGCAGGTCGAGGCTGCGGTGGCCGGGAGCAGCCACTGCACTCCAGTCTGGGTGACAGAGTGAGACTCCAACTCAAAAAAAAGAAAATAAATAAATAAAATTGGTGCCTCAGTGACAGGACTTCCTCTTTTATGGGTGCCACAGTGATAAGCCCTCTTCTGTAATGAGTGTAACCCAACTTTTTAATGAATGGCTATGTGACTGGTTTTTATCTGTGATGGTTTTCACAGTGACTAGATCTGCTCTCTGATAGGTGCCCCAGTGACTGCCCCTCATCTGTGAGGTGTACATTAGTGACTGGCGTTCCTGTGTGATGGGCAGCCCAGTGACTGGATCTCATCTTTGATGGCTGTCACAGTGACTATCTCTCCTCCATAATGCCCTAGTGACTAGCCCATATTGCAGTGATCAGCACTCCTCCATTAAGGCCCTCCTTCATAGTGGGTGCCCAGTGATCAGTTTTCCACTTAATGGACCTTCTCCATATTCGTGCCACAGTGACTGGTCTTCCTCCATTACGGGTGTACCAGTGACTGTGGCACCCATCACACAGAAGGGGCAGTTAGTTGTCCATCCATATGGAGGAGGGTCAATCACTGGGACACCCATTATATCGGTGGACAGTCATGAGATTACCCCTGAAACAGAAGGGCTAGTCACTGGGACATCCACACAGAGGAGGGCTAGTCATCACTGTGGCAATGATAACAGAGGAGTACCAGTCAATGTGGCATCAATCACTGAGGTGGGCCAGACATTCGAACATCTATTAAAAGGAGTATTTGTCTCTGGAGCACCCTACACAAAGGAGAGCAAGTTACTTGACACACCACAGAGGAGGACTAATCACTGGATCATCCGTTATTGCATGACTAGTCACCAAAAAATCACCAAGTATTTACAGTTACTGGAGCACCAGTAATGAAGGAGGTCTAGCCACCAAAGCACTCATTATGTATGAAACCCAGTCACTGGGGCAGGTGTAAAAGAGGAGGGCAAGTTTCTCTGACACCCATCAAAAAAGGAGGGCCAGTATCAGAGGCACTCATTATAGAGGAGGAGCAGTCATGGGGCATCTATCACAGGGGAGAGCCAGTCCCTTGTCACCCACCACAGAGAGAAACTTGTCTCTGAGGTACCCATATAGAGGAGAGATAATCATTGGTACATCAATTATAGAGGAGTCGTAGTTACTGGAATAACTATGACAGAGAAGTGCTGGACAACACAGCAACATATTTCAAAGTGGATCTGTCATTGAAACCCAATGAAAGACTTTCCACGGTGCACCTATTAGAGGAAAACAGGTGCACACTTTCCACAGTACACCTATTAGAGGAAAATTGGTGACTCTGACATCCTTCACAGAGGAAATCTAGTCATTTGGCAATCCATCCTATATGAAGGCCAGTCACTGGGGCAGCAATAAAAGAGGAAGCCCAGGATACCCAATCACTGGGGCACACATTATGGCAGAGGCCTAATCATTGGGACACCCATCAAAAATAAAGGCCAATAAATGGGAAACCAATTATAAAGAAGGTCCAGTAAGTGGGACACCCAACACAGAGGATAATGAGTGACTGACACAAAAAATTATGGGGGAGGGTATGTCACCGGGCAACAGTCAGAGATGAGAAACTGTAAAGGAGGGAGGACCAGTCACCGGGGCATTATCATAGAGAAAGTCAAATCATTGTGGCACCCATCACAGAGGAGGGTGAGTCGCTAGGGACCCAATTTTATAGGAAGCCAATCTCTGGTCACCCATCACAGAGGACACTAGTAACTGGGTCACCAATTTTGGAGAGGGACCAGTCACTGGCAACCCAACACAGACTTCGGTTACTCACTGCCACACCAAATTTGGAGAAGGCTCAGTCACAGGAATACAGTGTGAGTCACAGTTGAAGGCCAGTCATTGGGTCACCCAAAACACAGGAGGGCAGCCACTAAGGCACTCATTTCTGAGGAGGGTGAGTCATTGGGTTAACTATTTTTGAGGAGAATCAATCACTGAAACATTCAACACACAGGAAAGCTACTCATTGGAGAACCCATTTTGGAGGTGGCCAAGTCACTGGGACTCCAAGACAGATGGGGACTTGTCACTCAGGCTATTATTATGGAGGAAGGCCTGTTACTGGTGCAACAATTAAAGAAGAGTCTAATCACTGGTGCATCCCTTACTGAAGAGAGTCTGTTAGTGGTACACCCATCACAGAGGAGAACCAGTCCCTGGGAAACACAAAACAGAGGAGGCCAGTCACTGGAACACCCAAAACAGTGAAAGACTGTCAGGGAGCAGCCCCGACCTGAGGGGAGTTGGGCCTGCTCCAGGGAATCAGGACGCAGTGAGAAGAAACAACTCAGAGGCAGTTCTTCTGGGATCAGTCTGATCAGGACTGAGTCCAAATTTTATTCAAACTCCATCCACCTTATATACCATTTTTTTTAAATATTCAGCAATAATCAAATATTTGCGAAGGGCTTACAAATCGTATAATGCATAACGTTCTTCACAAAAGATTTTTGTTTAGGGTCACAATTGACAATGAAAACTCCGTGATGCATATCGTGCCTTACAAGGCGTACACCAAAATAACAGGTGTATTATTTTAACATTAGCTTAGCAAACTGTTTTCTATAATATTTAATAACTAATCTGTATATTATAAACTATATTGAATTTTACTTAAGGTAAAAATTTCCCCTTTTACTAACCTACTATGATTTAACAAAACAATCAAGATTTATATTAATTATCTTAACTTCTAGTAGTGAAAATATTTTTGCTGGGAGCATATGAATCTAGGGACACACACCGTATCTATTAAATCTGCATCACAAGATCCACATGCTCCAAACAGAATGATTAGTATTAGATTACACTCATTTAAATCAAAATCATAACTAGCACCTATGATTTTTAGCATCCAACTATATGATTTAATATATGATCTCTTATAAAACTTTGAATATATAATTTTGAATTATAAACTGATAAAGCACAGATTACGTCTAAGAGAAGAAGACAGAGAGGCGCTAGTCTCGGTGTCTCGCATGCTTTAATCTTTGATCTTAAAAGCCTGTCAGAGACATGATGCCAGAGCCTTCTATAAAATGCTAAATAGCGAGAAGCAGAGAATGCTAACCACAGTGTTTGACAAACCCAATGTGTACTTTACCATCGAAGTCTTCCAGACACTGAAGTTGATGCCTTGAAGTAGAAATCCAAAGTGCAAAAGTATATCCAATAATAAGTGAAAGTACTAAGGATTCACTCTCCAACAGGCCTGTGACTGGGTTTTATCACTACCATATACAGGCATATTAAAGGGAAAATTTCAAGCAGAAGTAGGTGAAGTAGCAAACACAAGTTCACATAGTGTTATATATGGATAACTGAACTATGTATATATTTTTCTAAACTTCCTTATAAAATTTTTGTTCTAAGTGAATAAATCAAATAGTAGTTGTCACACCTTTGGACAAGAAAAGGCACACTTGCCATGATGATGGCCGGGGGGCAGAGGCAGACTAAGAATTTTGGCACATAATGAAACTAGGAACGTTCGGCCTTGCTAGAGGCAGGAAAACAAAACTATTAAAACAATTTTGGTTGCTAATCTTTAGCTATCGGGAGAAACAGCTTACAGAGTGCTTACAAGAACAAAGGCTGCATGGTTACTTCTGAGAAACAGAAACTTAAGAATGGCTCAGAAGATCAGAGAGAAATAGAAACTTAAAGTACAGAATGTTTCTGCTGTAAGGCCTTACCCGAGATTTTAGTCTAACAGTGTAAAAGTTTTACTTCGAAATAGTATAAGATTTTATGTCACATATACAAACTGGGTCACTCTTCATTTACCAACACTATAGGTGTCACTGATGCTTTTGTGTCAAAAGCAGATCTCCAACATGGGCCTTCATAGGCCTCAATTATTTAGTTGTAGATGTTGGCTCCCAACAGAAGACCAGCACTTGGGGCAAAAACAACATAGGAGACCGGTCACTGGGGTACCTATTACACAAGAGGATCAGTCACTGGTGCATTGATGAAAGAAGAGAGTAAGTCACTGGAACAATGATCACAGAGGTGACCCAGTCATTGGGGTATCCATCACAGAGGAGAGCCAATAACTGAGACACTCATTTCAGAGGTTGATCAGTCATAGGAAAACCAATTACAAAGGAGGCCTAAACACAGTGGTACCCATCACAGAGGAAGGCTAACAACTGAAGCGTCAATCATATATGAAGTCTAGTCACTGGTGCCCAAATCAATGGAGGTCTAGCATTGGGTCACATATTATGAAGGAGGCCCATTCACAGGGATACCCATCACAAACAAGGACCAGTCATTGGGGTACCTACAATGGAGGAGGCCCAATAAGCAGGACACGAATCACAGAGGAGTGTTTGTCACTGGGTCAACAATTAAGGAGGGCAAACCACTGGGCATCAATCACAGAGGAGGCACAGTAACTAAAGGACCCCCAATTGAGGAAAGCCTGTCATAGTTGCACTAATATGGAGAAGGCCCAGTCAATGAGGCACAAAATAGAGAGGAGGGTTAGTCACTGGTTCACTCTTTACAGATATGGGACAGTCATTGTGCACCTATTACAGAGCACTCCCAGTTACTGGGGACAAATTATAAAGGAGGACTAGTCACTGGGGCACACATCACAAAAGAAGTCTAATCACTGGGGCACTTAACTAAGAGGAGAGCTAGTCACTATGACACCCTTCATAGAGGAGGGTTAGCACTGGTCATCCATCATATATGAAGGTCAGTCACTTGGGCAGCAACCAGAGAGGAGGCCGTGTCACTAGGAAAGACAACATGGAAGAGACCCAGTCACTGGAACATCCTTCAAAAATAATGCCAGTTACTGGGGTACCCATTAGGGAGGAAGTCCAATAAATGGGACACACAAAACAGAGGATACAGTGTCACTGACACAAAAATTATGGAGGAAGACCTTCAGTGTTCATCAAAGAGAAAGAATAGTAACAGAAACACCTATATGGAGAAGGGTCGGCCATTGGGCCATGAATATGGAAAAGAACCAGTTACACAGGCACTTATCACAGAGAGGAAGGCCTATCTCTGCAACACTCATCACAGCAGAGGTCAAGTCATTGGTTCCCAGAATTTGAAAGAACACCTGTTACTGGTCACCCATCACAGAGGTGGGCTAATCACGGGGGCACCAATTATGGAGGAGGGCCAGTCAATTGTCAATCATAACACAGGTGGCCTAGTCACCGTGGCACCAATTTTGGAAGAGAAGTAGTCACTAGGACACCAACAGAGAAGGACTAGTTCCTGGAGCAGCCATTGTAGGGCAGGGACATTCACTGGTGCACCCATTACAGAGGTGAGCCAGTCACGGTGTTATTGATCACAAAGGAGTTCTATTCACTGGGACACCTAATAGAGGAAGGCTATTTCCTGGGCAATGGTAAAAGAGTAGACCTAGTTATTGGAGCCCACATCACTCAGGATGGTCAATGTGACATCCATCAGAAAGGAGATCGTGTCGCTGGAGCAGACAATATATAGTAGTTCCAATCATGGGGTCATCCATCACAGAGCTGGACTAGTTACTAGAGCATCAATGATTATGGATGATCAGTCATTGAGGAAATAGATTTACTAAGGCACCCATAATGAAGAAGGTCTAATCATTGAAGTACCTTTGTAGGAGACTCAGTCATAGGGGCAGAAGTTACAGATTAAAGTTAGTACCTGAGTCAAATACTATGAAAGATCAGTCACTGGGGCATTATTCACTGAGGAGGTTCAGTTTCTGGGGCACCCATCACAGAGGAGTGTTATTAACTGGGTAACTTACCATAGAGGTGGCCCAGTTACTGTGGAATCTATCAAAGAGGAGAGATAGTTACTGGAAAACACATCACAGTTGAGAGCTAGTCAATAGGACACCTATCACAGAGAAGGTTAGTCACTGGAACACCAATCATGAAGGAAGTCCAGTTTCACAAACACATGTCACAGAGGAGGGCTAGTTACTCAGGAACCCTCTTCAATAAAGAGTCATTAATTGGGTCACCAATCACAGAGAAAACCCAGTCAATGGACCACCTATTATGGAGGAGGGCAAGTCACTAGGACACCTATCTCAGAGTAGGGCTGTCCTCTAGGACACCCATTATGGAGGATACCCAGAAACTGGTATACCCATCTTAAGGGAGATCTAGTCACTGGGACATTTATTGGGTAATAGGCCTGGTTACTAGAGCATCCATCACGAGAGTGCGAAAAACTCTGCAACACTCATCACAAAAGACGGTCACTCATTGGAACAATCAGAGAGGAAGCCCAGTCAATAGGGAACCCATCACAAATTAGAACTAGCCACTAGGAGTCCCATCATATATGTAGTTCGGTCCCTGGTGCACCAATCACTGTGAAGCTCAACTCACTGGGGCACCAATTATGGAGTAGACCCTGTATGTAGGACACCAGTGACAGAATAAGAAGAGTCACTGGGCCAACCATCATGGAGGAGAGTCAATCACTGACCACCAATCACGGAGGAGGTCCAGTCCCTGGTACATCCAAAATGGAGGAGGGTCAGTCACTGGCACAACAATAAGGAGGAGTTACAGACCATCAGGCACCAATCACATAGGAAGATCAGTCACTGAGACACCTAACAGAAGGAATGGTGGGTCAGTGGGGGCACCCATTTTGAAGGAGAGCCCCTTATGACTCACTCATAACAGAGGGGGATAGTCACTGATGCACCAAGTATGGAGAAGTGTTATTTACCTTTACAACCATCACAGATGGGGTCCAATCACTGGGACACATGTCACAGGCCAATCACTAGGGCAACTATCACATAGCAAGCCAGTCACTGTGAAATCCACCACAGAGGAAGACCAGTCTAAAAGACACACATCATAGAGGAGGGCTAGTCACTAGGACAGCTATCACAGAAGCGTTTTTTATTACTGCGACACCCTTCACATATGAATGTCAATCCCTGGGGCACACAACACAGAGAAGAGTCAATCATAGAGGGGGGTTACTCACTGAAGCAACACCTATGAATCACCAGTCAGCAGAGCACCAATTAAAGAGATAACCTAGTCACAGAGACCCCAGGGCACTCATTGTGGAGGATCACCAAACATTGGTCACTCATTTTGGAGGAGGCTCAGTCACAGAAACACCCATCACAGAGAAGAACCAGTCACCGAAGCACCCATCACAAATGAGGGTTAATCACTGGAACGGGTAACCAATCATAGATTTTGTAATCACTGGGATACCTTTAACGAAAGAATGCATTGCCTGGGACATCCATAATGAAAGAAGACCAGTCACTGGTGCACCTATTATGTAGGAGACCCAGTAACCAGGGGAACCATTACAGAAGTGAACCAGTCAGAGGAAACGCATTGTAGAGGAGGGCCAGTCACTGGGCACCCATCACAAAGAAGGATGAGACACTGGAGAATCCATATTGGAGGTGGACCTGTCACTGGTCATCCATCACAGAGGAGGAATTGTCACTGGGACTACAATTATGGAGGAGAATCAGTTACTAAAACACCTATTACAAACGTACACTAGTCACTGGAGAACTCAGTTTGCAACAGAGCCAGTCACTGAGAAAAATACAACAGAGGAAGCTCAGTGACTGGAGCACCTATCATGAAGGAGGAAACATCACTTGTACATCCATCACAGAGACGGGCCTGTCCCTGGGGCACACATTATGGAGGAGGACTGAAAACTGAGGCACTCATCACAGAGGAAGGTTAGTCACTGGAGGTACCTATTATATATGAAATAATGAGGGATCAACCAAAGAGAAGGACCAGTAACTTGGGCCCGCATTATCAATGGGGTCCAATGAGTGAAAAGAAGACTTGTCAGTGAGTTAAACATTATCTGAGAGGAAAACTTGTCACTGAGTTAAACATTATGAAGGAAGAACAGTCACTGGGCACCGATCACAGAGAATACACAGTCACTGGAGCATCCATAATGAAGGATGGCCAGTCAATGGTGCACCAATATAAAGGAGGCCCATTTTTCTGGGCCTCTGGTAACAGAGAAATGCCAGTCACTATTGCACCTATTACATAGAAAACCCAGGCACTGGGGCACCCATCACAGATAAAGACTACTCACTGTAGCACTCATCAGAAAGGAGAAACACTGCGATAATCATCACAGAGGAGATCCAGTCACTGTAGTGTCAATCACAGATGAGGACCTGTCATCCCCGAGCCCCCACTCCAGGGGAGGGTCCATCACTAGGACATAAATTAGGCTGTACTCAGTCACGGGGGCTCTGAACAAAAAGAATGTGATCAACGGTGGTAGTTACAACAGGGCAGGAAATGTCAGTCTGTACACAACACATAGGAGGATCAGTCCTGGAATATTTTCAGAGTACAGCCAGTCACTGTAGCACCGGCCATATAGGTGGGCTAACAACAGTATAGAGGAGACCCAATAACTGGGGTCAACATCATAGAAATAAGCGAGTGAGTGGGCCACACATCACAGATTAGACCCAGTCACTAGGGCACCTCAAATAGAAGGGGGCTAGTCACTGAGACAGCAATTATGGAGAAGCAACTATGAAGAAACATTCCTTTGAGATCAGTGACTCAGAGACTGCACCTCCTCTATATTGGTACACCAGTGACTTGCCCTCCTCCATTATGGGTGCTCCAGTGACCCTGTCTTCTCTGTGATTAGTGCCAGTGACATGTCCTAGTCATGACAGAGGAGGACTAGTGACAGGGACACCTTAGTTGAAAGACTACCACTGGAGACCAAATCACAAAGAATGTTTAGTACATGAAGCACCCTCTGTGGAGGAGGCCCTGTCATGTGACATCCATCATAATGAAAGGCTAGTCATTGGGCATCCATTATATGTTAAAGCCAGTCACTGAGACAGCAGTAACAGAGGAGGCTCATTCATTGAGATACACATTATAGAAGAGTTTCAGTCGCTGGAACATCCATCACAAAAAAGGGCCAATCACTCAGGCAACCATTATAAATAAGTCAAGTAAATGATACACCCATAACAGAAGATGACTAGTTACTGGATAAACCAATATGTAGGAGAGTCATTCACTTGTCACCAATCAGTAAGGAGCAATTGCAACTGAGATACCCGTATGGGGGAGGGTCAGTATGGAGACTAATCACTTAGGCACAAGTCCCAGTTTAAGATCCATTTGTGGCACCATCACAGAAGCGGGTTAAACAGTGAAGCACCAACTAGGGAGGAGGGGTAGTGAGAAAACCATCACAGATGAAAACCACTTACAGAGGCAGCCCTCAGACAGGATGACCTATTACTAAGGCACCAAACACAGAGGGTGGGCAGTCACATGATTACATATAGATTAGGGATAATCACGGGAACACCCATCGCAGATGAGAGATTATCACTGTGGAACACATCACAGAAGGCAGGCTGTCACAGGGACACCAATCAAGAAGAAGTGCCAGCCACTGGGACTTCCAAAACAGAGGAGGGTTAGTCACTGGTGCACTCATCACACACAAAGGCAGGTCACAGGGACACCAATCACAAAGGAGGAACAAACACTGGGGAACTCATTAAAAGGAGGGCTAATAATAGGGGAAAAGCTTAAAAAGAATGGGCAGGCACTGAGAGAGCCATCACAGAGAAGGGCTAGCCATTAGGGTGCCCATTAGAGAGGAGTACAGTTCACTAGGACACCCATCACACAGCTTGGCTATTTACTGGTGCAGGCATAATAGATGAAACCCAGTCACAGGGACTCTGATCTTAGAGGAGAACGAGTCACTCAGGCAATTAATATGGTGGAGATTCTGTCACTGGGACACTCGTCACAGATAAAAACCAGTTACTGAGATCACCTCTTACAAAGTTGTTTCAGTCGCTGGGAAGCTGTCATAAAAGAAGTCCAGAAACTGGGGCAATCATCACACATGAGAAGCAATAACTGGGGAACCCACTACAGAGAATGTTCAGTCAACTGTGCACCCATAACAGAGGAGAGCTTGTCACCCATTGAAGAATAACCCTTGTGGCACGAATTTTGGAGGAGGCGTATTCTCTCTGACACCCATCTCAGAGGACGGTTGGATACTAGGGTTACCATTGCAAAGGAGGGTTAGTCATTGGGCCACCCACACAAAGGATGGCTATTCACTGTGGCAGAAATAACCCAGGAGACCACTCACTAGTCACCCAGCATTGAGGAGGACCAGCAACTGGGACATCTCTCACAAAGTAAGTATTGTCACTGGGGCACCCAATATTGAGGAGGTCCAGTTACTGAAGCATCAATTATGGTGCATTGTCAATCGCTGGGGAAAAAATCATCAAGAAACTAGTCACTGGGGCACAAATAATGGAGGAGGGCTAGTCACTGAGCAAACATTATGCAAAAGAACAGTCACTGGGTAGCATACACAGAGGAAAGCTAGTCACTGTGGTAACCACAAATGAGGAGGATACATCCTTGGCCTTTTTCGCCAAGGAGGGCCAATTTCTAGTGTATCCACTATAAAGCATGGCCAGTCACTGGGTAATCCATTATAGAGGACACCCAGTCACTAGGAAATCTCTCACAGAGGAAAGTCAGTCACTAATGAACCTATCACAAAGAAGGGCTGGTTACTGGGACACCATAATGGAAGAGGTCCAGTTACGGAAGACACATCAAAAAGGCGGGCTAGTCACTCAAGCACCCAATTTGGAGAAAAACCAATCATGGGATACCAATCACAGAAGAGGACCAGTCAACTGAGTGCTTAATATGGAGAGGGCTGAGTCACTGGGACATCTCTTTTGGAGGAGGTCTAGAAACTGGAGTGCAAATCACAGAGGAGAATGAGTCACTGGGGCACCCATTTCAGTGCAGGCCCATTTACCAGGACACACAACACATGACAGGACAAGACACTGAGGCACCCATCACATATGACTGTCAGTCACAGAAACATAAATCACATATGAGGTCATGTCACTGATGCATCCATCACAGAGGTGTTCTAGTCACTATGGCATTCATCAGAGATGATGGCAATCACTGAGGCCCAATTCGCAGGGGAATTTTATAATCTGTGACACCCATAACAGAGGAGTACTAGTCACTGGATCACCTATTTGAGGAGGTTCAGTTATAAGGATACCCATCATAGAATAGAACAAGTTGCTGTTGCACCCATCGAAGAGGATGGCCAGTCATGGGGCACCATTTACAAGGAGGTCCAATTTCTGAGACACTCATTTCAAAGCAAGGCAAGTCACTGTTGTACCCATCACAGAGTATGGTCAGTTCAAAGGCACACTGGGCCATCCACCACAGAAAAGGGTTTGTCACTGTGACACCCACACAGAGGGGATAGTCACTTGGACACCAGTCATAAAGGGAATCAGTCACTGGGACTCCCCAAACAGAGGAGAGTAAGTCATTAGGACACCCATCACATGAGGGTCAGTAACAGGGATACCTATCACAAAGGAGGGCTAGTCACTGGGGAATGCACTATTTAGGAGGTCCAGTATGTGGTATACCCATAACCAAGGTGTGCTAGTCACGGAGGAATCCATTGTGGAAGAGTACCAGTCACTGTGGCACCAATAATAAAGGAGGCCCAGTCAATAGGGTACACAGAATGGAGAAGGTCCTGTCAATGGGGCACCCATCAGAAAGAAATGCCTGTCACATGGATATATATTATAGAACCAGGTCAGTCACTGGAGCATCCATCACAGAAGAAGGCTAATCACCGGGGCACCCATCACAAAAGAGAATCAGTCACTGAGGTACACGACACGGTTAAGGGCTAATCATTGAGTCCCATCAGAGAGGAGGATCAGTCACTATAACAACCATTGTTCAATCACTGGGGCTTTGATCCCTGATGATGGTCAGTAAGTGTGGCAGTCATCACATGATTGATGAGGACTAGTCACTGGGACACCCATCATAGAGGAGGACTCGTCACTGGTCACATATTATTAAAGAAAACCAGTTACTGGAGCATCTATCACAGAGGAGCGTTAGTCATTGGGACACTAGTCCCAGAAGAGATCCAGTCACGAGGGTAACCATAACAAAGGAGGGCTAGTCACTGGGACACCAATTACACAAGAAGCCCAATTACTGAAACACCCATCAAAGGGGAGGAATAGTCACTGGGACATCCAATTTGATGAAGGTCCAGTAACAAGAGCAACAATCACAAAGAAGTCCCAGTCAGGGGAGCACAAATTATGGAAGATGCACTGTCACAATGGCACCTATCACAGGGGAAGGCCAGTCATGGGGGCAACAAGTATAGAACAGACTCAAATACTGGAGCACCAATAACAGAAGAGATCTAATTACTGAGACACTCATCACAAATTTGGCCAGTCATTAGGGCACAAATCAAAAAGGAGGCCCAGTCTCTGGGGCACCCATTATGGAGGAGGACCAGTCTTTGTAATACAGAATCACAAATAAGTGGGTTAGTCTTTGGCATACCGATCATATATAAAGACACTCCTGTCACTGTGACACTAATCATAAGGACAAACCAGTCATTGGGGCACACTTTATGGAGGGGTGTAGTCACTGAGAGACCTGTCACAAAGGAGGGCCAGACACTCGGCACCCATCACAAGGGAGGTCTATCACTGGTGCAATAATAAGAAAGGTGGGTCAGTCACTGGCTCACTCATTACGGAGGAGAGCCAGTCACTATGGTACCCAATAAAAAGAGGGCTATTCACTGGTGCACCTCTTTTTAAGTAAGGTCAGTCACAGGAATACCCATCAAAGATGTTGGTTAGTCACTGGTGCACCGATAATGGAGGAGGCATATTCAATGGCCCTCTGATCACAGAGAAGGCCCAGTCACTTGGGCACTTATTATGGAGAAGGGTCAGTCACTGGGGCACCCACCACTGAAAAAGGTTAATCACTGGTGCACCCATTACAGAGGAGAGACTGTCACTGGAGAACCCATAACAGAGGAGAACCAATGACTGGACACCTATAACAGGAGGTCAGTCACTGAGGAAACCATCACAGAGGAGAGCCAGTCACTGAGGCACCCATAACAGAGGAAGGACAGTCATTGGGACAGCTATTTCAGAATAGGACCAGTCACAGGGTCACCCCAAAAAAGGAGGAGCAGTAACTTGGGCACCCATAACTGAGGAGGGCCAGTCACTGGGCTAGCCATTAGAGAGTAAGGGCTGTCATGGGGTTACGCTCAAAGAGGAGGGCTAGTCAATGTAACACACACAGAGGAGGACTTGTCATTGTGGGAGTATAACAGAGGATAGCCAGTTATTGGGGCATCAGTCACTGAAGAGGGCCAGACATGGGACACCCGTCACAAAGGAGGTCTTGTCAATGGGTCACCCAGTATGGTGGCTGCACTGTTACTGGAAAGCCAATCACAGAAATTGGCTAGTCACTTGAGCATTTGTTATAGTGATTGACCAGTCACTGGAACAAATCTGAGGAATTACTGTCTCTGGGGCACTCACTATGGATGAGGGATTATCACCAAAGCACAAAAAATGTAGGAAAACCTCAATTGGTCAACAATTATGTAGGAGAACTAGTCATTGGGCACCAAACTCAGAGGAGGCAGAGTTACTGGGACACTCATAATGGAGGAGGACATGTCACTTGCACACCAATAAGGAAGAGGATCAGTCACTGAGACACTGTTTACAGAAGTTGGCCAGTCACAGGGGTACACTTCACAAAGAAGTTGCAGTCAATGGGACTCACATTAGAGATAAGTACGAAACCCCAGAAAAGATACTATAGAGGAGGGGCATCACAGGGGAACCCCAAACAAACAAAAAAAAGACTACTCACTGGAGTACCCATCAGTGAGGAAAAGACAGCCAGTCACTAAGTCACCTATCACAGACGAGAACCTGCCATTTGAGCAAATATTGCAAAGGAGTGACAGTCACTGAAGGGCACATCATGACAAGGGACCATCACTGGGGCATCCATCACATAATAGGACAAGATACTCAAACAAACATGGGGAGGGAGTCAATCATAGGTTATTTGATCACAGAGGAGTACCTGTGGCAGCAATCACAGAGGAGGAAAAATCAGTGTGGTACCAATCACAGAGGCTGGTCAGTTAATGGAATATTTTTCACAAATGATGGCCAGTCGCAGGCCACCTATTATGGAGGAGGCCCAGTCACTGAGTCATCTATTTCAGAGGATAGCCAGTCACGGAGATACCCATCAAAGTGGACAATCAGTCACTGTGGCACCCATCAGAGAGGAAGTGTAGTCCCTGGGACACCAATTATAGACCAGTTAATGAAACATCCATCATAGAAAAAAGTTAGTCACTGGAGAACCCATTATATTGAGAAGGCCCATTAAGCAAAACATCCATCACAGAGGAGGGATAATCATAGTGGTAAACATAATGGAGGAGTATCATTCACTGAGGCACCAATCACAGAAGAAGCCCCGTCACTGGGGTACCCATAATGGAAAGGGGCCTATCACTGGGGCACCTATTATGGAGAATCCCTAGTCACTGAGGCAACCATAAAAAAATGAGACATTAACTGGGAAACCGATGACAGAGGAGAGGCAAACATTGGTACTTCTACCATAGAGGAGGGCTAATAATTAGAGCAACCATTATTGATGAAGGCCAGCCTCTGAGACACCAATCATAAAGGAGGGGTAGTCACTAAGGCATCTATCATGGACGAGGGCCAGCCACTCACTAGGAGATCCATCATAGAGGAGTTCCAGTCACTCAGTCTTATATTGCAGAGGAGGGCTAGTGACTGATTCACCCATCATATAAGAGGTTAATCATTGTTGCACCCAACACAGAGGTGAGCCAGTCACTGTGACAACCATCACAGAGGAGAGTTATGTAATAGAGTATCCATCAAAGAGGAAAGACAGTCACCAGGTCATCCATCACAAAAAAACAGTCTGTAGCTGAGGCACACATCACAGATGAGGGCCATTCACTGAGGTACACATAACAGAGGAGGACCAGTCACTGGTGCAGCCATTAGGAGCAGTTCAGTCATTGGGACTCCAATTATATAGGAGGTTTGTTTACCAGGGCATCCATGACAGAGGCATCAAAGTTTGTGTTTTTCCCATCACAGAAGAGGTTTAGTCACTGGGACATCTATCACTGAAGAGGCAGTTATTGAGGCACTTATCACAGAGGTGGGACTGTCACTGTGGAACCTGTCAGAGCAGAGGCCCATCATGGAGTACTCACTTGGAGAGTCCCAGTTACTGGGTTGCCCATCACAGAGTAGTGTGAGTCACTTGGGCACCCATCACAGAGGAGAGCCAGTCACTAAAGAACCAATCACAGAGAAGGGCTAGTATCTGAGGCACTCATCCCAGAGGAGCACTCGTGTTACGAAGAGCCAATAACTAATACTGATCACATAGGAGAGTCATTCACTGGGACACTCATCATAGAATTCCCATAACTGATGCACCCATAACAGTGGAGGGCTAGTCACTGGGGCAACCATCACAGAGGCGGCCCCATAACTGGTCCACCTTTAACAGTGGAGGACCAGATACTGGGGCACCCATTACGGAGAAAGCCCATCACTGAGGCACACATAACAGAGAATGGGCTGTCACTGAGACTCTCATCATGGAGGAAGACTGGTCTCTGGGATACCCATCACAAAGGAGGGATAGACACTTAGTCAACCATCCCAGAGAAGAGCCATACTATCTTGAATAGTCATAGTGGAGGAGCGTCAATCACTGAATGACTCATCACAGAAAATGGTGAGACAAGGACATTACCACAGAGGAGAACTAGCCACCTATTATTGAGGAGATGATCTAACTGGGACTGCCAATGCAGAAAACGGCCAGTCACTGTGAAAGCCATTTGGAAGGAGGACCAGTAACTGGGGCACTCATTACAAAAGAAGTTTACAAACAAGGACACACAGAGGACAGTTAGTCCATGGGGCAACCATCATAGACAAGAGCAATTACCTGAGGCACCATTCACAGAGAAGGCCCATCATTCGGACACACCAGTGAAGAGCCAATCACTGGCAAACCCATAAAAGACGTGAACTAGTCACTGGGGCAACAACTACAGAGGAGAATCAATCAATTGAGCACCAATCACAGATAATAAAACCGTTAATGAACCACCAAACACAGAGGATAAACAGTCATTGAGGCATCCATCACAAAGGAAAGCAAGCCACTGGCACCCCAATCACAGAGGATATCCTTTCAATCAGACAACCATCACAGAGATTTAATCACTGAGGCACTAAACACAGAGGAGTGTCAGTCACTGAGACAACTATCACAGAAGAGAACCAGTCACTGGGGCACCCAACTCAGGGAAGAGCTAGTCACAGGGCACCATCATAGCGGAGGGGCAGCCATCATGATGGAGAACTATCCACTGTGACACTCATTATGGAGGAACAAACACAGACACCATTCATGAAATACCTCAATCAATGGAACCCTATTAGAGGGGAAGGCCAATCACTGGGACACTATTTACAGAAGAAGGTCAGTCACTAGGACATTCCATACAGAGGAGACCAGTCACTGGAATAGTCATCAGAGATGAGGGCAAGTCACTGGTGCATTGATCGCAGATGAGGGTTAGTCAATGGGGTAAGAAAATAGATGAAGTTTCATTACTAGGGCACCAATTACAAAGGACAGTCAGTCACTGATGTGACAATTATAGAGGAGGGGCAATCAATAAGGCACCAAACACACTGGAGGGACAATCACTGAGGCATCCATCACAGAGGAAAGCCAGCCACTGTAGCCCCAGACAAGAATAGACACTGTTAGCCGGGTTCGGTGGTTCAGTCTGTAACCCCATGCCTTTGGGAGGCTGAGGTGAGTAGATTGCCTGAGCCCGCGGGTTCGAGACCCGCCTGTGCAGAGAGACCTCATCTCTACAATAAATAAAAAAATCAGCCAGATGTGGTAGTGCGCGTCTGTAGTTCCAGCTACTCGGAAGGCTGAGACAAAAGGATCACTGGAGCAGAGTGGGTCGAGGCTGTGGTGACCAGGAACAGCCACTGCACTCCAGTCTGAGTGACAGTGAGACTCCAACTCAAAAAAAAAAAAAAAAAGAAAGAAGAATAGGCACTTTCACTGGTGGATCCACTACAGAGGAAAACAAGTCATTGAAGAATTCATCACAAAGGAAGACAAATCACTGGGGTAGATGTCACAGAAGAGGGTTAGTCACTAAGGCAGCCATCAGATAGAATGGCCAGTCAATGAGGCACTCATTACAGAGAAGAGGACAGTCACTGGGGCACCCATAAGTGAGAAGGGTTTCTAACTGAGTCACCCATCATAGAGTTCAGTCAGTCATGGGACACCCCTCAAAGAGGAGGACTAGTCATTGAGAAACCCACTCAGGATAGGGCTTGTCATTATGAAACTGACAGAGGAGGACCAATAACTCAGACACACATATGGAGGAGGGCCAATGATGGGAATCACCATCCAGGGTCAATAGGGCACCCATCAATGAGGAAGGCCAAACACAGAAAAACTCGTAACTGAGGAGGGCCAGATAATGGGGTATACATATGGAGGAGTGTCAGTCATGGGGACCACCATCAATGCAGAGGGCTTGTCAACAGTACACCCATCAATAAGGAAGACCAAACACAGGGACACCCGTCACAAAAGAGGGCTATTCAAGAGGACAATCATTGTTGTGGAGGGTCAGTCACTGTGAGAACAATCACAGAGGAAGCCCAGCCACTGGGCACCAACAATGGAGGAGGGCCTGCCTGTGATTCACCCATAACAGAGGAGGACTAGTCACAGGGACAACCATCACAAAAGTGGACCAGTCACTGGAACACCAGTTCTGAAGAAAATCCAGCCACTGGTGCAACTATCACATAGGAGAGCCTGTCACTGGGACACCCATCTCAGAGGATGGCCTGTGTCTGGGAAACCGAGCACAGAGAAAGGTTAATCTCTAGCTCTTCCTTAATGGATGAAGTCTATTAATGGGGAAATCCTCTACATAAGAGGTATACTCACTGAGGCACCTATCATAAAGAAGGGTCAATCAGAGAGGTACCAATCTCAGTGAAGAGCCAATCACCAGGAAACCCATTAGGAGAAGGCTCAGTCACTCAGGCACCCACCACAAAGGCTAGGCACCTGGGCACACAACACAGTGGACACTCCTCCATGAAGGCACCTATCACAGATGAGGGCCAGTCATTGGGGCATCAGTAATGAAGAAGTCCCATTTACTGGGATGACAAGACAGAGTTTAGTCAGTCACTGGAACACACTACAGAGAGGACAGCAGTTACGGGGCACCTAGCACAGAGAAGAACTAGTAACTAGGGCATCCATTATTGATGAAGGCTAGTCACTGGAAAAACCATCAAAAAGTCACTGAGGCACCAACCAAACAGGAAGGCCAGTCCAAAAGGCACCTACCCAGCAGACAGTCAGTTAATGGGGCACCTATTAGAAGGCCCAGACTTTGGGGCATTCATCAAAAAGGAGGGCTAGTAACAAGAACCACCTCATAGAGGATGTTCAGGCACTAGGGCAACAATTAGAAAGAGGACCAATCACTGTGGGCTCTGATCACAAGTGAGGGGCAGTCACTGAGACACCCATCACAAAGGAAGCACAGTCACTAGGACATATATAACAGAAGAGGTCAAGTCACTGGGGCTCCAGTGACAGAGGAAGCCTGATAACTGGAGAACCCATCATTTTGGAGGACCATTCTCTGAGGCACCCATCAAAGAGAAAGTCCAGTGAGAGGTCACCCATCACAAAGGTTGGAAAGTCACTGGGAAACCTATTTTGGAGGAGTGCCATTCACTGGAAGACCCAACATATTGGTTGCCTAGTCACTGAGGCACCTCTTTCTAGGAGGCCCAGGCAATGGGCCTCCCATCACAGAGAAGGAACTGTCACTGCGGCAGCAAAAATTGAGATGGGTCAGACAATAGGGCATGACTTAGAAGGCTAATGAGAGGGCACCCATTACGGAGGAGAGATAGTCACTGGGGCAAAAATCACAGAGGAGAGCAATTCACCAGGGCACCCCACAGAAGATGCCAGTCACTGTGACAGCCATAACAGTGGAAAGTCAGTCACTGGTGCATCCATCACAGAGGAGGTCACTTACTGGTTTTCCCAGCACAGATTAGAACCAGTCACTGGGGCACCAACTACAGAGGAGAGTCAGTCACTGGAGCAGAGATCACAGAGGAGGGTCTGTCAATGAGGCATGAAGCACAGACGAAGTCTAGTCATTGTGGCACCCATTACAGAGGAGATTTTGTTACTGGAGTCCCGATCACATAGGAGGCCCTGACTTTGGAGCACCAATTACAGAGGGGTGTCAGTTATCATGGGACCCATCACACAGAGGAGTCTGTGACTGAGACAGCTATCACAAAAGAGTCACTGTGGCAGCCACCAAAGAGAAAAGCCAGGCACTGGGGCACCCATCACAGAAAGGAGCAGTCAATGAGGCACCCATAATTGAGGAGACCAATCGCTGCAGCCATAATCACAAACTGTCATGGGAGCACCCCAAACATAGAAGAACTAGTCACTGGGGCATCCATTGTAGAGGAAGCCCTGTCACTGTAAATTTCAACACATAGGACAACCAGTCACTGTGACATTCATCAGAGAGGAGAAGTAGTCAATGAGACAGCCACCTTGAACCAAGGCTTTACACTGTGGCACATATTTTGGAAGAAAATCAGTCACTAGGGCACCTATCACAAAAAAAGTCTCAAACAATGGAACACCTATTATCAAGGACGTCCAATGCCTAGGACCCCATTCAAAGAAAAGGATCAGTTAGGGGTGTACTGATCACAAATGACGACCAGTCATTGGGGACTTCATGGAAGAAGGTCAGTCACTGGAGCACAAATTACAGAGAAGTTCCAGTCAATTTAATTACTATTATGGAGGTGACCCAATCATTGTGACACCCATTACAGAGGACAGAATGTGAGAGGGAGATCAGAGGGACTGATCACAGAGAAGGACCTGTCACAGAGGAAGCAAGTCATTTTGGCATCTATCCAAGAGGAGACAAAATTACTGAGGCACCCAGCACAGAGATCAGATAGTCAATTAATCAACCATTAAGAGTAGACAGCCAGTCACTGAGGCATTTATCACACAGAAAATTCAGTCACTATGGCACAAATAACAGATGAGTGCCGTTTCTGAGGAATCCATTAGAAATGGTGAAATCACTAAGACTTTAATCACAGAGGAGACTTGTCAGAGACCGGTTCCGACCTGAGGGGGGTTGGGCCTGCATCAGAGAGTCAGGACACGGCGAGAAGAAACAACTCGGAGGCAGTTCTTCTGGGATCAGTCTGATCAGGACTGAGTCCGTTTATTCTCAGTTTAACACCAGAATTTATACCATTTTTCTTAATCTCCAGCAGTGTGAAATATTTCTGCTGGGGGGCATGATTCCAATGACGCACACAATATATGTGGAAATCTGCATTACACATATGTTTCAAGCACAATAGATAACAAACTCTCTGAAGCATGATGACTTCACAAAACTTTCATTAACAGCTCTTTTTATTTTAATACAATGAATAACCATAATAATAACTAAATTTTACTATTTAATTAAGCATAATATTTCCCATGCAAGCATACATTAATTTTATTGTACCTGAAGATTACAATTTAACTAAACACAAACTGAGTGAAGAAATAGGAACGTTGAGTACAATGTCCCTCAAACCCTAAATTCATATAAAATAAGGAAGAGAGAAACACTGGTATCAACATCCCCCAACTTACTATGTGAATATATGTTTCCTATAAAAGTGAAAAATATGCCAAGTTTTCGTCCCCCGATACACCTGTGACTGGATATCTATCTGCCATGCACAGGCATATCGGGAGATAATTCCCAAGCACAAAACTTATACCAGCCATAAATGTTGCATGCTAAAATTATACTTTTCTATGTCTCCAAATACCAATAATAAAATGATATAACATACATTAATCAGAAGAAGAAAATAGAGAGGTGCTAGTCTCAGTGTCTTGCAAGCTTTAAACTTTAAATCTTCAAAGCCTGTCACAGACACTGTATTCCAGAGTCCCTCGAGAAATGCTAAATAGTGAGAGATAGAAAACGTTAACTGCAGTGAACGACAAACCCAATGCTTACTTTACCATTGAAGTCTGCTGAACACTGAAGTCGTTGCCTCTAAGCAGAAATTCATAGTGCAAGATTGAAATTCAAAAGTAAGTGAAAGTGCCTAGATTTCACTCTCCAACAGGCCCGTGAGTGAGTTTCATATTACCATACACAGGCACATTAGAGGGCAAGTCCCAAGCAGAAGGAGACAAAGCAGCAGGCACAGATTCACACAGTGTAGTATAATATGTAAGTAAAACTATAAGTGTATATATATTATTCTAAAACTTCCTGCTAGAGTGTCTGCTTTAATAAATCAAATAGTAGCTGTCACACTCTTGGACAAGGAAATGCACGATTGCCATGACGATGGCCAGGGGCGGAGGCAGGCTAAGAGTTTCAGCACGTAATGAAACTAGGAACGTTCTGCCTGGCTAGACACAAGAAAACAAAACTATTAAAGCAATTTTGGCTTATAAGAATAAAAGATGCATGGTTACTTCTCGGAAGCGAAAATTAAGAATGTCTTAGAAAGAAATGAAACTTAGAAAGACATGGAGACACAGAATAATTCTGCTGTAAAGCTTTCCATAAGGTGTATTCTATCCTAATTAAGAGGTTTATACCCTAATTATATAAGTTTTGCTGCCATATATGCACACTGGTCACTATTCATATGCTAGCACTATAGGTGTTACTGATATCCTTGTGTCAGAGGCGATCTTCCAGATTGGCCTTTATAGGCCTCAGCTATGCAGCTATAGATGTTGGCTCCCAACAGAGATTAAGTAACTATTCCAGTCATCACAGTGGAGGCAAAATAATTGTTGTACCCATAACAGAGGAGAATCACAGAGTAGGACCATTCACTGGGGTCCTCATTATAGAAGAATCCAAGTAACTGGGATATTTATCACAGAAGCGAGGCAGTCACTGGAATACCCATCAAAGGACAGAGACAGTCACTAGGGCAACTATGACAGTGGAGGACTTTTCACTGTGACACATTCTTTGAAAGAGGGCCTATGATAAACACTAGTCACAGAGGAGGATCTGCAAATAAGGCACCCATTATACAGAAGGTCCATAAAATTAGGCAGCCATTATAGAGGTTTATTTACTGGGACATTTATTTTGAAGGAAACCCAGTTACTAGAACAATCATTAAAGAATAGGACTTTTTATTGCCACACCTATCACAGAAGATTGCTAGTCAATGGGTAATCAATCACAAGGAGACCAAATTACTGGAGCACACATTGCTTAGGAGGCTCAGACACTCAGACACTCATTACAAAAGAGGCCAAATCACTGGATATCCAGTGAGTGAGAAGACTCAGTAAATGAGACGCCCAACACAGAGGAAGGTTAGTCACTTAAACAAACATTATAAAGGAGGACAAGTTGCTGTGCACAAGTCACAGAGGAGGGATACTCACTCTGACACCCATTATAGAGGAGGGTCTGTCAATGTCTCAGTACATGGAGCAGGTTCATTAACTAATGTGTAGATCACAGAGGGTATCCAGTCATGAGACATCCATCACAAAGAAGGGAAAGTCACTGGGCACACATAACAAAGTAGTGCCAGAACAGAGGAATAACCGTCAATGAACCACATATTCTATAAGAGGGCCAGTCACTGGGCACCAATCTCAGAGTAGAGTCAGGCATTGGACGAACATTCACTGAGAAGGCCAGTAATTGGGCATCCATCACAAAGTAGAGGAACCCACTGTGACAAGCATTATGAGATGGCCTGTCAACTGGGGCACTGGTAACAGTGGAGTGCCAGTCAGTGTAGCATCCATTACAGAAGAAGCCAGTCACAGGGGTATCCATCACAGATGAGGGCCAGTCCACTGGTGCATCAATTACTGATTAGTTCTAGTAACTACAACACCAATCACAGAGGAGAGTCAGTTGACGAGACATGAAGCACAGAGAAGGGACAGTTACTCAGGCACTTTTCAGAGAAAAGTCAGTCTTTTGGACCCCATCACATAGATGTGCCATTCACTAAGACAATCATCACAGATGAATGTCAGGTACTGAGACACCAATAACAATACAGAGACAGTCACTATGATATCCATCACAGAGAAAGTCAGTCACTGAAGTATCAACTACAGAGAAGGTCTGTCACTTTGGCACTCATCACAGAGATAGACCAGTCACAAGGGCACCCCAGAGAAAGGAGAGCTAGTCACAGGAACTCATTAAAGAGGAAGCCCAGTCACTGGGGAATGTATCAGACAGGAGGACTATTCACTGGGACACCGAATTTGGAATTCTGTCAGTCAGTGGATCACAAATGAGGTCCTGTCAATGGAGCACCCATTTTTAAGGAGGCCAAACTACTGAGACATCCTTCACAAAGGATATTCAGTCTCTTGAGCACCCATTATGTATATGGTTCAGAATCATGGTTACCCATAACACCGGAAAGCTAGTCATAGGGACATTCATCTTGGAGGAGAGTCTGTTACTAGGACAACAATCACAGAAGAAGGCTACTCAATGGAACACCCATCATATATAAAGTCCCCTCACTAGGGCACCGATAACAGAGGAGGTCAAGTCACTGTGGTATCCAAAATGGAGGAGGTTCAGTACTGACAAACATATCACAGAGGAAAGCAAATCACTGGGGCACCTATATACTTCTTTTTTTTTTTTTGAGTTGGAGTCTTATCAGTCACCCAGACTGGAGTGCAGTGGCCACTCCCAGCCACCGCAGCCTCACTTGCTGGGCTCTGGTGGTCCTTCTGCCTCAGCCTTCTGAATAGCCGGAATTATAGGCATGTGCTACCATGCCCAGTTAATTTTTGATTTATTTTAGAGATGAGGTCTCACTGCCCAGGTGGGTCTCGAACCTGCGGGCTCAGGCAATGCACTCATCTCAGCCTCCCAATGGCGCAGGATTACAAGCTGAGCCACTGAGCCTGGTTTGGGGGCACCGATTATATATGAAGACCAGTCACTGGCCACCAGTCAGAGAAGAGGCACAATCATTGGGGAACAATAACAGAGAAGTGCCAGGCACTGCAGCACATATGGTAGAATAGGGAAAATCACTGGTGTGTCAAACACAGATGTGAGTCAATCACTATGACAACCATCACAGAGAAGAGCAAGGCACTGGGCAACACATAACAAAGGTGAGCCAGTCACTGAGGTTGTCATTATGGAGGGGGGCCTTCAAGGTGTTATTCATTAAAAAAGGAATTTTTGTCTCTGGGACCATCACAGAAAAGGCACAGTCACTGAGGTACCCTACCACAGTGGAAGTTCAGTCAATGAGGAACCATTAAAGAAGAAGGGTAGTCATCATGAGAAATCCCATTTACTGATTAATAACTCACAGAAGATGGCTAATCAATTGGGCACTCATCAAAGAAGAGACCAGTCACTTAAGTTTTTTATCACAGAAGAGTGCCCATCATGGAGGGGCCCATCAGAGAGGAGGCCCAGTCACTAGGACAGCCATCAGAGAATAGAGTCAATCACTCAGTCATACACTCTCACATTTCAATAACTACACTGAATGTGAATGGACTAAATGCACAACTGAAAAGACACAGAATGACAAAATGGATAAAATATCATCAGGCAACAATATAGTGTCTCCAAAAGAGCCAACTTATCAGAAAGGACACTCACAGACTCAAAGTAAGACCACGGCTATCTAAATTTCAGGCTCATGAAAAACAAAAGAAAGCAGGGTTGGGATCTTAATATCAGACTAAATACCCATTAAGCTATCAAAAATTTAAAAAGATAGAGAAGGTCACTACATAATGATAAAGATTTTAACCCATCAACAAGAAATATCCATCAAAACATATATCACCCAACATAGGAGCACCAAATTTCATAAAGCAGCTTCTTGGCAAACTTAAAAAAAAATATTGACTCTAACACTGTAATAGTTGGGGACTTAAATATCCCCCAAAAAACGTATCATCAAGACAAAATATCAGCAAAGAGATCGGGAACCTCAATGTTACACTTTACCAAATGGATTTAATTGATCTACCTACAAACACTCCACCCAGTGACCACAGAATATATATACTCCTCATCATGGAATGTCCTCTAAGATCGACTACATCCTTGGCCATAAATCAAGCATAAACAAATTTCATAAAATTGAAATTTTGCCATGGACCTTCTCAGACCACAGTGGAACAAAAATTAAGTATCAACACTAACAAAGTTTCCCCAAAACCCACAACAACATGGACACTAAACAGCAGGATGTTAAGTAACTTCTTGGGCAACAGGGAAATCAAAACAGAGATTAAAAGATACTGGGAAAAAAATGAAGATGAAGAAACATCTTACCAAAACCTCTGGGATGCCATGAAATTCATTGTAAGAGGCAAATTTAGATCTTTACAAACACACATGATGGAAATGGAATGATCGCAAGTTAACAGTCTAAAAAGTTACCTTAGGAAGTGGGAAAAAAAAGACCACCAAAAACGTAACTTCAGCAGAAGAATCCAGATCATCAAAATAAAAACCCATAATCCAGGACATAGAAGACAAAAAGAAAATACAAAACAAACAAACAAAGAAACAAAAAACCAGCGAAACAAAAAACTTGTTCTTTGAAAGGATAAACAAGGTTGATGGTCACGTAGCTAGACTGATCAAGAAAAAGAGAGGAAAAACACAAATAAACACAATCAGAAACACAATAGATGAAGTCACTACTTGACCCTGAGGAAATCCAAAAGATTTTCAGAGAGTACTATGTACACTTATATGGAAATAAATTTGAAAACCTAAAGGAAATGGGAGACTTTCTGACATCAAACAAACTCCACAGGTTACACAAGAAGTAATAGAGACCCCAAATAGACAAATATCACTGAAGGAAATTGACCTTATCATAAGAAAACTAACTACAAAAAACAAACAAAAAAAAAAAACCTGGCCATTTGGCTACCTAGCAAGAGTCTACATACAAGGAGGAACTGATACCTATCCTACTGAAAGTATTTCAGGAGATTGAGAACTATGGAACTCTCCCCAAATCATTTTATGAAGTTAACATTACATTGATACCCTAGTCAGGTAAAGACCCAACATAAAATGATAGCTACATGCCAATATCCTTGATGACAGATGCTAAAACTCCCAACAAGATCTAACAATCCATATTCAACAACACATCTCAGAAATCATCGTCCACCACCAAGTAGGTTTCATCTCTCAAATTCAAGGATGGTTCAACATTCGTAAGAGCATAAACATAATTAAATACATCAATGAATATAAAAAAGTCACATGATTATATCATTAATACAGAAAAAGCTTTGATAAAATCCAGCACCCCTTCTTGATTAAAACCCTTTAACATCTAGGGATACATGGAACGTTTCTCATAAAAGTAAGGGCCATCTAAGAGAAACCCACAACCAGCATTGTTCTAAACAGAAAGAAACTGGAACCATTTTCCCTGAAATCTGGAACAAGACAAGGATACCCACTCTCATGCCTCCTGTTCAACTTAGTTTTGGGAGTCCTAGCTAGAACAATCAGAGAAGAGAAGGCAATCAGATATCCAATAGATAAGAAAAGAGAAAACCAATTTATCCCTCAGTGTAGATGATATGTACCTCAAAAGCCCAAGACAATCTGTCAAAAACCTCCTTGCACTGATAAAGTACTTTTGGCAAAGTCTCAGAGTGTTAAATAAATTGCAAAAGACAATCGCATTTCTGTGTACCAATAATAAACAAACAGAAACCTAAATTTAAAAAATTCCATTTGCCATAACACATTCAAAAAAAGAAATACCTTGACATCTTTCTAATGAGAGATGTAAAAGGCCTTTACAATTAAAATTACAAAACACTGCTCAAAGAAATCAAAGATGACACAAACAAGTGGAAGAATATTTCATGCTCACGGATTGGAAGAATCAACTTTGTTAAGATGTCCATTTTACCTAAGGAAATATATAAATTTAACATAATACCCATTATATTTCCAGTAACATTCTTCTCAGACTTTGAAACAGCAATACATAATTCATATGGCATTATAAATACCTCAAATAGCCGAAACAATCCTTAGCAAAAAGAAAACAAAGCAGGGAGTATCACATTACCAAACTTTAAACTTACTATAAAGCTACAATAATCAAAACAGCCTGGTATAGATACAAGAACAGGCATATAGACCAATGAAACAAAACTGAGATTCTAGAAGGAAAACCTCAATTTTTCAACCAACTCATCTTTGACAAATCCTCCACCATCAACTACTGGGGAGATGAGAACCTTTTCAGTAAATAGTGCTGGGAAAACTGGCTGACCACATGCAAAAGACTGAAACAGATACCTACCTATCCCCATACATAAAAATCAACTCTAAGTGAATCAGAGTCCTTAATGTAAAGCCTCAAACTATAAGAACCTTAGAAAATGCAGGAGACACTCCTATGAAAATATGAAGTGGCTACCAATTCCTGATCAAAACCGCAAGTTCACATGCCATAAGAGATATATAGACAAGAAGGATCTCATCAAACTGACAAGCTTCTTCAAAGCCAAAGAAACCAACCAAAGAGCGGGAGACAGTCCACAAACTGGGAAAAAATATTTGCCAACTCCATGTTTGACAAAGGTCTAATGTCTATGATCTACAAGATCTCAAACGTGCTGAAAAGAAGGAAAAAAAAATCCCCATTACAAAGTGGGCAAAATATAAGAATACAGAGTTCTCAAAGGAAAACATTCGAACAGTCAACAGATACAAGAAAAAATGTTCAGCCTCACTAGTAATCAAAGAAATGCAAATTAAATCTGCATTGAGATACTACCTAAGTCCAGTCAGAATTATTGAGTTATCACCAATAACTCAAAATATAACAGTTGCTGGAGAGTTTGTGGAGAAAAGAGAACACCTCGACACTGTTGTTGGGAGTGTAAACTTGTACAGTCTCTGTGGAAAACAGTGTAGCAATTCCTAACAATTATAAAAATTGATCTTCAATATGACCCTGCAATCTGGCTACTGGGAATACCCAGAAGATTTCAAATCATTCTTTAAGAAAGACACCTGAATGCGCATGCTTATTGCAGCATTTTTTCACAGTAGCAAGAACATGGAACCAACCATGCTGTCCATCAAAGGAGGGCTGGATTAAAAAATATATGGTACATATACACAATGGAATATTACGCAGCCATAAACAAGTACAAAAGCTAAGTTTCACAATAAACTGGATGAATTTAGAGCCTATAATACTAAGTGATCTTTTACAGAAACAAAAAACTAAGTATCACATGGTATCACTGTAAGTGGACATTGAACAATTTTAATCATATTATAAGAAAAGGATTGACAGAGTGGGAAACATTGGGTAGGGCGGCTAGGCAGGTGGAATTGTCAGTAAGGGATTCTGTCTTGGGAAGGGCGGCACACCTCATCAACAAGGGTCACTTCACATTGAATAGTTGTATTTTACCAAAAAATTATTTTGTGAGTTGGAGTCTCACTCTGGAGACTGGAGCACAGTGGCCACACCCGGCCACCTCAGCCTCACCTGCTGTGCTCCAGCTATCCTTCCACTTCAGCCTTCCAAGTAGCTGGAACTATAGGTGTGCGCTACCACGACGGGCTATTTTTAAAATTTACTGTAGAGATGAGGTCTCGCCAATTTGCCCAGGTGGGTCTCGAATCCACGGGCTCAGGCAATCCACTCACCTCGGCCTCCCAAAGCTCTGGGATAACAGGCTGAGTCACTGAGCCTGGACTATTCCACAAATTTAAAATAAAAAATTTAAAAAAGGAGGTTTTGACCATGGAAACCCATCACAGTGGAGGCACAGTCACTGAGGCACCTGTGAAAGTGGTTGTCCAGTTACTGAGCACCCATTACTGAAGAGGGGTAGGTATTATGAGAAATCTTATTCAGTGACTCACATCTCACAGAAGAGGGCTAGTCACTTGGGCACTTGTCAAAGAGGAGACAAGTCACTGAAGAATTTATCATAAAGCAGGGACATTCACTGAGGAACCCATCACAGAGGAGGCCTAGTCACTGGTACAGTCATTAGAGAAGAGGGCCAGTCACTCAGGCACTATCACAGAGAAAGGTCAGTAACTGTGGTCCCAATCACAGATGAAGGAAATTCACTGGAGAAACCTATCATGTAGGAAGGGCAGTAACTAGGATACCCAACACAGAGACGGAGTAGTTACTGGGGCGCACATCAAAAGGAAGAACAGTCACTTTGACAGTCATCATAAATAAGGCCCAGTCACTTGAGCATCATTCACAGAGGAAGGCTAGGCACTGGTACATCCTTTACAGAGCAGGTCCAGTCACTGGAATAACCTTCACAAAAGAGGGCAAACAAATGGCTCACCCATCACAGACAAGGTCCAGTGACTGGGTCACCTTGTTCCTTTTCTATGTTGGCTGTCCCAGTGACTGTCACTCCTATGTGATGAGTGCCTCAGTGACTGGCCCTCCTCCTAGTTTTGTGTACAGCTTACAGGCCCTCATCTATGATTGGAAAACCAGAGACTGGCTGTCCTCTAACTGGTGCTCCCCTGTTGGGTTCTAATGACTTCCCCAATCACTGTGGCACCCATCAGAGAGGAGGGGCAGTCACTGGCGCATCAATAACATAAGAGGCTAATGCACTTGGGAAACCATCACAGAGGAGGGCCAGCCATAGTAGCACCCCTCACAGAGAAAGGCTAGTAATTGAGACAAGCATCACACAGGAGTGCTAGTAATTGTGGCACATCAACCGTTTTAGTAACTGGTGTGCCAACACAGAGAAGGGCTAGTCACTGAGACACCAATCTCTGAGAAGAGTCAGTTACTGTAACACCCATTATGGAGGAGGGCCAAGCAATGGGACCCCCATCAGTGGAGGACCAGTCACCAGAGAACCCAACACAGAGGAGAGTGAGTCACTGGGGCACCAATTTTGAATAGAGTGGATCACTGGGCCACCAATCACTGATATGGCTAGTCACTGGGCACCTGCTTTGGAGGAGGCCCAATAACTTGCACTTCCATTGCAGAATAGGCCCAGTCACTGTGTCACGCATTATGAAGGAGGGCTAGTGCCTTGTACTCACATTATAGAAGAGTATCAGTCACTGTGGCTCCCATTATGGAGGAGGGTCAGTGTATGGGACACCCATCACAGAAGGATGGTCACTGGGGTATCTATCAGAGATAAACTCAGTCAGTGGGACACCCATAATATGAGAGCAGAGCCAGTCAGTCATAGGACCACCCACAAAGGACCACCCAATCATTAGGAACTAATCATAGAAGATACCAGACACTAGAACACCTATCACAGTGGAGGGACAGTCTATGAAGTACCCATCAGAGTTGAGAGCCAGTTACTTTAGCACAAATTACAGAGGATAATCCGTCACTGGTCCTCCCATCACAGGTTGGGTCAGTCAAGAATGTACAAAATAACAATGAGGGACAGCCACTGACACAATCATCACAGAGAAGTGTCAGTCATAGTGACAATCAACACAGGAAAGTCCAGTCACTGAGCCATCCATCACAGAAGAGGAGCAGTCCCTGGGACACCCACAAACAGAGGAGGGCCAGTCCCTGGGGAACACTTCACAGAGGTAGGCTAGTCATCAGGGCACACTTCATAAAAAAAGGCTAGTCACTGGATAACCCATTACAGATGCCACCCATAATAGAGGAGAATCAATTACTGGGGCACCTATTATGGAGGAATACCAGTCACTGGGACAGTCATTTCAGAGGAGAACCAGTCACAAGGGATTCACCAATGAGGAGGAACAGTCACTGTGAAACCCATCACAATGGAGTTTATCTAACTGAAACACCAATTATGCTTGATTTTCAGCTACTGGGACATCATTCACAGAGGATGGTTAGTACCTAGGGTTTGCATTATGGATGGCAGCTAGTGCCTGGAGCACCCGTTATAGAGAAGACCAGGTTATAGAGAAGACCAGGTTATGGGGCAGTGATCACAGGGTAAACATAGTACTGGGGCCCTCAAAATAGAGGAAGACCAGTCAGTAGGACATTTTTCAGAGAGGACAGCCAGTCACTGGAGCACAGATCACAAAGGAGGGTCAGTCAAAATGATATATATAAAAGAAGAGGACTAGTCACTGGAGTCCACTTTATCGAAGAAGTATTATCACTGTGATACACCTCACAGAGGAGGGCTTGTCACTGGGGCACCAATCATGAAACAAGGTCAGGATCGAGGTCACACAACACAGAGCAGATTTAGTCACCTTGGCACCCAAAAAAGGACCAGTCACTGTGACAGTCATCATTGAAGAGGAACAATTACTCAGTAGCCTTTCACACAGGAGGACCAGGCACAGACAATGACTGGTCACAGAGATATGCATGACAGAGGTGATTCATTCAAGGGGGCATCCCTCACGATGAGGTTAGTCACTGGGACACCCAATACATAAGAGGGATAGGCACTGGAGCACTTTTATCAGAGGAGAAACAGTCACTGGGACACCAATTATCAAGGAGTCCCAGTCATTAGGAAAACTTTCTCAGAGGAGGGAAAGTCACTAGGGCAATCATAATGAAGAAGGGCTAGTTACTGAAACAGTCATTGTAGTTGGTCAGTCACGGGGGCACCTATTATAAAGGAGAGTCTATCACTGGGCTTCCAACACAGAAATAGGACAGTCACTGGAGTACCCACAACAGAGTAGGACCAGACATATGGGCACTAATAATAAAAGTAGGCCTGTTACAGGGGCACTGCTGACAGAAGAGGTCTTGTCATTGGGATATACATCACAGATAAGGGTTAATCACTTTGTCACCAGTAAGATCGGAAGGCCAGACGTAAGGGTACTCAATTTGCAGGAAAGTCAGTCACTGGGGTACCAAGGAAGCACTAACAATGGGGCACATAATAATGTGGAGGCCCAATCACTGGATCACCCACCACAGAGAGAGACATTCACTTAAACTCCCATTATGGCAGAGACCCAGTAACTTGGATATCCAACTAATCGGAGAGAAGACTAGTGACTGGGGCATTCATATTGGAGAAGAACCAGTTACTACGTCACCTTCCAAAAGAAGGATTACCAATGGGGAATCTATCCCAGAGGATGGCCAGTCACTGGGGCACTAATCATAGAGGAGAACCAGTCACTGGGGCACTCATTATGGAGGAGACCAAGTCACTTAAGCAGCCAAAATAGATAATGGCTACTAACTGTAGCAGGCTCCAAATATGAAGACCAGTCACTGGGGAATCCATCACAGAGGATGGCCAATCACTGAGTCACCAATTACAAAGAAGGCAACGTCACTGGTACATCCAATATGGAGGAAGACCAAGCAACATTTCTCACATCGTAGAGAAGTACTTGTCACTGGAGCACCATCACAGAGGAGTCACAAAGTCATCTATCACAGAGTAGGTCCAGTCATGAAGGATCCATCACAGAGGAGGACCAGTTACTGGAGCAACCATTAGGAAGACATACAGTCACTGGAACACACTTCACAGAACAGTATAGGTCAATGAGTCAAAAAACACAATGGAGGGACAGTCACGAGTCATCCAACATGAGGAGAGTCAGTCTCTGAGGCACCTATCATCAAGGAGGACCAATCATTGAGGAAGTCACCACAGAGCAGGGTCAGTCACATGGCACGCATAACAGAGGAAGGTCAGTAACTGGGGAACTCATAACTGAGGAAGGCAACTCAATGGGGCACCATAACAGACAGGCTTGACATGATGGAATCCACTAGAAAGAAGGGCTAATCAATGAGACATACAGAGGTGGCCTTATCACTTGGGCACTGATAACAGAAGAGGTCTAGTCACTGGGGCAATCATTATGAAGGAGATATAATCACTGGAAAACCATTACTAAGGAAAGCCAGTCCTTGAGGCAGTCTTCACTGTGGATGGCCAGTCAATGGGACACCCATCAAATGGAGGGCTATTTCTAGGGAACCCATCATGGAAGAGGGCCAATCACTGGAACACACGTGACCTAGAGGAACAGTCACTGGGGATCCCTTAAGGGTTGAAGGCTAGTCAATGGGACACCTTATGTAGGAGACCAAGCCACTGCACAGAGATCACAGAAGAAAGTTTGTCAATGGAACATCTATCACAGAAAAGAATCAGTCACTGGGCCATATTTTAAAGAGGAGGGCCAATCGTTTTTTTCTTTTTTTTTGAGTTGGAGTCTCACTCTGTCATCCAGACTGCAGTGCAGCAGCCTCGACCTGCTGGGGTCTGGCGATCCTTCCGCCTCAGCCTTCCAAGTAGCCGGAATTACAAGCACGCAGTACCACACCCGGCTGATTTTTTTGATTTATTGTAGAGATGAGGTCTCACTGCCCAGACGGGTCTCGAACTCGCGGGCTCAGGCAATCCACTCACCTCAGCCTCCCAAAGGCATGGGATTACAGGCTGAGCCACCGAGCCTGGCTAAGGGCCAATCATTAAGGCAATCATCACAAAGGAAGATCAGTCATTAGGACACCCATTATAGAGGAGGGCCAGACTCTGGGGAAACCATTACAGAGAATAGCCAGTCACTTGGAATTTGTTATTCAGAAGGCCCAGTCACTGGGACATAGATCATAGAGGAAAAAATGTCATTTTGACATTCATCTCAGTGGAGAGTCTGTCACTGGGACACCCATCATGGAGGAAGGTTATTCACTGGGACACCCAACACAGACATGGGATAGTCACAGTTGAACTCATAGAAGTAAAGGGCCAGTCACTGGAGAGCATATTTTGGAAGAGGACCACTTACTGGGGCAACTGTCACAATGGAGAGCCATTCACTAGGCCACACATTACAGAGGAGCTTCAGTCACTGGAGAACAAAGCACAGAAAAAGTTTAGTTCCTAGGGCATCCATTATTGTTAAGGATTAGTCACTGGAGGCCCAGTTGCTGTGACACAATTACAGAGGAGTGCAAGTCACAAAGGCACCCATTGAGGAGGAGAGTCAGTCATTGGGGCAAACTTTAAAAGGAGGATCAGTCACTGGGGCACCCATCACAGAGGAGAGCTAGTCTCTGAGCCACTCCTCAAAGAGAAGGAGAAGTCACTGGGACGCCTATTAGAAGGAGAGATGATTAGTATGACACTAATCACAAAGAAAGTCTAGTCACTCTGGCACACATTACAAAGGACCAGTGACTGGGACAGCTAGTAACTGGCACAGCCATCACCAAGAGGGTCAGTCACTAGGAAAGTTCTCACAGAGGGGGTCAGTCACTCAGGCATACATCACAGAGGAGGGCCAGTCATATATGCAACCAACACAGAGGAGGTGTAGTCACTGGAACAGACATCATAGAAAGGACCTTCTCTAAGGCACACATTACAGAGGAGTGGCAGTCACAGGGCCATCCCTCACTGAGCACAGCTAGTCACTGGAATACCCAACACAGTAGGACTAGTCATTTTTGCACTCATATTAGAGAAATGTCAGTCAATGGGGCACTTATTATGGAATAGGCCATTGTGACAATCTTTACAGAGGACAGCTAGTTATATGGAAAACATTATGTTGGAGGACCAATCAATGGGGGACTAATTAGAGAGGAGGACTGGTCACTGTGGAACCAAAGTTTGAAGAGGACTGGTCAGTGAGGCACCAATCATAGAGAATTCCCAGTCAATAGATCTATTATGGAGGACGCCCAAACACTGGGACACCCATCACAGAAGAGAATCAGTCAACGGGGGAACCAATAACAGAGCAGACCCAGTCACTAGGACACCCAAACATAGGAGAGCCAGTTCTGAGGCACTCATCAAAGTTAAGAACCAGTCACTGAAACAGCTAACACAGATGAGAACAAATCACTGGGACACCCATCACAGAGAAGTGCCTTGTAACTGAGACACACAACACTGATGTGATCCAGTAATTGAATAACATAAGAAAGCCAGTCATTGAGGCACTCATTAGGAGGGGTTCAGTCACCTGGACTCTGAATACAGAGGAGAGTCAGTCACATGGAACCCCATCACAGAGGAAGGCCAGTTACTAGGGCACCCATATGGAGGAGTTAAAGAAACTGGGACATTTAGAAAAGAGAAAAGCTGGACTCTGGGCACCCATTTTGAATTATGCCCAGTTGTACAGAGGAGGGATTGTTACTTAGGGATCTATCACAGAAGAGGACCAGTCACAAAGGCATACATCTGGAGGTGGGCAAGACATTGGGCAACCCGTCAGAAAAGAATTCTTGTAACTATGACACCCACCACAGAGGAGATCCAGTAACTAAGGCAAAAATCATGGAAATGTGTGGGACTCACACTACAGACGGTTAGGGTCAACCAATATGGCAACCATCACACAGGAGGGTCAGTCACATTACCACCCATTACAAAGCAGGGCTAGTCACTGGCACACCCATTATTGAGGCAGCCTATTGTGTGGGACACACAAAACCCATCACAGCAGAGGGATAATCACTGTGGGAAATATTATGGAGGAGCATCTGTCACTGGATCTCCAATCACAGAGGATGCCTAGTCACTTGAACACAATAATGGAGGAGGGCCAGTCTCTGAGGCAAACATGATAGAGAATAGCCAGTCACTGGGCCACCCATAATAAGGGAGAGACAGTCAGAGAGGCACTTAGAGGATTGCTAGTCACTGGAACACCAATTTTGGAAAAGCCCCTGTTACAGGAACACCCATCACAGAGGAAGGCCATTCACTGGTACACTCATAACAGTGGGGAACCAGTAATGGGACCTTACATTTTGTAGGAGTGCAAGTTATTGGGACACCCATCACAAAGGAGGGTGAGACACTAGGACAACAATTATGGAAGAGGACCATGCACTGTGTCCAATTTTCGAGGCAACTCAGTCACTGAGACACTCATAATTGAGACTGTATGGTCATTGGAGGACCCATTATGTAGAACACCCTGTCACTGGGACAGAAATCACAGAGGAAAGATAGACGCTGCACACCCATCACAGAGGAGAGCCAGTTACCAGTGTCCCCATGATAGAGGAGGACCAGTCACTGGAGCATTTTTAAAGGATGCGAGTCAGTCACTGTAATATCTATCATAGAAGAAAGAAGTCGCTGGTCCACCCATTATGGAGGGGGACTAGACATTACATACACAAAACTGTGGAGTGCTGCTCACTGTGAAACCCATAACAGAGGAGAACCAGTCACTGGGACACCCTTTACAGAGCAGAACCAATCACTGGGGTAGCCTTCACAAGAAGGGCTAGTCAATGGAGCAACCATTATGATGTGTGGTCAGTCCCAGGGGCACAAATCATTAAAGAGGGTCAATCATGTGGGTGCTTATAATGAGGAATTTCCTGTCACTGGGTCACCCATTATGTAGGAAGCCCAGTAAGAGTGCCAGTTACTGGGTACACGTTATGGACGGTGTTCAGTCAATACAGTAACTAACAGAAGAGAGCCAATCACCAGGACAACCATGACAGAGGAGGGACAATCAATTTCACAACCATCAGAGAAGGTTAGCCACTGGGCAGGGTATGTATCACAGAAGGGATTTAGACCAAACATCACAGAGGAGGCACAGTCACCATTACATCTTTCAGAGAGAAGTCCAGTCACAGATGCACCAACAACAGAGGAGGGCCAATCACTGTGACATACATTAGGAAGAGGTCCAATTACTGGGGCACTCATCAAAGAGGAGACCTAGACACTAGGGCACCGACATGGTGGAATCCTGGTTAATGAAGCAGTCATCCTAGTGGATGGCCAGTCTCTTTGGCACCCATCACAGAGTTGACCTGTAACTAGGGTACCCATTACAGAAGACAGTCAGCCACTTGTGCAACCATTATAGAGAATAATCAGTCACTGGAACACCGATCACAAAGAACAGCCAGTTAATGAGGCAACAAATTCAGAGAGGAGACGGTCACTGAAGTACCAGTAACAGAGAAGAGTCAGTCACTCTATACCAAGCACAGAGGCGAGCCAGTCATGGGGGTGACCCTTACAAATGAGGGCAAGTCATTGGGGCACCTATTTAGGGGAGACCCATTAATGGGGTCATCTATCACAGAGGATAGTCAGTCAGTGAATACGCATCACCATAGAGAGCCAGTCACCAGGCACCCATCACAGAGGAGGGCTATTCACTGTGGCACCCAATTTGGTGGAGGATCAGTTACTTGAGCACAAATCACAAAGAAGTCACAGTCAATGAAGTGCCTATTATGGAGGAGGTTCAATTTTAGGAACAGCATTCCCAGATGAGGCCCAGTCACATGGTCATCCGTTATGGAGGAGACCCAGAAACAAGGGTACTCATTAAACAGGACTAGTCACTGGGGCACCCATTTTGTAGGAGGAAATATTACAAGGACACTCATCACAGAAGAGGAGTATTCACAGATGCAAATATGACTGAGGATGGCAAGTCATTGAGGAACCAATCACAAAGGAGGCCCAGTCACCGTGGCACCCAAAGTGGAGGAGGTCCAGAAACTGTGAAACCCATCATACAGGAGGATTATTTTATTGTATATGGAGGCCAGTCACTTTGGCTCCAATCACAGAGGTGTCACAGTCAATGAGGCACGCACTATGGAAAAAGCCCAGCTGCTGTTATGCCCATCAATGCTCATCACAAAGGAGGGCAAGTTACTATTGCATTCATTATATAGCAGGCCCTGTAGGTGGAATGTCCATCACAGAAGAAGAATAATCACTGGGATAACCATTACGGAAGAGGACCAATCACTGGGGAACCAATCAAAGAAGAGGTCTTGTTACTGCAGCATGGCCAGTCACTGGGGTACCCATTATGGAGGAGGATCCATTCTGAGACACCCATCAGAGAGGAGGTCTAGATACTGGTGCATCCATCATGGAGCAGAGTTAGTCACCAGGGTATACATCACCAAGAAGGCACAGACGCAGGTGCAACCATAATGGAGGAGGACTAGTAAATAAGGTACACATTATTAGGAGCCCTGGTGACTATGGCAGCAATAAAAGAAGAAAGCTAGTCACTGGGACAAAGATCACAGAAGATGATCAGTCACTGGAGCATTTTTCACAGAGGAATATCAGTCACTGGGCCACACATCACAGAGGAGTGACAGTCACATGAGAATACATTAGGGAGAAGGTGTAGTCACTGGGCAGGCAAAACACAGGAGGGCCAATCACAGGATCAGCCATTGCAGAAGAGAACCAGTCTCTGGGAAACTCAGTAGAGAGGAGGGGTAGTCAAAGGGACAAACATAACAGGGGGATCAGTCACTGAGGCACTCTTAAGAGAGGGGGGATAGTCAAATAAGCACTCCTAACAGAGGGCTAGTCACAAGTAAACCAAAAAACAGAGGATTAGTCACTTTGGCACCAATAATATAGGAGAACCACTCTCTAGGGCACCAGTTATTGAAGAGGACAAGACATTGGCCCAGCTCTGACATTGGAGGGATTGTCACTGTGGCAACCATTATGTGGAGAACCAGTCATAGAGGTACCTATCAAAGAGGAGTCCCAGTCAAAGAGGTCCACTTAATGGATGACAGCCAGTCACTAGGGCATGATTAACAAAGAAGTACTATCAATGGTGCACTCATAACAGTGGAGGATCTGTCACAGGGGCACTCCTACAGAAGAGGGCCTGTAATGAGGTTACCCAGCATGGAAGTGACCAGTCACTAGGGCATCCATTATGGATGAGGGCTGGCCACTTGTGCTCCCATCACAAAGGTGGCATAGTCACTGAGGTACATGTCACAGAGGAGGGCCAGTCACAGAGGTACCCATCACAGAAGACTAAATCACAGAGCATCATTAGGAGTAGGGACACTCACCATGACACTCATTACTGAGAAGGACTTGGGTCCTGTTACTTGGGTATACATTATAGAAGAGAAACAGTCACTTAAGCAGCTATCACAAAGGAGCAACAGTCACTGAGGCAACCATCGCAGAGAAAGCCCAGGCACTGGGGAATCCCATGAAGGAAGGTCATTCACTGAAGCACTGATCAGAAAGAAGGACCAGTCTCCGGTACCCATCACAATGGAGGCCACTTACCAGGTTACCCATCACAAATGACTGCCAGTCATTGGGGCATTCATTATACTGTAGTCAGCCAGTTTAGCACTGAACACACAGAATGATCAGTGAAAGAGGCACCTAGCATAGAGTATGGACTCTCCTTGAGACAGCCATCACAGAGAAAAGTTACTAAGAGGGCCATCACAGAAGAGGGCCAGTCTTAAAGGAACCCATCATAGATTAGGACATTTCACTGGGACCACAACACAGTGGAAGGGCAGTCAATGGAGAACTCATAATAGAGGAGGGCCAATCACTGGGGCACTCATCACAGGGGAGGACCATTCACAAGGTATTTATCACAAAGGAAGGCAATTTACTGTGACACAATTTGGAGGAAGGTGCATCACAGTGACACCTATTAAAGAGGTGGGCTAGCCAATGAAGTAATCATTATGGAGAAAAACCAGTCACTGGAACTCCCGTCAAAGAGAAGAACCCATCCCCGGGACAGCCATTGTAGATGACAGCCAGTCACTGTTGCCCCAGCACATAACAAGGTTTTTCACTTGAACGCCCATCACAGAAGAAATCTACTAACTGGGCCCCATATCACAGTGAAAAACAATTCACCGAAGCATCCACCACAGAGAAGTTCAGTCACTTGGACAACCAGTACTTAAAGAGAGGAGGCACAGTCACTGAATTCACTGTTATAAAAGAGGACCAACCACTGTGACATCCATCACTGAGGATGGGTAGTCACGGGGTACCCATTATGAGGATGCCTATTCACTGGGGTACACCTTCCTGTGGAGGACTACGTACTTGAGCCACCACAAAAAGGAGACCCAGTCACTGAGGCACCCACCTCTGAGGAGACCCAGTCAGTACGACAACCATCACAGAACCGGTCCAGTCACTGGTGCACACATCACAGGGAAGGGCTAGTAACCAGCCACCCATTACAGAGGGAGATTAGTCACTGAGACACACATCACAGATCACAGCTAGTCACTGTGGAACCCATTATAGAAGAAGGACACACACTGGGGCAATCATCACAGAGGAAGTTTATTCACTGGGGCTCTCATCATTGAGGAGATCAGTAACTGCCAATCCCATCATAATGGAGGTTTTGTTACTGGGGTAAAACCATGGAGGAGAGCCTGAAACTGGGAAACCCATTACCGAGGAGTATTCACTAGGACACCCATTATGGAAGAGGTCCAATCACTGGGGAAACAATCTCTAAGGAGTCACAGACAATAAATTATTTATAAGGGAATAGAACTAGCCACTTTAACAATAATCATGTAAGAGATCCAATCACTGGAGCAATAATCATAGAAGAAAGCTAGGTACTGCGGAACACATCACAGAGAATCAGAGTTACTTTAGTATTTTTCACCGAATACCTGTCACTGGGGCACCCACCACAGAGCAAGGCCAGTCAAAAAGGCATGCATCAAAGAGGAGGGTCAATCACTGACATTCACATCATAGAAGAGAGGTTGTCACAGTGGCACACATAACAGAGGAGGGATAGTCACTGGGGCATCAATTATGGAAAAGGGCCTGTCAATGAAAATCTTCCAAAACAGAGGAAATTCAGTCACTGGTGTACCCAACACTGAGGAGGGGTATTCACTTTACATGCCTCACAGTAGATGGTCAGTCACTGACAGTCATCACTAAGAGGACAAGTCACTGGGAGACTCAGCAGATAGGAGAGCAGTCAGTGAGGCACTGATCACAGAGGAAGAATAGACACTGGTGCATCTATCAAGGATGTGGGCTAGCCATAAGGGCATGCCTTACAGAGGAAGACAAATCAATGGGGCACCCGAAATGGTGGAATGTTACTCACTATGGCACTCCTAACAGAGGAGGGCCAGTCACTCTAGTACTCATTATGAAGGAGGACCGTTCATTGCGGGAAAATTAAAGAGGATAACTAGTCACTGGAGCAACCATATCAATGATGGGTTAGTCACCTGGGTGCCACGAGAGAGGAGGTCCCGTCACTGGGACACCCATAATGAAGGAGTGCTAATCTCTAGGGACTGTCAAGTGGCACTGATTATAGAGAAACCCCAGTAACTGAAGGAAATAATACAGAGGAGAGTCAGTCACAGAGACACATATCACAGAGGAGTTACATTCACTGAAACAAATATTACACAAAAGGATTATTCGCAGAGACCCTCACAGAGGATAACCAGGCAATGGAGCACAAATTAGGAGTAGGTTCAATCACTGGGTTACTAATCACAGAGGAGGTTTAGTTCCCTGTGTGACCATCACAGTGGAGATCCAGTAACTGGAACACACGTTAGAAAGAGGACTAATTACTGAGCCTCCAATAAGAGATGAGTCACTGTAGCACCCATAACAGAGGAGATACAGTCACTGGGACTTCCATCATAGAGGAGACTAAGTCACTGTGACAGGTATCACAGAAGGAGACATCAGTCATGGGAGTACCTATCACAGAAAAAGGGCATCATTAACAAAAGAGGGTGACTAACTTGAGAACACATCACAAAGGTGTGCCACACATGGGGGAACGACTCACAGAGGAATGCTAGTCAGTGGGACACCCAACAGAGAGGACTTTTGGACACTAAGGCACCTATCAAAGTAAAGGTCGAATCTCGAAGGTGCCCATCACAGATCCGGACATGTCACTGAGGAAGTCATCATAGAGGGGAGGCAGTAACTGGGTCACCCATTATGGAAGAGTACCAAACAATGTAAACATTACAGAAGAGGACTAGTCACTGGATCATGAAACAAGGAGTAGTACCAGTTACTGGGACATCCATTTTGAGGTTGATCTGTCACTGGGCCGCCAATTACAGACGTAGGCAAGTCACTGGGATATGCATGATGGAGGAGATCCAGTTAATTGGGGAAGTGGCCCAGTCACTGTGGCACCTATTAGGGAGCAGGGGGAGTCAATGGGTCCTCACAGAAGGCTAATCCCTGGTACACCCATCACAGAAGAGTTTCAACCAATGGGACATCCATCACACATAGGAACCAGTCACTGGGCCATCCATCACAGAGGAGAGCCTGTCACTGAGACACGATTATAGGTTAGTACTGGGACACACATCATGGTGGAGGGAGAGTCTTTGGCATACCCATTGCAGTTGAGGTTCAGTCACTAGAGCATCAGATACAAAGGATAGCCAGTCATTGGTGCTCTGGTTACAGAATAGGGACAGTCATGGACACATGAAACAAAGAGGAAAGACAATAAATGAGGCACTCATTACAGAGGAGCGCCAGTCACTGAGACAGCCATGACAAGAAAGGTCTAGTCACTGGCACACCCATCAAAGAGAATGGTTAGTCACTGGGGCACGCAAATAGAGGAGTGACAGTTATTGGGGTACCATTACAGAGGCGGACCAGTCATGGTCAATTCCCAGAGAGGAGGGATAGTCACTGGGGAACACATCAGAGTTGAAGGCTAGTCTCCAAAGCACCAAATAGGTGAGTGCCAGTCACTGTGGCACCCAGTATGGACAAGGCCAATATACTGAGACATCATTTATAGAGGACGGCAAGTGATTAGGTAACTTCTTATGGAGGAAAGCTAGTCATTAGGTTATCTATTACGGTGGAGGGCTAGTCATGGGGGCACCAATCACACAGAAGGCACACTGACTGGTTCACCAATGATGGAAAAGGACTAGTCAATAGGGCAGTCATTATGTAGGGTGTTGTATCTAGGACAGCAATTACAGAGGAAAGCAAGTAACTTGAGCACTCATCACAGGGAAGGATCAATCACGGGGGCATTTTTGAGAGAGGAGGACTTGTCACTGTTGTATTCATCACAGAGGAGGACCAGGCAGAAACGCATGTGTCACAGAGTACAACTAGTCACCGGACTCTCATCACAGAAGAGGGCATATCAATGTGGCAAATATCAAAGAAGAAGGCTAGTAACTGGAACACAAATAATGAGGTAAATCAATCACTGGGCATCCAAACACATAGGAGGTATTGTCACTTGAGTTTCCATCAAATAGGGGAGTCTGTCACTATTACAGCTATCACCGAAGTGGGCCAGTCATTCACGTACCCTTCACAGAGAAGGAACAATCATTGGTGCACCTACTAAAGAGGAAGTTCAATACAAAAGGCAGGGATTACAGAGGATGATTAGCCACTGAGACTCACATCACAGAAAAGGGCTTGTCAGTTTGATACCCAACACAGAGGAGAGCTATTCACTGGGACACCCATCAAAGAGGTGGGTCAATAACTATAAAAGGCATCATATAAGAGGGCCAATTATTCAGGCATGCTTCTAGGAATGTGGTCAGTCAATGGAGCACTAATCACAGAGGAGAACCTGTCACAGGGGCATGCATCACAGAGGTAGACCACTTATGGAGGCACCCCTCACAGATAAGGTGCAATCATGGGACGCTTAACACATAGAAGATCTAGTTACTGTGACACCCATAATAGAGTAGGGCCAGTGACTGGGTCATTCATTATGTAGGAGGTCCAGTCAGTGGAACAGTCTTCTTAGAGGAGGGCTAGTCACTGGAGCAACCATTATGGTGGAGAACCTATCAATGGGACAGCCATTGCAGAACAGGGCCAGTCACTGGGGCATTAATCACACAGGAGGGCCCGTCAGTGGACACCCAACACAGAAGAGGGGAAGTCACTGGAATAAACATAACAGAGGAGGGTCATTCACAGGCAAAACATGATAGAAGTTGGCCAGTTACAGGGAACTGATCACAGAAGAAGTCTAGTCACTGGGATACACATCACACAGGAGTGCTAGTCATTGGGGAAAGCATAACAGAGGAGGCAAGACACTAGTGCACCACATTTAAATGAGTGTGAGTCAATGGTGCTCCAATCATGAAGTAGACCCTAACAAATAAGCACCTAGGATGGAGGAATCTCAAATACTAGGGCATCCATCCCAGAGAGAGCCAGTCACGTTGGCACTAATTATGGAAAAGATCCGGAAACTGGGGCATTCACCACAGAGGGGGACTAGTCACTGGGTAACTCATTTTGGAGGAGGCCCAGTTGCTAGGTCACCCATCACAGAATAGTGAGAGTCACTCTGGCACCCAACCAAGCAGATGGTCAACCACTGGAGAACTAATCTCAGAGAAGGCCCAGTCACCAGGGCACCCATTATGTGGGAGACTCATTCACCATGACAGGCATCACAGAGGGAGAATAATCTCTGAGGCACCCATTATATATGAAGGTCAGTCACTGGAGCCCAAATCACAAAGGAGGGCTAGTCACTAGGGCACACATCATGGATCATGCCTATTAAGTGGTGCACCAACCATAGAGAAGGACTAGTTACTGGTGCAACGATTTTGATGGAGGACCCATCACTGGGGCACCAATCACTGTGGAAGTTCAGTCACTAGGGCACCCTAATGGGGAAGAAAGAGTCACTGGTCCTCTAATTATGGGATAGACTCAGATACCTGGGCAGTCATTACAGTGTTGAGCTAGTCACTAAGGCACAACTTATGGAAAAAGGCTAGTACTTGGGACACCAATAACAAGGTAGACCCAGTCACTGGGGTATCTATAATGGAGGAGGACTAGTCACTGGCTCGCATTATGTAGGATACCCATTCACTTGGGAAGTAATCATAAAGGAAAGCTAGTCAATGGGGCACCCATCACAAAGAAGAATATGTCAATGGGATATTTTTCACAAAGGAGTGCCAGTCACTGGGACACTCAGGAAAGAGGAGGGCGAATCAATGAGGCACCCACTATAGAGGAGGACATGTCACTTGGACATCAATTGCAAAGGAGGTAGGGTTACTAGGACACCTGTTATAGAGTTGGCAGTCCCAAGGCCACCTATCACCAAGAGAGACACTGTGACACCCATCACAGAGGAAAGTCAGTCAATAAGGCATTCATCACAGGAGGGTTATTCACTGGGATATCAATTATCCAGTAGGCCTTATAACTGGAGCGTCTATCAGAGAGGAGAACTAGTCATTGGGACACACAATTTGGAGGTGTGCCAGACACTGGGGCACCATTCATAGAGGAGTACTTTTCAATAGAATACCTATTATGTAGAAGGGCCAATCACTGGGGTAGTCATCACAGAGGAGGGTCAGTCAATGAGACACACATTATGTGGGAGACCCTGATATTGGGGCAACCAGCACAGAGGAGGGATAGTCATGGAGGCACCCCCACTTTGAAGGAGTACCTGTTACTAGGACACATTTCCCAGAAGACGTATAGTAACTGAGGCATCCATTACAGACGATGGCCACTAATTGGGGAACTGAAGGGTAAACACAGTCACCAGGACACAAATTATGGAGAAGTCTCATCACCATTACAGCATAACCGAAGAGGTCTTGTCACTGAGGAAGAAAGCATGGTTACTGGGGCAACAATCAGAAGGAAGGCCAGTCATGAGGCATCCATCCCAGAGGAAGGCCAATAACCAGGGCACCTGTCAGGAGAAGGGTCATTCACTGGGACTACGATCACAAAAGAGAGCCATTCACTGGGGCACACATCACAGAATAGTATGTATCAATGAGGTACCAAACACAGATGAGGGACAGTCAGTAAAGTACCCATCACAGAGGAGAGTGAGACACTAGAAATTCAGAGAATAGGGCCCATCATTGGCCCACTCATCACAAGGAGAGCCAGTCACTGAGACATTTATCACAAAGGAGAGAAAATCAATGGAGCAACCATCACAGAGGAGGGACAGTCACTTGGGCACCCATAACAGAGGTGGACCCGTCACTGGAACATCATTAACCTCAGCAAGGAGGGCTAGACCCGAGATAACCACACAGAGGAGCACTGTACACTGACACCAAAAGAGAAGAGGGTCATTCACTGGGACAGCCATTATGAAGGAGGGCCAATCAATGGGAATACCATCACAAAGGAAAATGTATGACTTAGGCACCCACTACTGAGGGGGGCCAACCACTTTGGCACAAATCTCCAAGGAAGAACAGTCACTGGGATACTCAAAATGGAGGAGGGATACACCATGTGTAAACCATTAGATAGGAGACCCGGTTACTGGGGCAGCAATCAAAGATGAAGGCAAGTCAATGCAGCAGCCATCACCGAGGAGAATCCGTCAATGTGGCATTTTTCACAGAACAGGGTCTGTGATCTGGGCAACATTATAGAAGGGTCCCAGTCACTGGCACATTTATCAGAGAGGTGAGCCAAACACTGGGACACCCATCACAGAAAACCAGTCACTGGGACACCCATGATGAAGGAAGGCTATTAACTAAGACACCAATTATGGAGGATGTACACTTAATGGAACACTCATCTATCACAGAAAAGAGGCAGGAAATGGAACATCCATCACACATGAGGGCTAGTCACTGGGGCACCAAGCACAGAGGAGGGCAATTTCACCGTGGCACACATCACAAAGGAGGGTCAGTCTCTGGTACATCATCACAAGAAAGACCACTCACTGCACTCTTAATATAGAAGTGTCAGTCACTGGAACACCCATCACATTGATGGACCAGTCATAGGTGCACCCCTCACAGAGGGGAGCTATGCACTGGTACACAAAAACAGAAGGGCTACTCACTGTAGCTTTCATAAGAGGAAGGCATCATTGGAGTACCCTTTATAGAGGAGGGCATGTCAATGGGAAAACCTTTACAGAGAAGGTCTAGACACTAGGCAACCATTAAGGTGGCAATCAATCACTGAGTCACCAATCAGAGAAATCCAGTAATTCTGACACCCATATTAGAGGAGAGCTAGTCACTGGGGCACCAAATATGGAAGATAGTCACTGGGGCACCAATCACAAAGGAGTGTCTGCAATCATATAGAAATACCCATATGATTCACCAATCATAAAGAAATACCCATCACTGAGTCACCCATAACAGAAGATGGCCAATCATGGGGGCACTCAATATGGAAGAGACCCAGTCACTGTGGCAATATCACAGATGAGAATCTGTCACCGAGACACATATCACAGAGAGCCAGTCATGAGGCACTCGGTCCAGAAAAGGACTGGTGATTAGGGCATTCATTTATGAAGAAGACTAATCACTGTGTAACCAATCACAAACAAGGTCCTATCACAAATGCCCCAATTACAGAGGATAGTCAGTTACTGGGTCACCCATTAGGAGAAGCACCAGTCACTGGGCCGTCCATGATAGAAGAGGGGTAGTCACCGGGGCACAACTCACTGAAAACCCAGTCATTGGGGCAGCCATTAGAAAGGTGGTTAATCACTGTGGCACGAATCAAAAAGGAAGGTCAGTCACTGGAGCACTCATTAAAAAGTGGTCCAGGAGCAGGGTTACCCATCACAGAGGATATCTACTAACTGGGACACCAATCATAGAGGAAGCCCATCGTTGGGGCACCCATCACAGTGGAGGACCAATCACTTGGACATCCATCAACAAGGAGACCTCTCACTATTGTACTCAACAGAATTGGAGGTCAGTGACTGGTGTACAATTATAGAGGAGATAAAGTCACTAGAGCAATGATTACAGAAGAGAGTCTGTTATGAGACACCAAAAAAAGAAGTGGAACAGTCACAGAGACACCCATCACAGAGGGGGACCAGTCACTGGGACAGTCATCGCAGAAGAAAGCCAATCACTTAGCATCCAACAGAGAAGAGGGCCAGTCACTAGCGGACCTATTATAGGAGGGCCAGTCACTGGGGCACTCATCATATTGGTGGGGAAGGCACATGGGCTCCTATTATAGAGGAGGTCCAGTCACTGTGACTTCCATTGCAGAAGAGAGAATTTCACTGGGTCAATCATTATGGAGGAGATCCAGGGGCGCACATCACAGATGAAGACTAATCTCAGGGAACCCATTGCATAGGAGAGCCAGTCACCAAAGCAACCATCACAGAGGAGAGCAAATCACTGGGGCACTCAACACAGAGGACGTCAGCCACTGGGACATCCATAAAACCATAGAACAGGCCTTTGGTGAAGCCATCACAGAAGAGTACAGTAGAAGGGGTACCTATCACAAATAAGGACCAATAATGAGGGCGCCAATTATGGAGGAGAGACAGTCACTGGAGTACCAATCACAAATAAGCACCAATCAGATACCAAACAAAGGAGGGCTAATCACTGACACATCCATCACAGAGGAGAACCAGTCACTGGGGCTATGATCACAGAAGTGGTTTTGTAATTGAGGCACATATAGGAGAGTAGTCACCCATCAGAGAAGAGGGCTAGTAAATGGGAAAGCTATCACAGAAGAGGACCAGTCACTGGTGCACCCATTACAGAGAAGGACCAGGCAATGTGGCAACCATCACAGAGGAGGGACAGTCACCGGAACACCAATAACAGAGGAAATCCATTCACTTGGGCAACCATTACAGATATGGACCATTTATGGCGGCACATCTCACAAAGTAGGGAGAGTAAGTGAGACAACCACACAGGTGATGGCTTGTCACATTGGCTGCAATAATAGAGGGCGGCAAGTCACTGAGACAACCATCACACAAGAAGATCAGGCACTGGGGCACTCATAAGGAGAACAAGTCACTGGGATACCCATCACAATGGAGAGTTTATCCATGGAACATCAATTATGAGGGAGACCTACTTACTAAGACATCTTCCACAGTCACTGTGGCATCCATTATGAAGAGGGTCCAGTCAATGTGACAAAAATAACTAAGGATGCACAGACACAATTGCAATTATAATGGAGGACTAGTCCTTGGTGAACCCAGATTTAGGAGTTGCAGCCACTAGGGAATTAAATACAGATGAAAACTTGTCACTGTAGCTTCAAACACAGATAAGTATCTATTGCTGGGGCATTTTTCACAGAGGGGGCCAGTTATGTGGGGCCCGCATAACAGAAAAAGGAAAGTAACTAGGGCACCCATCACAGAATAGGTGTAGTCTCTCAGTGCCCATCAGAGGAGATGGGGACTAGTCACTGGGACAGCTATCAATGCAGTTTCCCAGTCACTGTGGCACCCATTAAAGAGTAGGGTTAGTCACAGGGGCTCCCATCACGGAACTGGGCCATGCATAGGGTCACACCTCACAAAGGAGGGTTTGTTACTAGTGCACCCATTACAGACGAGAAACAGAAACTAGGACACCCATAACAAAAGAAAGCAAGTCACTGTGGTGCCCATTATACAGGAGGCTCTGTAACTAAAACAATTGTCATGGAGGACAGTCAGTCACTGGGACACCAGAGCATAGCCAGTCACTGATGCAACCAGACCAGAGCAGTGGTATTCACAGCAGAATCTATTATGGATAAGGGTTATTCACTGGAGCATCCATCACAGATGTAACAATGTCACATAGGCTCTGAGGCACAATTCAGAGGAGAACCAGTCACTGGGGCACTAATTAAGAGAAGGCCTATTCAATGGGGCACTCCTTACATCACAGAGGTCACCCAGTCACAAAGACTCCTTCACAGAAGAGGACAAGTCACTGAGATACCCAAAACAGAGGAGGACTAGTGTATGGGGCATGTATTAAATGGCAGGGCAATCATTTGAACACTGATTACAAAAGAGGGCCAGGACGCTGGTGCACCCATCATAGGAGGGGTCAATTCACAGGAACACCCATCAAAGAGGAGTGCTAATCATTCGGACACCAAATAAAGAGAAAGTCTAGTCTTTCTGAAGACCCCATAATGGTAAAAGTCCAGTCCCTGTAGTACCCATCATAGACAAGGTCAGTCACTGGAGTACCCATCACAGATGAAGGCAAATCACTTGGTCACACAGTACAGAGGAGAGTCAGTCACTGAGGAGACAATCACACAGAATAATTTGTCAATTAGGCACAAAACACAAAGGAGGACCAGTCACTGAGGTATCCATCACAGAGGAGGTCCAGTCACAGGACAACCAACACAGAGGAGGGGCAATCACTGCAGCATGCATAATGGAGGAGAAACAGTCGCTGTTGCACCCAAAATATAAAGTCCAGTCACAGGGGATTCCCACAGAGAGGATGGCTAGTGGCTAGGGTACCCATTATGAATGAGGGCCAATAACGGGCATCTGTCACAAAGGAGCACAGTCAATGTGACACTCATCACAGAGGAGAACTAGTCAATGGAGCAGCCATCACAGAGGAAGGCTATTCACTGTGACACCCTTTTGGTGTAAGACTAGCCCCTGGGGCGCCAGTCATGAAGGGGACTGGGTCAATGGAGCATTATTATGGAGGAGACCCAATCACTGCGTCACCCTTCACAGAAGTGGTCCAGTCACTGGGGCACCCATTAAAGTAGAGGCCATTCACTGTGACATTTGTCACAGAATAAGTATAGTCACTGGGACACCAATAACACATCTGGGATCACTGGGGTAACCATCACAGATTAGGGCCAGTCACTGGAACACATTATAGAGGAGAGTCAGTCACTAGAGCACAGATCACAGAGGAGAACCAATGACGCATAAAACACAGAGGAGAAAAAAATCTCTGAGGTATCCATCAAAGAGTAGATTCAGTCTCTTCATCCCTGATCACAGAGGGGGCCCTGTTACTGGGACACCATCACAAAGGTGAGCCAGGTACTGAGGTATCAATCACAGAGGAGGGACAGACACTGAAACAGCTACCACAGAAGAAGGCCAGTCACTGGGGAACCATAATAGATAAGGGCCAATCACTGGAGCTTCCATTACCAAATATCGCCAGTCACTTAGACTTTCATCACAGAGACAGGTCAGTCAGAGAGAAACCCCTTAAAGTGGAGGCCTCATCAATGAGACACCCACATAGAGGAGGTCCTGTCATTGTGGCACCAAAAACAGAGAAAATGCAGATGATGGGGACTCATTATGAAATACAGCCTTTCACTGAGACTATCATCAAAAAGCAGGACTATTCACTGGTTCACCCATCACTGAGGAAGACCAATCACTGGAACATGCATCACAACAGAGGGTTAATTACTAGGTCGTCTAATATCGGGTAAGGCAAGTCACTGGGGAACAAGTAACCAAGGAAGCATAGTCATTATGGCATCCATAATGGAGGAGGGCTAGACACCAAGGCAACCATTTTCTAGGAAATCCAATCACTGGGATACCAATCACAGAAGAAAACTAGTTACTGGAGCACTGATCACAGAGGAAGTTCACTCATAGGAGCATTTTTCACAGACAAGGACCAGTGACTGAGAAACCCATCACAGAGAAGTTTTAACCACTGGGAATCCATCACAGAGGTGAGCCAGTTACTGATACTGCCATCACAGAAGAGGGTCAGTCACAGGAGTACTCCTCACAGAGGAGGTCCTGACATTGATACACCTAACACAGAGAAGGACTTTTTATATTTACCTATAATAACGGAAGGCTAGTCTCTGGTGCATCCATTTTGGAGGAGGTCATGTTATTGGGGCAACATTCAATAAGAAGGGTTAGTCACTGGGGGCAATAATTATGGTGGTGGACCAGTCTCTGGGGCACCAATCATAGAGGAGTTTCAGTCACTGGGGAACAAGGCACAAAAGGGGACCTGAGAATGATGCACCCATAACAGAGGTGATCCAATCATTAGGGCACCCATCACAGAAGAGTGGCTATCACTGATGCACCAGTTATGGAGAAGGCCCAGTCACTGGGTTGACTGTGCCAGAGGAAGTCCAGTAACTGAAACAATTACCACAGAGTAGAAGAGTGTCTGGGGCACCCTGCATAGTGAAGGACTAATCACTGGGCACCCATCACAGAAATGCCACAGTCATTGAGATACAAATCATAGAGGAGGGCCAATCACAGAAGCACCCATTATACAGAAGAGCCAGAGACTGGGGTGCTTATTGGGAGAAGGTCAAGTTCCTAGACCACCCAGAAGAGATGAAGGATTTTCACCTGGGCACACATCACAAAGGACACTCAGTCTCTGAAGCACCTATCACAGTTGGGTCCAGTTACTGGGACACCAATTACAGAGAAGATGGAGTCACTGGAGCACTGATCACAAAGAAATGCCAGTCAACGAGGCATCAAAGCTAGAGAACGGAAAGTCATTGAAGCATCTGTCGCAGAGGAGGGCTAGTCACTTAAATAGTCATTATACAAGAGGGCCAGTCCCTGGGAGAGTCATCACAGAGGAGGGCCAGTCATGGGGCAGCCATCAGAGAAGGAGGTCATGAATGGTGTGGCACATCACAGAGGAGGGCAATTCACTGTGGCACTTATCACAGAGAAAATGCAGTCACTGGGGCACCAAAAATACAGGAGGGCAATTCACTGGAGTATACATCACATAGGTGGGCCAGCCATTTGGGCAACAAACAAAGAGGAAGTTAGTCACTGCCACTCCCAACACAGTGTGATCGAACTATTTTGGCACCCTTAAAAGAGGAGGCTACTCACTGGGGCCCCAAATTATGAAGAAGCAGTCACTGGTTCATCCATCACACTGGAGTGTCAGCACTTGGACACCCATTAAGAAGGAGGTCCATTAAGCGGGGCACCTCTCATCGGAAGACCCTTCACAGAGGAGATGTAGTCATTAGGCATCCCCTGTAGAGAAGGCCAGTTACTGAGACAGCAATCACAAATGAGGGCTAATCACTAGGGTAATCGTTAGGAGAAGAGATAGAAAATGGTGCACCAAAGAATGGGCCTAATGTTTGGAGTAAACCTAATGGAGGAATGCCAATCACTGGGTAACTAACCATAGAGGAAGGCTAGTCATTTAAGCACCAATTATGAAAAATGGTCAATCACTGGGACAAACTAGTCACCATGGCACCCATTGCACAAGAGGGGCTCTTTCAGGCACTCAAAAATGAGAAGGGTCAGTCACTGTGGTTCCTCTTTTTTTTTTTTTGAGTTGGAGTCTCACTCTGTCAAACAGACTGGAGTGCAGTGGCCACTCCCGGCCACCACAGCCTCGACCTGCTGAGCTCTGGTGATCCTTCCTCCTCGGCCTTCCAAGTAACCGGAATTACAGGCATGCTCTACCACGCCTGGATGATTTTTTGATTTATTGTAGAGATGAGGTCTCGCTGTCCAAGCAGGTCTTGAACACGCAGGTTCAGGTAATCCACTCACCTCAGCTTCCCAAAGGCGCGGGATTACAGGCTGAGCCACCGAGCCCGGTTCACTGTGGTTCCTTTAAAAGAGAAGTATTTGTCACTGAGACACCCACCCAAAAGAGCTCTGTTCTCTGAGTCACCAATAACAGACAAGAGTCTGTCACTGGAACACCCATTATGAAGGAGGGCCAGTCACTGAGACAACCATCAGAGAGGAAAGCCAGTCATTGGGGCACCCATCACTATGGAGGCCCAGTCACTGAAACACTGATCACATAGAAATTTTTGTCATTTGTTATCCTTTAAGGAGGTGGCACAGGGACTATTACTGTGTCACCACCACAGAGAATGTCTAGTTACTTCACCATAATAGTGGAAGGTCTGTCACAGGGAACAAATAATTGAGGAGGCACAGACACATTGAACCCATAATGGAAGAGGGGTATTGACTGACACACCCATTATATAGGAGACCCAATCACTGGGGCAAAATCACAGATAAAGAGAGTTATTGGGGCTCTCATCAGTGAGAACAAATCAATGTCATTTTTCACAGATGAGAGTCAATCATTTGACTTTACATCACACAGGAGGTCCTATACATCACACAGGAAAACCTATCACAGAGGAGATGTAATCATTGGGAACCCACTGTAGAGCAGGCCAGTTACTGAGACAGCAATCACAGATGAGAACCAGTCACTGGTGAACTTATAAAATATGAGGGTCAGTCCATTCCCTGAGGCACCAATTACAGAGGAGAGCCAGTCGCTGGAGAACTGATGACAGAGGACCAGTCAGTGAGGCACCAAACACAGAGGAGGTAGTCACTGTGGCACAGATCACAAATGAGAGTCAGTCATTGGTGCCCCAAATACAAAAGACATCCTTTCACTGTGGCACTCATTACAGAGGAGAGACTTTTAATGAGGCAACTATCACAGAGTAGGGCCACTCACTGGGACAGCTATCCCAGAAAGGGGTAATTCACTGAGGTACTCATCAGAGAGTATGGCCAGTCAAGGAGGCACTCATCAAAGAGGAAGGAAAGTCACTGGATAACTATAACAGTAGGGTTAGTCACTGGGGAACCCATCATAGAGTTCAGCCTCTCATAGTGGAACTCCCTCAAAGAGTGGGACTAGCCACTGAGACACCCAAACAAAACAAAGCTTGTCATTGTGGCACCAATAACAGATGAGGATTACTCACTGGACCCTATATGGAGAATGGACCTTTATCTGGACAACCATTACAGAAAAAGTCTCTTCACTATGGTACACATCACTGAAGAAGGTCAATCACTATGATACCCTCTCATAAGAGCTTAATACTGAGACACAAATTATGAGGAGGCAAATTAATGGGACACCCATCACAGAGGAAAGCTAGTCACTATGACACTCATTTTGGAGTATGCACAGTAACTGTGACACCCATTATTTAGGAAATTAAGTTACTGGGCAGCAAACACTGAGACAAGCTATTTACTGGGACACAAATCACAGAGAAGAATCAGTCACTGGGAAGTTTTTCACAGAAGAAGGTCATTCACTGGGGCACACATCAGAGGAGGTCTATTCACTGGGTGAAAAATCAGAGAAAGGCCAGCCACTGTGACACCAATAACAAAAAAGGAACAGTCACAGGTGCACCCATTATGCGTGGGGGTCAATCATTTGGGCAGTATTCACAAAGGAGGGCTAGTCACAGTGATATCCATCATAGAGACAGCCCATCACTGGGGAAAAAAAAAATCACAGAGGAGGTCCTGTCACTGGTGCACCCATAGCACTGGAGGATCAATCACTAGGAAGTCATCCCAGAAGTGGGTTAGCCATTGGGATACCAATTATGGAGAACCCCCCTTCAATGGGGCACCTGTCACAAGGAAGTGTTAGTCGCCAGGGCAACCATTTCAGAGGAGAGCCACTGTCTGAGTCATCAATAAAAAGGGATAGCTAGTCAATATGGATTCTATTATAGATGATGACTAGTCACAGGGGCACCCATCATAAAAAAGGCATAGTCACTGTGACACCTATTATAGAGGAGGGCCAATCAGAGGGAAAGTCAACACAGTGGAGAATCAATCATTGAGGGAAGCATTAGGAGGAGGTCCCATCACTGGACCACTCATCAGAAAGTCTAGTCAATTGGGCACACATAGCAGTGAACACCCAAATACTGAGCTGAGGCATCTATCACAGGCATGAGCCTGTCACTGGGGCATGGAATACAGAGGACAGCCAGTCATTGGCACGCTGATCACAGAGGAAGACTGGTTATAAAATATAACCAGTCACATGCCAAACATTCTGGGATGGGCCACATTCGTTTGTAAAGTCAATACTTAAGCTTCTATAGAATTGTTTAACTTGGCATAAATCAATCATCATAGGATGAAAAAGGTTTATAGAATATGTCAGTCAAGGATTAGGTTATCCTTTGTTATGGCATTTTAAGGTTATCATATGAAAAGGGTTTAAAGGCAATCATTGATTAAGTTTTCATGGATTAAGGTTTCTGGTGAGTGGGGGACCCCCTCCCACATCTGACTTTGTGCATAGAAGACCCATTGTAGTTCCCAATATCACACACTTCACTTCAGCCGTAGATCAGAGTCCATTCTCTTTCTTTCTCTCTTCGACCCCCAATGGCCAACATCCTCTCCACCTTTGGGGTACCATGAACCCGGCTGGATCTGGTTTCTAAGAGTAGTCAATGTCCCTCCCAGTATGATGTGAAAGTTCTGTGGCTGATGTCATCAATGATAATTTGATATGTTTATTTCCCTGACTTTACTTATGTCTTTTAATGTAAAAATTAGCCTTTTAGTCAATCTATTGATTCAATGAAATAACCATTAATTTAACAACATTCTTCTCAGACAGGGAAATTAGAATAAAGACTTAATATGAAACAATAAACAATCATGAATAGCCAAAAGAATATTATCAAAAAAACAAAGCAGGATCTAACGCAGGTCCAGACTTCAAATTTTACTATATGTTTACAGTAATCAACGCAGCCTGGTATTGGTACAAGAATAAGTCCATAGGCCAATGGATAAGGACAGAGAATGAAATCCTCAAATTCTCAACTAAATCATCTTTGAAAAAACCTCGAAGACTCACTGGTTAATGGAGAACATATTCAGTAAATGGTACTGGGAAAAGTCTGAGTATATGAACAAGCTTGAAACAGGACAACTATCAATCACCATACACATTAACTCTAAATGGATCAAAGACCTAAACGTAAAACACAAATTATAATAATCTTAGAAAATGCTGGAGACACCATTAGGGGAACTGGAACCAGAAATGAATTACTCTTCAGAGCCCTAAATACCCATGACTTAAGAAGTAAGCTCGACAAATGGGATCTCACCTAATTAATATACTTCAGAAGAGCAGGGATACAGTGAAACGAATGGGAAAATCATTTCCCCAACTATATGTCCGAATAAAGGCATGACATCTAGCATGTACAAGAAACTCAAACATTCAGAAAAATCAGACAAACATTCCCTTTGAAAAGTGTGCAAAATATGTGACTGGACACTTTTCATAAGAAGAGATACGGGCAGCCAGCAGACACATGAAAATTACTCAACCTCTTTCATCATCAAAGAAATGCATATGAAATCACTTTGAAATACCACATAAGACCTGTAAGCCTGGCCATCATTAATAAAACAAATAATAACAGATGCAGGTAAGGATTAGGGAAGAAATAAGTGCTTCTACACTGCATGTGGACAGAAAAGTAGAGCAACATCTTTGAAAAAGAGTGTGTTGGTTTGTAAAGGGACAAGATATTGACCTAACATGTGACACAGTATTACCCCTGTTGAGAATATACCTGGCGGAATTCAAATTATTTCACCAAAAGATACCTGCACCAGTATGTTTTGTGCAGCTCTAATCACAATTGCAATAAAATATAGTACAAACCATGTTGCCCATTAATGCTGGATTGGATAAAATAAATATAGTATGCACACAGTGGAATATTATGAGGCCAAAAAAATACAGATATAAGGATTTGGGGGAACGTATGATGGATATGCGGTAGGTCAGTGATTTTCAGTGATTTATTACAAAAAAAGAGCAGAGTTCCATATGTTCTCACTCATGAGCTGAAAATTGATCACTTAGAGTGCTGTAAGAAGGTGATTAGCACTAGGGGAAAACTGTTTAGGGGTTGGGTGAGATTGACAGTGGAGTGATACTACTAAGGAAGGGAGGGGCATACCTCATCAACACCCTGCATAATCAATGTTTGTATAACTAACTGAATTGTGCCCCACATTTTTAAAAAAAAACTAAAATAAATAAATAAATAAAAGCTGTAAAATATGCAACTGATTTATTCGTGTATTATAATTTTTTTTTACTTTAAAAATGGTTACAATTTAGGTTTTGGCCTAGGAATGTTAACTATGCAGAGATTGATTTTTTAAGAATTGTGTAATACACCAATGATAACTCCTTTTCTTTTTAATACGTTGGAATACATAGTATAATTCTGCCTTCGAAATTGACAACTGCAGTGTTTCTCACTTAAATTACGAATGTTTTATTCTTACTAAATTTAAACTTGTTGAGGTTCCAGATCTATATCATTCTATAAAAATGCAACTTGAGATTCAGTGTACCTACGTGTTATGCAGAAGGCAGAATGCATAATATATCTTAAAAATTTAAGAAAATAAAACAGTATCGTAATGTTATACAGCTTTTTCCATGCTTAAAATTTGTGTACATTTACTTGGTGCAATCAGTATGTTCTGCTTGTTAATTTTGATTAAATGTTACAGATGTGCAATCCTTAGAGAAAAGTTTCCCTTATGTATTTAAAGAAAATATAAAATCACATTTCATTTATATTTTAACCCAAATTATATTTTTAAAAATGTATTTCTATTGAATCCCGTAGTATTTTCGCTACCTAAGACATAATGCTGTACTCTGCAACAAAGTATCCGATTAATCTGATACTTTTAATCACCAAGCATTTAAAAGGAGGCACACAGAAAAGAATGAACTTGGGACCCAATATATATAAACCGAAATAACATGGAGATTTGCAAAGCAGTAAGTATTTGGATCATCCTTAGTATAAAAATTCAGATAATTGAAAATTCTGGAAAATTGATTATGTCCTTAGCAAAAGCAATGTTCAAATTGTGTAGGAAAAACTACACAAAGGCTGTTACTCAATACAAAAAACGTCCAAAATTGTCTAAACTAAAGGAAGTGCTAAAATATTATTTATTTGTGCTATAACCACGCCTCAACATCACTCCGTGATAAAAGACTACTTCTTGGGCAAACCCTCAGGTCTCCTCCTAGTTTGGGTGTTTCTCGGGCCTCTCAAAAACAAGGCTTTAAAAAAAAAAAAAAAAGACTACATCGTTTAGAGGATTCTTGAATGGTCACTTATACCTAGAGAAAATTTTGAATGGGTGTGAACACATGGTTCTCTTCACTTCTTGGGAATGAAATCCACCATGTCTACTGCATTTGGCAAAGCACTGTACACAAGTGCTTGAAGCCTAAGGATTGCTCAGTAGTCAAGATGCCTCCCATTATGATGTCGAAGTTCTGAGGCTGATGTCATGAATGTCAATTTGACATGCTTGTTTCTCTGACTTTTCTTACCTCTTTTAATGTAAAAATTAGGCTTTTAGTCAATCTACAGAATCAAAGAAATAATCATAAGTTCACCTAATTCTTCTCAGACCTAGAAATTACAATAAATAATTCATATGAATCCATAAACAATAATGAATAGCAAAGAATCTTATAAAAAAAAACACAAAGCTGGAGCTATCGCAGTTCCAGACTTCAAACTTAACTATATGTTTATATTAATCAACACAACCTGGTACAAGAATAGGTCCATAGGCCAATTGATCAGGACAGAGAATGAAAACCTCAAATTCTCAACCAACACATCTATGAAAACTCCTCTAAGACCCACTGCGTAATTGAGAACATAATGAGTAAATCGTGCTGGTAACATGCAGATAACATGCACAAGATTGAAACAGGACACCTATTTATCACCATGCACATTAACTCTAAATTGATCAAGCCTAACGGTAAAAATCAAATTATAATCATCTTAGAAAATTCAGGAGATTGCCTCAGGGACACTGGAACCATAAAGAAATTCCTCTTCCGAGCCATAAATTTCCATGCCTTAAGAAGTAAGTTAGACAAGTGGGATCTTATCAATTTAATATACTTCTACAAAAAAAAGAAACCATCAGAAGAGCAGGGATACAGTCAACAGAATGGGAAAAACTATTCTCCACCTACATATCTTTAAAAAGGTGTAACATCTAAGACCTACAACAAACTCAAAACTCAGAAAAATCAGACAAACCTTCACTTTGAAAGGGGTGCAAAATACATGATTGTTCATAAGAAGAGATACAGGCAGCCAGCAGACACATGAAAAGTGCTCAGCCTCATTCATCATCAAAAAAATGCAAATGAAACCACTTTGAAATACCACATACTCCATGTATGTTTGGCCACCATTAACAAAAGAAAAAATAACAGATGCAGGTGGGATTTTGGAAGAAATAAATGCTTCTACACTACATATGGACAGAAAAGTACAACAACATATTTGGAAAACAGTGTGTTGGTTTTAAAGGGACAAGATATTGATCTTCCAAGTGACTCAGTAATTCCCCTGTTGAGGATATACATGGAGGAACTCAAATAATTTTACCCCCAAAATTCATGTACCAATATGTTTTTTGCAGCTCTAATCACAATTGCAAAAAAACATGGTACCAACCATGCTGCCCATCAAAGTTGGAAGGGATAAAAAAATGTGGTATACACAGTGGAATATTATGCAGTTGTAAAAAAGGACAGATAGAAGAATGTTCCAGAACGTTTGATGGATACGAGGTAGGTCATTTTCAGTGACTTATCATAGAAGCAAAGAAAAGAGTTCCATATGTTCTCACTCATGAGCTGAACTTGATCACTTATAGTGCTGTAAGAAAGTGATTGGCAGTAGTGGAAAACTCATTAAGGGTGGGGGTGAGATTGGCAGAGGAAGGATACAGCTAAAGATGTGAAGGGCATACCTCTTCGGCCAGGGACCCTGCATAATCAATGTTTGTGTATCTAACTCTCAAATTTACCCCACATTTTTTAAAAATTTAAAAAATAATTAATTAAATACATAAATGAAAGCTTTTAACCATGCTACTGACTTAATGGTTTAATATATTTTTTATTTTTTCTACATTGAATATGGGTACAATTCAGTGTTGGGCCTAGAAATATTCATTATGCAGGGATTGATTTTTAAGAATTGTATTATACTCCAATGATAACTCCTTTACCTTTTAATACGTTGGGATACATGGTATAATTCTGCCTTAAAAATTGACCACCTCAGTGTTTTTCACATAAATTCAGAATGTTTTCTTCTGCCTAAATTAAAACTTGTTGAGATTCCAGATCTATATCACTCTTAGAAAACTGAACCTTGAGATTCAGTGTATCTGAGTGCTATAGATGTGCAATCCTTAGAGAAAATTTTCCCTTTTATATTTGAAGGAAATATAAAATCACATTCCCTTTACATTTTAACCCAATGTATATTTTTAAAGAGTATTTCCTTTGAATCCCCTAGTATTTCCTCTACCTAAGACATAATAATGTACTCTGCAACACAGTACCGATTAATCTGATACTTTTAATCACCAAGCTGTTAAAATGAGTACACAGAGAAAAAAAAAGAATTTGGGGCCTAATATATATAAACCAAAATAACATGGAGATTTACAATGTAGTAAGTATTTGGGCTCTGCATTAGTATAAAATTTAGATAATAGGAAATTCTGGAAAATTAATTATGATCTTAGCAAAAGAAATGTTCACATCTTGTAGGAAAAACAGCTCAAATGCAGTTACACTATATTAAAAACATCCAAAAGTTTCTAAACTAAAGAAAGTGCTAAAATATTATTTGGTTGTGCTATAACCAAGTCTCAACAGAACTCCGTGAACATAATAATTGAAGAGTTCCTCTTGGGCAACCCCCTCAGGTCCCCTCCCAGTTTGGGGGTTTTCTCAATAAACACTGCTTTAAAAAAAAAAAAAAAGACTCCCTCGTTTAGAGGATTCTTGAATGGCCACTTATTCCTGAAAAAATATTTGATAGGAGTGAACACATGGTTCTCTTCACTTTTGGGAATGTAATCTACCATGTATCCCACAATTGGCAGAGCACTCTACATGCAGTGCTTGAAGCCTAAGGATTGCTCAGTAGTCAAGTAGCTCCCATTATGATGTCAAAGTTCTGAGGTTGATGTCATAAATGACAATTTAACACGCTTGTTTCCCTGACTTTACTTACGCCTTTTAATGTAAAAATTAGCCTTTTAGTCAATCTACAGATTCAATGAAATAACAGTTAAGTTAACATCCTTCTTCTCATACCTGGAAATTGCAACGAAGTATTCATATGATACCATAATCATTCATGAATAGCCAAAAGTATCTTATCAAAAGAAACAAAGCAGGAGCTATGACTGTTCCAGATTTCAAACTTTACTATATGTTTACAGTAATCAACACAGCCTGGTATTCATACAAGAATAGGTCCTTAGGCCAATGGATCAGGAGAAAGAATGAAATCCTCAAATTATCAACCCATTCATCTTTGATAAAACCTCCAAGACCCAATGGGTAATGGAGAACATATTCAGTAAAAGGAGCTGGGAATAGGCTGACAACATGCACAATATTTATACAGGACACCTATCTATCACCATAGACATTAACTTGAAATGGATCAAAGACCTAAATGTAAAACCACAATTATAATAATCTTAGAAAACGCAGGAGTCACCATTAGGGAAACTGTAACCAGAAACATTTCCTCTTCAGAGCCCTAAATACCCATGCCTTTAGAAGTAAGTTAGACAAGTGAGATCTCATCAAAGTAACATACTTCTGCAAAACAAAACAAACCATCAGAAGAGCAGGGATACAGCCAACAGAATGGGTGAAACCATTCTCCAAATATATATCTGTAAAAAGGATAATATCTAGGATCTTCAAGAAAGTAAAACACTCAGAAAAATCAGACAAACATTGCCTTTGAAAAGTGTGCAAAATACGTGATTGGGCAGTTTTCATAAGAAGAGATACGGGCAGCCAGGAGACATGAAAATTGCTCAGCCTCACTCATCATCAAAGAAATGCAAATGAATCCACTTTGAAATACCACATACCCCCTATACTATTGGCCATCATTAATAAAACAAAAAATAACATGCACATCAGGATTTGGGAAAGAATAAATGCTACTACACATCATGTGGACTAAAAATTAGAGCAACATCTTTGAAAAACAGTGTGGTGGTTTTTAAAAGGGACAAGATATTGAACTAAAATGTGACTCAGTAATTCCCTTATAGAGAATATACCTGGAGGAACTCAAATCATTTTACCAGAAAGATACCTGCATCAATATGTTTTATTCAGCTCTATTCACGTTTGGAAAAAAAACATGGTACCAACCATGTTGCACATCAAAGCTGGAATGAAAAAAATAAATGTAGTATATATATACACAGTGGAATATTATGCAGCCATAAAAAAGGACAGACAGAAGGATTTTGCAGAAACTTTGATGGATACGAGGTAGGTCATTTTCAGTGATTTATCACAGAAACGAAGAACAGAAACGAGTTCCAAATGTACTGACTCATGAGTTGAACTTGATCACTTAGTGTGCTGTAAGAAAGTGATTGGCAGTAGTGGAAGACTATTTAGTGGGAGGGTGAGATTGGCAGTGGAGGGATACTGCTAAAAAATGGAGGGGTGTACCTCATCAACCAGGGACCCTGCATAATCAATGTTTGTATATCTAACTCTGAATTGTACCCCACATTTTTTTTAAAATTAAAGAAATATTTAAATAAATAAATGAAAACTATAAAACATTCAACTGACTTTATTTGATTACACTATTTTTTTTACTTTAAAAATCGTTACAATTCAGGGTTGTGCCTAGAAATATCCATTATGCAGGGATTGATTTTTTAAGAATTGTATAATACTCAAATGATAACACCTTTTTCATTTAATACGTTGGAATACATGGTATAATCCTGCCTTCAAAATTGACAACTACAATGTTTCTCACAATAATTCAGAATGATTTCTTCTGCCAAAAATGAAACTTGTTGAGATTCCAGATATATATCATTCTTAGAAAACTGAACCTTGAGATTCAGTGTACTTAAGTGCTATTCAGAAGGCAGAATGCATAATAAATCTTAAAAATTTTAGAACATAAAACAGTATCGCAATTTAATACAGTTTTTTCCATTCTTAAAATTTGTATACATTTTCTTGCTGCACTCTGTATTTTCTGTTTGTTAATTTTGATTAAATGTTACAGATGTGCAATCCTTAGAGAAGAGTTTCCCTTTTATATTTGAAGGAAGTATAAAATCATATTCCCTTTTTATTTTAACACAATTTATATTTTTAAAAGAGTATTTCCATTTACTCCCCTAGTTTTTTCTCTACCAAATCATAATGCTGTACCCTGCAACAAAGTATCCGATAAATCTGTTTCTTTTAATCACCAAGCATTTACAATGAGGCACACAGGAAAAAGAGAATTTGGGGCCCAATATGTATAAACCAGAATAACGTGTAGATTTACAAAGTATTATGCATTTGGGCTCTGCATTAGTATAAAAATTTAGATAATTGAAAATTCTGGATAATTGATTATGATCTTAGCAATAGCAATGTTCAAATCCTGTAGGAAAAACTGCTCAAACGATGTTACGCAGTACTAAAAACATCCAAAAGTTTCTAAACTAAAGAAAGTGCTAAAATATTATTTGGTTGTGCTACAACCAAGCTCCAACAGCACTCCATGACCACAATAAAATAAGAGTACCTCGTGGGAAACCCACTTAGGTCCCCTCCCAGATTGGCAGTTTCTCTGTCCTCTCAATAAAGACTGCTTTAAAAAAAAAAAAAAAAAAAGACTACCTCGATTAGAGCATTCATTTTTTTTTTTTTGAGTTGGAGTCTCACTCTGTCGCCGAGACAGGAGTGCACTGCCCGCTCCCGGCCACCGCAGCCTCATCCTGCTGGGCTTCGGCGATCCTTTCGCCACAGACTTCCAAGTAGCAGAAATTACAGGCATGCGCTTCCACACCCCGTTGTCTTTTTGAGGTATTATAGAGATGAGGTCCCGCTGCCTAGGCGCATCTCAAACCCTCGGTCTTAGGCAATCCACTCACCTCAGCCTTCCAAACGCGTGGGATTACAAACTAAACCATCGAGCCAGACTTAGAGGATTCTTGAATGGTCACTTATCCCTAGAAAAATTTTTGGTTAGGTGTGAACACATGGTTCTCGTCACTTCTTGGGTATGAAATCCACCATGTCTACCGCATTTAGCAGAGCACTGTACACAATTGCTTGAAGCCTAATGATTGCTCAGTAGTCAAGGTCCCTCCCATTATGATGTCAAAGTTCTGAGGTTGATGTCATAAATGACAATTTGATATGCTTGCTTCCCTGACCTTATTTACCTCTTTTTGTGTAAAAATTAACCTTTTAGTCAATCTACAGATTCAATGAAATAACCATTAAGTTAACATCAATCTTCTCAGACGTGGAAATTACAATAAAGAATTCATATGAAACAATACACAATCAAGAATAGACAAAGGAATTTTACCAAAAGAAATAAAGAAGGAGCTATCGTAGTTCAGGCTTCAAACTTTACTATATGTTTAGAGTAATCAACAGCCTGGCATTGGTACAAGAATAGGTACAAAGGCCAGTACAGAGAATGAAATCCTCAAATTCCCAACGAACTCATCTTTGAAAAAAACTCCAAGACCCACTGGGTAATGGAGAACATATTCAGTAAATGGTGCTGGGAACAGGCAGACAACATGCAAAAGATTGAAACAACGGCCCTATCTATCACCATACACATTAACTCTAAATGGATCAAAGACCTAAACGTAAAACCACAAATTATAATATTCTTAGAAAACGCAGGAGACACCATTAGGGAAACTGGAACCAGAAAGTAATTCCTATTCAGAGCCCTAAATACCCATGCCTTAAGAAGTAAGTTAGACAGTCTCGGTGGCTCAGCCTGTAATCCCACGCCTTTGGGAAGTTGAGGTGAATGGATTGCCTGAACCTGCGGTTTCAAGACCCGCCTGGGCAGCGACATCTCATCTGTACAATAAATCAAAAAATCAGTCGGGCGTGGTAGTGCATGCCTGTAATTCCGGGTACTTGGAAGGATGAGGCGGAAGGATCACCAGAGCCCAGCAGGTCGAGGCTGCGGTGGTCAGGAGCGGCCACTGCACTCCAGTCTGGGCGACAGAGTGAGACTCAAAAAAAAAAAAAAGAAGAAGAAGAAAGTTAGACAAGTAGAATCTCATCAAATTAATATGTTCTTCAAAACAAAAGAAACCATCAGAAGAGCAGGGATAAAGCTACCAGAATGGGAAAAACGATTCTCCACCTATATAATTGAAATAAGGCGTAACATCTAGGATCCACAAGAATCTCAAACACTCAGAAAAATCAGACGAATATTCCCTTTGAAAAGTGTGGAAAATACGTGATTGGAAATTTTCATAAGAAGAGATATGGGCAGCCAGCAGACACATGAAAATGGCTCAGCCTTACTCATCATCAAAAAAATGCAAATTAAACCACTTTGAAATACCACATACCCCCTGTGAGACTGGCCATCATTAAAAAAACAAACAATAACATATGCGGGTAAGGATTTGGGAAGAAATAAATGGTTCTACACTGAATGAGGACTGAAATGTACAGCAACATCTTTGAAAAACAGTGTGGTGTTTTGTAAAGTGAAAGGATATTGACCTACCCTGTGACTCAGTAATTCCCCTGTCGAGAATATACCTGGGAGAACTGAAATCATATTACCAAAAAGATAGCTGCACCAGTTTTTTTTTTTTTTTTTTTTTTGCAGCTCTAATCACAATTACAGTAAAATATGGTACAACCATGTTGCCCATAAAAGCTGGAATGGATAAAATAAATGTGGTATATACACAGTGGAATAATATGCAGCCATAAAAAAGGACAGATAAAACGATTTTGCAGAACGTTTGATGGATACGTGGTACATCATTTTCAGCGATTTATTACACAAACAAAGAAAAGAGTTCCATTTGTTCTCACTCATGAGCTGAACTTGATCACTTATAGTGCTGTAAGAAAGTGGCAGTAGTGGAAGACTGTTTAGGGGAAGGGTGAGTTTGGCAGTGGAGGAATACTGCTAGGGAAGGGAGGGGCATACCTCACCAACCAGGGACACCGCATAATCAATGTTTGCATATCTAACTCTGAATGGCAACCCACATTTTTAAAATAAATAAATAATTAATTAAATAAATGAATAAATGAAAGGGGTAACCATTTAACTGACTTTTTTTGTTTTTTCTATTTTTTCTTATTTTTTAATTAAAACTGGTTACAATTCAAGGTTAGGCCTTGAAATGTTCATTGTGCAGAGATTGATATTCAAGAAATGTATATTACTACAATGGTAACTCCTTTTCCCTTTAATACGTGGGAATACCTGGTATAATTCTGCCTTCTAAATTGACAACTATAGTGTTTCTCACATAAATTCTGAATGTTTTATTCTATCTAAATTGAAACTTGTTGAGATTTCAGATCTATATCATTCATGGAAAACTGATCCTTGAGATTCACTGTACCTAAGTGCTATTCAGAAGGCAGAATGCATAATAAATCTTAAAAGTTTTAGAAAATAGAACAGTATCATAATTTAATACAGCTTTTTCCATTCTTAAAGTTTGTGTACATTTACTTGGTGCACTGTGTATTTTCTCTTGTTAATTTTGATTAAATGTTAGAGATGTGCAATCCTTAGAGAAAAGTAATCACATACCTTTTATTTTTAACACAATTTTTATCTTTAAAAGAGTATTTCCATTGAATCCCCCAGTATTTTCTCTACCTAAGACATAATGCTGTAGTCTGCAACAAAGTATCCGATTAATCTGACACTTTTAATCACCAATGAGGCACACAGAAAAAAGAGGATTTGGGGACCAAGATGTATAAACCAAAATAACATAGAGATTTACAAAGCAGTAAGTGTGTGGGCTCTGCATGAGTTTAAAAATTTACATAATTGAAAATTCTCGAAATTTGATTATGATCTTAGCAAAAGCAAATTTCAAATTGTGTAGGAAAAACTGCTGAGAGGCTGTTACACAATACTAAAAACATCCAAACTTTCTAAACTAAAGAAACTGTTAAATATTATTTGGTTGTGCTATAACCAAGCTCCAACAGGACTCCGTGATCATAATAATAAAAGACTACTGCGTGGGCAACTCCCTCAGGTTCTCTACAAGTTTGAGAGTTTGGGAATTTCTCGGTCCTCTCAATAAAGACTGCTTTAAAAAAAAAAAGACTATCTCATATAGAGGATTCTTGAATGGTCACTTACCGATGGAGAAATTTTTGGATGTGTTCACCAGGTGAACACATGGTTATCTTCACTTCTTTGGAATCAAATAAAACATGTCTACCACATTTGTCAGAGCACTGTACACAAGAGCTTGAAGCCTAAGGATTGCTCAGTAGTCAAAGTCCCTCCCACTATGATGTCAAAATTCTGAGGCTAATGTCATAAATGACCATTTGACTTGCTTGTTTTCCTGACTTTACTTACCTATTAAATGTAAAAATTAGCTTTTAGTCAAACTACAGATTCAATGAAAACACCATTAAGTTAACATCATTCACCTCAGACCTGGAAATTAAAAAATAGTATTCATATGAAACCATAAACCATCATGAATAGCCAAAAGAAACTTATCAAAAGAAACAAAGCAGAAGCTATCGCAGTTCCAGGCTTCAAATTTTACTATTTGTTTACAATAATCAACACAGCCTGGTATTGGTACAAGTACAGGTCCATCGGCCAAGGGACCAGGACAGAGAATGAAATGCTCAAATCCTCAACCAACTAATCTTTGAAAAAACCTCCAAAATCCACTGGTTAATGGAGAACATATTCAGTAAATGGTGCTGAGAAAAGGCTGGCAATATGCACAAGATTGAAACAGGACCTCTATCTATAACCATACACATTAAATCTATATGGATCAACAACCTAAACATAAAACAACAAATTATAATAATCTTACAAAACGCAGGAGACACCATTAGGGGACTTGGAATCGGAAACTAATTCATTTTCATTTCCCTAAATACCCATGCCTTAAGATATAAGTAAGACAAGTGAGATATCATCAAATAATATACTTCTGCAAAACAAAAGAAACCGTCAGAAGGGCAGGGATACAGTCAACAGAATGGGAAAACAGATTCTCCACCTATATATCTGTAAAGAGGCATTACATGTAGGATGTACAAGAAACTCAAACACTCAGAAAAATCAGACATTCGCCTTGAAAAGTGTGCAAACACGTGATTGGACACTTTTTATAAGAAGAAATACGGGTAGCCAGTAGGCACATGAAAATTTCTCAGCCTCACTCATCAGCAAAGACATGCAAATAAAGCCGGTTTGAACTACCCCATACCCCCTATATGACTGGCCATCATAAATAAAGCAAGCCATAATAGATGCAGGTCAGGATTTTGGAAGAAATAAATGCTTTTACACTGCATGTGGACTGAAATGTAGAGCAACAACTTTGAAAAACAGTGTAGTGATTTGTAAAGGGAGAGGATCTTGAACTACCATGTGATTCAGAAATTACCCTCTAGAGAATATACCTGGAGGAACTTAAATCATTTTACCAAAAAGGTACCTGCTCTCTTACATTTTTTTGCAGCTCTAATCACAATTTCAAAAAAAACATGGTACCAAAGATGTTGCCGATCAAAGCCGGAATGGGTAAAATAAATGAGGTATATACACAGTGGAATATCATGCAGCCATAAAAAAGGACAGATAGAAGGATTTTTCAGAACGATTGATGAATATGAGGTAAGTCATTTTCAGTGATTTATCACAGAACAAAAGAACAGAATTCCATATGTTGTCACTCATGAGCTGAACTGGATCACTTATAGCGTTGTAAGAAAGTGAATGGCAGTAGTGGAAACCTGTTTGGGGGAGGGTTGAGATTGGCAGTGGAGGGATACTGCTAAGGAATGGAGGGGCATAACACATCGAAGAGAGACGCTGCTTAGTCAATGGTTGTATATTTAACTCTTAATTGTAAACCACATTTGTAAAAAAAATTAAAATAAATAAATAAATGAAAGCTGTAAAACATGCAACTGACTTTATTTGTTTATTCTATTTTTAATTAGTTTTTTACTTTAAAAATGGTTACAATTCAGTGTTGGGCCTAGAAATGTTCATTACGCAGGGATTGATTTTCTAAGAATTGTATAATATGCCAATAATAGCTGCTTTTCCTTTCAATACGTTGGAATAGATGGTATAATTCTGCCTTCAAAATTCACAACTACAGTGTTTCTAACATAAATTCTGAATGTTTTATTCTGCCTAAACTGAAACTTGCTGAGATTCCAGACCTATATCATTCTTAGAAAATTAAACCTTTAAATTCAGTGTACCTAAGAGCTATTCAAAAGGCTGAATGCATAATAAATCTTAAAAATTTTAGAATATGAAACAGTGTTATAATTTAATGCAACTGTTTACATTCTAAAATTTGTGCAAATTTTCTTGGTGCACTCTGTATAATCTGCTTGTTAATTTTGATTAAATGTTACAGGTGTGGAATCCTTATAAAAAAGCAATCACATTCCCTTCATATTTTAACCCAATTTATATTTTTAAAAGAGTATTTTCATTGAATCCCCTAGTATTTTCTCTACCTAAGACATAATGTTGTACTCTGCAAAAAATATCTGATTAATCTGATACTTTTAATCACCAACCGTTTAAAATGAGGCACACAGAAAAAAGAGAATTTGGGATTCAATATGTATAAAGCAAAATAACATGTAGATTTACAAAGTAGTAAGTATTTCGTCTCTGCCTTAGTTTAAAATTTAGATAAATTGAAAACTCTGGAAAATTGATTATGATATTAGCATAAACAATGTTCAACTCCTGTAGGAAAAACTACTCAAAGGGTGTTACACTATACTAAAAACCTCCAAACCGTTCTAAACTAAAGAAAGTGCCAAAATATAATTTGGTTGTGCTATAACCAAGCTCCAACAGGACTTTGTGATCATAATAATAAAAGACTACCTCGTGGGCATCTTACTCAGGTCCCCTCCCAGTTTGGGAGTTTCTTGGTCCCAAGAAACTGCTTTAAAGCAGTAAAGACTGCTTTAAAAAAAAAAAAAAGGGACAACCACGTTTAGAGGATTCTTGAATGGTCACTTACCCCTGGAGAAATTTTTGAATGTGTTCACCATGTGAACACATGGTTATCTTCACTTCTTTGGAATGAAATCCAACGTGTACACCACATTTGGGAGAGCACTGTACACAAGTGTTTGAAGCCTAAGGATTGCTCATTAGACAAGGTCCCTCCCATTATGATGTCAAATTTCTGAGGCTGATATCATAAATGTCAATCTGACATGCTTGTTTCCCTGACTTTACTTACCTCATTTAATGTAAAAATTAGCCTTTTAGTCAATCTACAGATTCAATGAAATAACCATTAAGTTAACATCATTCATCTCAGACCTGGAAATAGCAAAAAAGAATTCATATGAAACCATAAACCATCAGCGAAAAGAAACTTATCAAAAGAAACAAAGCAGGTGCTATCGCATTTCCAGACTTCAAATTTTACTACATGTTTACAGTAATCAACACAGCCTGGTATTGGTACAAGAATAGGTCCATCGGCCATGGATCAATACAGAGAATGAAATGCTCAAATCCTCTACCAACTCATCTTTGAAAAAACCTCCAAGACACACTGGGTAATGAAGAACATATTCAATAAATGGTGCTGGGAAAAGACTGACACCATGCACAAGATTGAAACAGGACCACTATCTATCACCATACACGTTAACTCTGAATGGATCAAAGACCTAAACATAAAGCAACAAATTATAAAAATCTTAGAAAACGCAGGACATACCATGAGGGAAACTGGAATTGGAAACTAATTCTTCTTCAGGGCACTAAATACCCATGCCTTAACACCTAAGTAAGGGATGGGATCTCATGAAATTAATATAATTCTGTAAGAAAAAAGAAACCATCAGAACGACAGGAATACAGCGAACAAAATGAGAAAAACGATTCTCCACCTATACATCTGTAAAGAGGCACTACATCTAGGATCTACAAGAAACTCAAACACTCAGTAAAATCAGACAAACATTCACTTTGGAAAGTGTGCAAAGAACGTGATTGGACACATCATAAGAAGAGATACGGGCAGCGAGCAGACACATGAAAATTGCTCAGCCTAACTCATCATTAAGGAAATGCAAATGAAACCACTTTGAAAAACCACATACCCTCTGTAAGACTGGCCATCAATAATAAAACAAACCATAACAAATGCAGGTCAGGATTTTTGGAAGAAATAAATGCTTTACACTGCGAGTGGACTGAAAAGTAGAGCAACATATTTCGAAAAGTGTGTGGTGGTTTGTAAATGGACAAGATCTTGACCCACCATGTGACTTAGAAATTCCCCTGTAGATAATATATCTGGAGGAACTCAAATCATTTTACCAAAAAGATACCTTCACCCATATGTTTCTGCAGCTCTAATCACAATTGCAAAAAAACAAGGTACCAAACATGTTGCCCATCAAAGCTTGAATGGGTAAAAAAATGAGGTATATACACAGTGGAATGTTATGCAGCCTTTAAAAAGGAAAGATGGAAGGATTTTGCAGAACGTTTGATGGATATGAGATAGGTCATTTTCAGTGACTTATCACAGAACCAAAGAACAGAGTTCCATATACTCTCACTCATGAGCTGAAATGGATCACTTATAGTTCTGTAAGAAAGTGATTGGCAGTAGTGGAAACATAAATAGGGGGAGAGGTGAGATTGGCAGTGAAGGGGTACTGCTAATGAAGGGAGGGGTATACCTCATCAACCAGGGACCCGCATAATCAATAGTTGTATATCTAACTCTGAATTGTAACCCATATTTAAAAAAATTAAAATAAATAATTAAATAAATAAACGAAAACTGTAAAACTTGCAACTGACTTCATTTGTTTACTCTATTTTTTGTTATTATTTTTTCTTTAAAAATGTTTACAATTCAGGGTTGGGTCTAGAAATGTTCATTATGCAGGGATTGGTTTTTTAAGAAATGTGTAATACTCCAATGATAACTCCATTTCCTTTTAATACGTTGGAATACTTTTATAATTCTGCCTTCAAAATTGACAACTACAATGTTTCTCACATAAATTCTGAGTGCTTTATTCTTCCTAAATTGAAACTTGTTGAGATTCCAGATCTATATCATTCTTAGAAAACTGATCCTTGAGATTCAGTGTACATAAGAGCTATTCAAAGGCAGAATGCATAATAAGTCTTAAAAATTTTAGAAAATAAAACAGTATCATAATTTAATATAGCTTCTTTCATTTTTAAAATTTCTCTAAATTTTCTTGGCGCATTCTGTATTTTCTATTTGTTTATTTTGATTAAATGTTACAGATGTACAATCCTTAGAGAAAAGTAATCACATTCCCTTTATATTTTAACCCAATTTTTAGTTTTAAAAGAGTATTTCCATTGAATCCCCTTGTATTTTCTCTCCCTAAGACATAATGCTGTACTCTGCAACAAATAATCCGATTAATCTGATATTTTAATCACCAACCATTTAAAATGAGGCACACAGAAAAAAGAGAACTTGGGGCCCAATATGTATAGGGCAAAATATCATGAAGATTTACAAAGTAGTAAGTATTTGTGCTCTGCATTAGCTTAAAAATTTAGACAATTGAATATTCTGGAAAATTGATTATGATCTTAGCAAAAGTAATGTTCAAATCCTGTAAGAAAAACTACTCAAAGGCTGTTGCACAATACTAAAACCTCCAAAAGGTTCTAAACTAAAGAAAGTGCCAAAATATTATTTGGTTGTGGTATAACCAAGTTCCAAGAGGACTCTGTGATCATAATAATAAAAGACTACCTCATGGGCAACTCTGTCAAGCTCTCTCCCAGTCTGGGGGTTTCTCAGTCCTATCAGTAAAGACTGCTTTAAAAAAAAAAAGACAGCCTCGTTTAGAGGATTCTTGAATGGTCACATGCCCCTGGAGAAACTTTTGGATGTGTTCACCAAGTGAACACATGGTTATATTCACTATTTTAGAATGAAATCCAACGTGTCTACCGCATTTGGGAGAGCAGTGAACACAAGTGCTTGAAGCCTAAGGACTGCTCAGTAGTCAAGGTCCGTCCCATTATGGTGTCAAAGTTCTGAGGCTGATGTCTTAAATGACATTTTGACATGCCTGTATGCTTGACTTTAATTACCTCTTTTAATGTAAAAATTAGTCTTTTAGTCAATCTACAGATTCAATGAAAAACCATTAAGTTAATATCATTCTTCTCAGACCTGGAAATTACAAAAAAGTATTCATATGAAGTCATAAACCATCATGAATAGCCAAAGGAAACTTTTAAAAGGATACAAAGCAGGAGCTATCACAGTTCCAGACTTCAAATTTTACTATATGTTTACAGTAATAAACACAGCCTGGTATTGGTACAAGAATAGGTCCATTGGCCAATGGATCAGGACAGAGAATGAAATGCTCAAATCCTCAACCAACTCATCTTTGAAAAAATCTCCAAGACCCACTGGGTAATGGAGAACATATTCAGTAAATGGTGCTGGGAAAAGGCTGACAACATGCACAAAATCGAAAAAGGACCCCTATCTATCACTATAGACATTAACTCTATATGGATCAAAGACCTAAATGTAAAACAACAAATTATAATAATCTTAAAAATCGCAGAAGACACCATTAGGGAAACTGGAATCAGAAACGAAACCCATTCAGGGCCCTAAATACCCATGCCTTAAGACGTAGGTAACACAAGTGGGATCCCATCAAATTAATATACGTCTACAAATCAAAAGCAACCGTTAGAAGGGCAGGGATACAGCCAACAGAATGGGAAACACAATTATCCAGCTATACATCTGTTAAGAGGCATTACATCTAGGATCTAAAAGAAAATCAAACATTCAGAAAAATCAGACAAATATTCCCTTTGAAGAGTGTGCAAAATATGTGAATGGACACTCTATAAAAAGATATATGGGCAGCCAGCAGATATCAAAAAAGAAATGCAAATGAAACCACCTTGACCTACCAAATACCCCCTGCAAGACTGGCCATCATTAATAAAAACAAACCAAAACAGACGCAGGTCAGGATTTGGGAAGAAATAAATGCTTCCACACTGCATATGTACTGTTAAACAGAGGAATATCTTTGGAAAATAGTGTGGTGGTTTGTAAAGGGACAGGATCTTGACCTTACCATGTGGCTCAGAAATTCCCCTTTAGAGAATATACCTGGAGGCACTGAAATCATGTTACCAAAAAGGTACCTGCACCAGTATTTTTTTTGCAGCTCTAATCACAATTGCAGAAAAACATGGTACCAAACATGTTGCCCATTAAAGCTGGAATGGGTAAAATAAATGAAGTATATACACAGTGGAATATTATGCAGCCATAAAAAAGACAGATAGAAGTATTTTCCATAACGTTTGAGGGATATGAGGTGGTCATTTTCAGTGATTTATCACAGAACCAAAGTACAGAGTTCCATATGTTCTCATTCATGAGCTGAACTGGATCACTTATAGTACTGTAAGAAAGTGAATGGCAGTAGTGGAAACCAGTTTAGGGGTAGTGGTGAGATTGGCAGTGGAGGGACTGCTAAGGAAGGGAGGGGCATACCTCATCAACAAGGGACCCTGCTTAGTCAATGGTTGTATATCTAACTCTGAATTGTAACTCACATTTAAAAAAATAATAATAATTAAATAAATAAATGAAAGCTGTAAAACATGCAGTTGACTTTATTTGTTTATTCTATTTTAAATTTTATTTCTTACTTTTAAAATGGCTACAATTCAGTGTTGGGCCTAGAAATGTTCATTATGCAGGGAATGATTTTTTAAGAATTGTATAATACTACAATGATTACTCCTTTTCCTAAAATACATTGGAATACATGGTAAAATTCTGCATTCAAAACTGACAACTACAGAGCTTCTCACATTAATTCTGAATATTTTATTCTTCCTAAATTGAAACTTTTTGAGATTCCAGATTTATATCATTCTTAGAAAACTGAGCCTTGAAATTCAGTGTACCTAAGTGCTATTCAAAAGGCAGAATGCATAATAAATCTTAAAAATTTTAGAAAATAAAACAGTATCATAATTTAATACAGCTTTTTTCATCTTAAAATTTCTCTAAATTTTCTTGGTGCACTCTGTATTTTCTGCTTGTTAATTTTGATTAAATGTTACAGATGTGCAATCATTAGAGAAAAGTAATCACATCCCCTTTATATTTTAACCTAATTTTTATTTTTAAAAGAGTATTTCCATTGAATCTCCTAGTATTTTCTCTACCTGAGACTTAATACTGTACTCTGCTGCAAAGTATCTGATTAATCTGATACTTTTAATCACCAACCACTTAAAATGAAGCACACAGAAAAAAGAGAATTTGGGGTCCAATACTTGTAGACCAAAATAAAATGGAGATTCACAAAGTTGTAAGTATTTGGGCTCTGCATTAGTTTAAAAATTAGTTTTATAAGTCAGTTAGTCTGTAACTGTAATCTATTGTTTTTATCTGTTTCAGTATAGGTCTCTCTCTCCATTTGTTGGCACACTCGTTTGTTTCTCCCCTTTCTCCTCTATCTCTGCACCTCCTTTCAACCCACTGTCTGCTCCATTCTCTTCCCTCTGTTAACCACATTTTATTTCAGGGGGTAAACCTACAGCCCCACTGAAAAGAAAGATTCCAAGACAGTGGGAAGTGGGTTCCAGATTATCCATACACCTGTCAGCGAATAACAGGACATGCAGATAGATTTTGAATCACAGCTCCCTCCTTAAGAAAATCTCGAAACTTCAAAAAGGACAACCCCCGACCTACAGTGCAACTCCAGAATTGAACAAAGTAAGAGGGTATGCATAAAGAATAGGAGATTAAGCAAACAGAAGTGAAACCAATCTCTCTACCCCTGAATAACAGAATTAAAGAAGATGGTGATGTGGAGGGAAGGAAAAAGTAGTGAGGGGGAAAAAAGCACAAATGAAAAACCAAAAGAAGAATATAGGTCTCACACAGACACCTGTGTGATCAGACACTGAGTAAACAGATTCTGGAACACAAACAATGAAGACCCCCAAGAATGATGGGTCATATGCAACAAGCCCAGACATCAACACATCAATAGAAAGAATTTTAAAAAATGAGGAGAGACAAGAGGAAAATAGGAAGGAGCTGATGTCGGAAATAACAGCAGTAAAGAATACTGTGATGGAAATAAATAACAAACTAATAAGCATGAAAAGCAGAATTAGCCAAGCAGAAGAAAGAATCTCAGAGCTCGAAGACCAAACACAGAATTAATCCAATCTGTCAAAAGCATAGAAAAGAAGCTCAAAATACAGAAAAAAACCTGCAAGAGATGAATGACCACTTCAAGAGACCAAACTTAAGAGCAATTAAGCTTCCTGAGGCAGAGAGAGAAACAGAAGCCACACTGGAACAAACATTTCATGAAATCATTCAAGAAAACTTCCCTCATCTCATCAAGGATGAAAAAATTCAAACACAAGTGATTCAGAGAACCTCTGCAAGACAACAAATGAGAAGACCAACTCCCAGGCACATAATAATTCGCCTAAACAAAGTAGCTATAAAAGCAAAAATCCTAAAGGCAGCAAGAGAAAAAGGCCAGATTACCTACCAGGGAAACATAGATCAAAAGATACCTGGAAACAAATGAAAATGAAGAAACATCTTACCAAAATCTCTGGGATGCCTTGAAAGCAGTAGTAAGAGGGGAATTTATATCCCTACAAACACACATGAAGAAAATGGAAGGAACATAAATTAACAACCTAACAAGCCACCTAAAAAAGGTGGAAAAGCAAGACCATAAAAACTCTAAATTCAGTAGAAGAATCCAGAGCACCAAAATAAAAGCCCAAATCCAGAACTTAGAAGACAAAAGGATAATACAAAAAATCAATGAAACAAAAAGCTGGTTCTTCAAAAGAATAAGCAAGATTGATGATCCCCTAGCTAGACTGACCAAGAAAAAACGAGGAAAAAACCAAATAAGTACAATCAGAAACACAAAAGATGAAGTCACATATGACCCTGAAGAAATACAAAAGATCATTAGAGACTACCACATACACTTGTATGGAAACAAACTTGAAAACCTTAAAGAAAGGGAAGACTTTCTGACATCATACAACCTACCTAGGTTAGAACAAGAAGAAATTGAGACTCTCAAAAGTCCAATAACAATCAAGGAAATCGACTACATAATAAGAAAACCTCCTACAAAAAAAGCCCTGGTCCAGATGGCTTTCCAGCAGAATTCTACAAGACATTTAAAGAGAAACTTATACCAATCCTACTGAAGGTATTCCAGGTGATTGAAAAAGATGGAACTCTCTCCAAATCATTTTACAAAGCCAACATCACATTGATACCCAAGCCAGGTAAAGATCCAACAAAGAAAGAGAACTACAGGCCAATATCTTTGATGAACATAGATGCTAAAATTCTCAACAAGATTGTAGCAAACCGAATTCATCAATACATCTCCAAAAATCATCCATCATGACCTAGTAGGCTTCATTCCTGGGATGCAAGACTGGTTCAACATTCATAAAACCACAAATGCAATTAAATACATCAACAGATGTCAAAACAAAAACCACATGATTATATCATTAGATGCAGAAAAAGCTTTTGATAAAATCCAGCACCCTTTCTTGATTAAAAACCCTTAAACATCTAGGCATACAGGGAACATACCACAAAATTGTAAAAGCTATCTACAAAAAACCCACAGCCAGCATAATCCTGGCTTAAGCAATCAGAGAAGAGGAGGCAATCAGGGGTATCCACATAGGAAAAGAGGAAGTCAATTATCTCTCTTTGCAGATGATATGATTGTGTATCTAGAAAACCCAAGAGAATCTGTCAAAAACCTCCTTACACTGATAAAGGCTTTTGGCAAAGTCTCAGGATACAAAATAAATGTACAAAAGACAATTGCATTTCTCTACAACAATAATAAACAAACAGAAACACAAATAAAAAAACACAATCCCATTCACAATAGCCATGAAAACATTAAATACCTTGGCATCTTCCTAACCAGATACTTGAAATGAAAATTACAATGAAAATTACAAAACACTGCTTTAAGAAATCAAAGGTGAAACAAACAGGTGGAAACATATCCCATGCTCATGGATTGGAAGAATCAACATTGTGAAAATGTCCATCTTACCTAAGGCAATCTACAAATTCAATGCAATACCCATCAAATTACCAGCAACATTCTTCACAGACCTAGAAAAAAAAACACAGGAATTCATATGGAAACACAATCGTCCAAGAATAGCCAGATCAATCCTCAACAAAAAAACAAAGCAGGTGGTATCACATTACCAGACTTCAAACTTTACTATAAAGCTACAATCATTAAAATCGCTTGGTATTGGTATAGTAACAGGCATATAGATCAATGGAATAGAATTGAGATTCCAGAAGCAAAACCTCTATTTCTCAACAACTCATCTTCGACAAAGCCTCCACCAGCTACCACTGGGGGAGGAGAACCTAATCAGTAAATGGTACTGGGAAAACTGGCTGACCACATGCAGAAGATTGAAACAGGACCCCTATCTATCCTCATGCACAGAGGATAATGGATAATTCCAAATGGATCAGAGACCTAAATGTAAAACCTCAAACCATAAGAAAGATCAGAGTATCACATGTTCTCACTCATATAATGGACCTTGAACATCCAATGTAATACTATAAGAAAATGAATGACGGTACTGGGAAACTATGTGGGGGAGGGAGATGGGATTAACAGTAGCAAATATCTATCTGGGGACCGGGAAACACCTTTATCAACAGGGTGCCTGAATGAAACATAATTGTTTACCTAATCCTTAACTGTAACCCACAAAACCATAATAAAAATTATTGATTATGAAAAAAAAAGATTATTATACATTCTGCCTTCTGAATAGGAATTAGGTACACTGAATCTTAAGGTTCGGTTTTCTAAGAGTGATATAGTTCTAGAATCTCAACAAGTTTCAATTTACGCAGAATAAAACATTCAGAATTTATGTGAGAAACACTGTAGTTGTCAATTTTGAAGGCAGAATTATACCATGTATTCCAACGTATTCAAAGGAAAAGGAGTTATCATTGGAGTATTATAAAATTCTTAAAAAAATCAATCCATGCATAACAAACATTTCTAGGCACAACACTGAATTGTAACCATTTTTAAAGAAAATATAAAATATAGAATAAACAAAGTTGGTTGCATGTTTGACAGCTTTTATTTATTTATTTATTTTAATTTTTTTTAAATGTGGGGTACAATTCAGACTTAGACATTAAAACATTAATTATGCAGGGTCCCTGGTTGATGAGGTATGCCCCTCCCTTCCTTAGCAGTATCCCTCCAATGCCAATCTCACATGTCCCCCTAAACAAGTTTCCACTAATGCCATTCACTTTCTTACAGAGTAATCAAGCTCAGCTCATGAGTGAGAACACATGGAACTCTGGTCTTTGTTTCTGGGATAAATCACTGAAATGACCTACCTCATATTCATCAAATGTTCTGCAAAATCATTCTATCTGTCCATTTTTATGGCTGCATCATATTCCACTATGTATACATAACATTTATTTTATCCTTTAACCAACATGTTTGGTACCATGTTTTTTGGCAATTGTGATTAGAGCTGCACAAAACATACTGGTGCAGGTATCGTTTTGCTAAAATGTTTTCAGTTCCTCCAGGTATATTCTCGACAGGGGAATTACTGAGTCACATGGTAGGTCAATGTCTTGTCCCTTTATAAACCACCAAACGGTTTTCCAAAGATGTTGCTCTACCTTTCACTCCACAGGCAGTGAAGAATTGCAAATTTCATGTGTATGCTAGCTGCCCGTATATCTTCTTAAGAAAAGTGTCCAATCACGTATTTTGCACACTTTTCAAAGGGAAAGTTTGTGTGATTTTTCTGAGTGTTAGAGTTTCTTGTAGATCCTAGATGTTATCCCTTTTTACACACATACATGTTTTGAACCCTTTATCCCCATTCTGTTGGCTGTACCCCTGATCTTTGATGGTTTCTTATGTTTTGTAGAAGTATATTAATTTGATGAGGTACCACTTATCTAAATTACTTTTTAAGGCATGGGTATTTAGGGCTCTGAAGAGGAATTAGTTTCTGGTTCTAGTTTCCCTAATGGTATCTCCCACCTTTTGTGAGATTATTATAAATTGGTGGTTTACGTTTAGGTCTCTGATCCATTTAGAGTTAATGTGTATGGTGATAGATAGGGGGTCCTGTTTCAATCTTGTGTATGTTGTCAGCCTTTTCCCAGCACCATTTACTGAATATATTCTCCATTAAACAGTGGGTTTTGGGGGTTTTTACAAAGATGAGTTGGTTGAGAATTTGAGGATTTCCTTCTCTGTCCTGATCCATTGGCATATGGACCTATCCTTGTATCAATACCAGGCTGTGTTGATTACTGTAAACATATAGTAAAGTTTGTATTCTGGAACTGTGATAGCTCCTGATTTGTTTCTTTTGATAAGATTCTTTTGGCTATTCGTGATTGTTTATGGTTTCTTATGAATACTTGATTGCAATTTCTAGGTCTGAGAAGAATGATGTTAACTTAATGGTTATTTCATTGAATCTGTAGATTGACCAAAATGATACTTTTTACATTAAAAGAGGCAAGTAAAGTCACGGAAACAAGCATGTCAATTTGTCATTTATGACACCAACCACAGAACTTTAACATCATAATGGGAGGGACCTTGACTACTGAGCAATCCTTAGGCTTCAAGCTCTAGTGTACATTTCTCTGCCAAATGAGGTAGTCATGGTGGATTTAATTTCCAAGAAGTGAAAGGAACCATGTGTTCACAGCTATCCAAAACTTTCTCCAAGAAAAGTGATCATTCAAGAATGTTCTAAACGAAGTAGTCTTTCTTTTTTTAAGCAGTGTTTATTGAGAGGACCGAGAATCTCCCAAACTAGGAAGGGACCTGGGGGGCTTACCCAAGAGGTAGTGTTTTATTATATGATCACGGAGTCCTGTTGAGGCTTGGTTATAGCACAACCAAATAATTTTTATCACTTTTTTTAGTTTATAAACATTTGAATGTTTTGAGTATTGTCTAACTACCTTTGAGCAGTTTATCCTACAGGATGTGAACATTGATTTTGCTAAGATCATAATCACTTTTCCAGAGTTTTCAATTATGTAAATTTTTATACTAATGCAGAGTCCAAATACTTACTGCTATGTACCTCTCCATTTTTTTTGGATTATACATATTAGGCTCCAAATTCTCTTTTTCTGTGTGCCTCATTGTAAATGATTGGTGATGAAAAGTATCAGAACATTGGGACACTTTGTTGCAGATACAGCATTATGTCTTAGAGAAAATACTAGGGGATTCAATGGAAATCTTTTTTTAAAATGTAAATTGTGTTAAAATATAAGGGAATGTGATCTTATATTTCCTTCAAATATATAAGGGAAACTTTTCTCTAAGGATTACACATCTGTAACATTTAATCAAAATTAACAAGCAGAAAATACAGAGTGCACCAAGAAAATGAACACAAATTTTAATAATGGAAAAAACTGTGTTAAATCGTGACACTTTTATTTTCTAAAATTTTTATGATTTATTATGCATTCTGCCTTCTGAATAGCTTGGGAAACCCTGATTTCAATGTTCAGTTTTCTAGGAATGATATAGACATGGAATGTCAACAAGTTTCAATTTAGGCAGAATAAAACATTCAGAATTTATGTGAGAAACACTGTAGTTGTCAATTTTGAAGACAGAATTATACCTTGTATTCCAACTTTTTAAAAGGGAAAAAGGAGTTATCATTAGAGTATTATATAATTCTTAAAAAAATAAATCCCTGCATAATGAACATTTCTAGGCCCAACCCAGAATTGTAACCATTCATAAAGAAAAAAAAAAAAGTAGAATATACAATAAAATCAGTTGCGTGTTTTACACTTTTCATTTTTTTATGTATTTAATCATTTATTTTTCTTTTAAAAAAATGTGGATACAAATCTGAGTTTGATATACAAAATTGATTATGCAGCATCCCTGTTTGATGAGGTATGACCCTACCTTACTTAGCAGTATCCCTTCACTGCCAATCTCACCCCTCCCCCTAAACACTTTTCCACTACTGCCAATCACTTAATTACATCACTATGAGAGATCAAATTCATCTACTGAGTGAGAACATATGGAACTCTGCTCTTTGTTTCCGCGATAAATCACTAAAAATGACCTCCCTCATATCCATAAAACATTCTGAAAAATCCCCATATCTGTCCTTTTTATGGCTTCATAATATTCCACTGTGTATACATCACATTTAGGTTATCCATTCCAGCTTTGATGGGCAACATGGTTGGTACCATATTTTATTGCATTTGTGATTAGGCTGCAAAAATCATACTGATGCAGGGATCATTTTGGCAAAATGATTTGAATTCCTCCAGGTATTTCTCAACAGGGGAATTAGTAAGTCACATGTTAGGTCAATATCTCGTCCCTTTACAAATCGCCACACTGTTTCCCAAAGATGTTGCTCTACTTTTCAGTTTACATATAGTGTAGAAGCATATATTTCTTCCGAACCCTTACCTGCATCTGTTATTTTTTGTTTTATTAATGATGGCCAATTTTACAGGGGGTATGTGGTATTTCAAAGTGGTTTCATTTGCATATCTTTGATGATGAGTGAGGCTTAGAATTTTCATATGTCAGCTGGCTGCTTGTATCTCCTCTTATGAAAAGTGTTCAATCACGTATTTTGCACACGTTTCAATGGATATGTTTGTCTGATATTTCTCAGTGTTTGACTTTCTGGTAGATCCTAGATGTTAGGCCTTTTTACAGATATATAGATGGAGAATCGTTTTCCCTTTCTGTTGCCTGTACCAATACTTTTTTGATGGTTTCTTTTGTTTTGCAGAAGTATACTAATTTGATGCGATCCCACTTGTCTAACTTACTTCTTAAGGCACGGGTATTCAGAGCTCTGAGGAGGAATTAGTTTCCGGTTCCAGTTTCCCTAATAAAGTCTCCTGCTTTGTCTAAGATTATTATGAGTTGGTGTTTTACATTTTGGTCTTTGATCCATTTATTGTTAAAGTGTATGGTGATAGATAGGGGTTCTGTTTCAATCTTGTGAATGTAGTCAGCAATTTCCCAGCAGCATTTACTGAATATGTTCTCCATTAACCAGTGGGTCTTGGAAGCTTTTTCAAGATGAGTTGTTTGAGAATTTGAGGATTTTATTCTCTGGCCTGATCCATTGGCCTAATAGGCCCAAGGACCTATTCTTGTACAAATATTAGGCTGCGTTGACTACTGTAAACATATAGTAAAGTTTGAAGTCTGGAACTGCGAAAGCTCCTGCTTTGTTTCTTTGGTAAGATTCTTTTGTCTATTCGTGATTGTTTATTGCTTCTTACGAATCCTTTATTGCAATTTCCAGGGCTGAGAAGAATGATGCTAACTTAATTATTTCATTGAATCTATAGATTGACTAAAAGGCTAATTTTTACAATAAAAGGGTAAGTAAATTTATGAAAACAAGCATGTAAAAATTTTCATTTATGACATCAGCCTCAGAATTCTGACATCACATTGGGGGGGACCTTTACTACTGAGCAATCCTTAGGCTTCAATCACTTGTGAACAGTGCTCTGCCAAATGCAGTAGACATAGTGGATTTCATTCCCAAGAAGTGAAGGGAACCATGTGTTCACACCTACCAAAAATATCTCCAGGTATAAGTGATCATTCAAGAATCCTCTAAACGAGGTAGTCTTTTTTTTTTTTTTAAACAGTGTTTATTCAGAGGACCGTGTAACTCTCAAACTGGGAGGGGGAAATTTTGGGGCTTTTCCCAGGGATAGTTTTTATTATTATGGTCACGGAGTCCTGTTGAGGCTTGGTTATACCACAACTAAATAATACTTTAGCACTTTCTTTAGTTTAGAAACTTTTGGATGTTTTGAGTATTGTATAACAGCCTCTGAGCATTTTTCCAAAGGATTTGAACGTTGCTTTTCCTAAGATTATAATAACTTTTCCACAATTTTTAATTATCCAAATTTTTTTACTAATGAAGAGCCAAATACCTACTACTTTGTAAATCTCCATGTTATTTTGGATTATATATGTAGGGCCCCAAATTCTTTATCTCTTTGCCTCATTGTAAATGCTTGGTGATTAACAGTATCAGAATAACCGGACACTTTGTTGCATACTACAGCATTATATCTTAGGTGGAGAAAATACTAGGAAATTGAATGGAAATAATCTTTTAAAAATATAAATTGGGTTAAAATATAAAGGGAATGAGATTTTATAGTTCCTTCAAATATATGTTAAACTTTTCTCTAAGGATTGCATATCTGTAACATTTAATCAAAATTAATAAGCAGAAAATAGTGAGCACCAGGAAAATGTACACAAAATTTAAGAATGGAAATAGGTGTATTAAATTACCATACTGTTTTATTTTCTAAAATTTTAAGATTTATTGTGCAATGTGCCTTTGAATAGCACTTAGGAACACTGAATCTCAAGGTTAAGTTTTCTAAGATTGATATAGATCTGGAATCTCAAGTTTCAATTTAGGCAGAATAAAACTTTCAGAATTTATGTGAGAAACACTGTAGTTGTCAATTTTGAAGGCAGAATTTTACCGTGTAACCAATGTACTAAAGGGAAAAGGAGTTAAAATTGGAGTATTATACAATTCTTAAAAAATCAATCCCTACATAATGAACATTTCTAGACCCAATCCTGAAATGTAACCATGTTTAAAGTAAAATCAATAATAAAAAATAGAATAAAGTAAGTCAGTTGCATATTTTATAGCTTTTATTTATTTATTTATTTCATTATTCATTTTAATTTTTTTAAATGTGGGGTAAAATTCAGTGTTAGATATACAAACAATGATTATGCAGATTCCCCAGTTGATGAGGTATGCCCCTCCCTTCCTTAGCAGTATGCCTCCACTGTCAATATGACCCCTTCCCCTCAACAGTTTTCCACTATTTCCAATCACTTTTTTACAGCACTATAAGTGATCGAATTCAGCTCATGATTGAGAACATACGGAACTCTGTTCTTTGTTTCTGTGAGAAATCACTGGAAATGACCTACCTCATATACATCAAACGTTCTGCAAAATCATTGTATCTGACTTTTTTTATGGCTGCATAATATTCCACTATGTATATACCACATTTATTTTATCCATTCCAGATTTGATGGGCAACATGATTAGTACCATGTTTTATTGCAATTGTGATTAGAGTTGCAAAATCATACTGGTGCAGGTATCATTTTGGTAACATGATTTCAGTTCCTCCAGGTATATTCTCGACAGGGGAAATACTGAGTCACATGGTAAGTCAATATCTTGTCCCTTTACAAACGACCATACTGTTTTCCAAGATGTTGCTCTACTTTTCAGTCCACATGCAAGTAGAAGCATTTATTTCTTTCCAAATTCTTACCTGCACCAGTTTTTGTTTGTTTCATTATTGATGATCAGTCTTACAGAGGGTATGTGGTATTTCAAAGTGGTTTCATTTCCATGTCTTTGCTGATGAATGAGGCTGATCAATTTTCACGTGTCTGCTGGCTGCCCATAACTCTTCTTATGAAAAATGTACAATCACGTATTTTGCACACTTTTCAAAGGGAATGTTTGTCTCATTTTTGAGTGTTTGCGTTTCTTGTAGATCCTAGATGTTAAGCCTTTTTACAGATATATATGTGGTGAATCGTTTTCCCATTCTGTTGACTGTATCCCTGCTCTTCTGATGCTTTCTTTTCTTTTGTGGAAGTATATTAATTTGATTGAATCCCACTTGTCGAACTTACTTCTTAAGGCATGGTTATTGAGGTTTCTGAGCAGGAATTAGTTTCCGGTTCCAATTTCCCTAATGGTGTCTCCTGAGTTTTCTAAGATGATTATACTTTGATGTTTACGTTTAGGTCTTTGATCCTTTGAGAGTTAATGTGTATGGTGATAGATAGTTGTCTTGTTTCTATCTTGGGCTGTAGTCAGCCTTTTCCCAGAACCATTTACTGAATATGTTCTCCATTAACCAGTGGGACTTGGAGGCTTTTTCAAAGATGAATTGGTTGTGAACTTGAGTATTTCATTCTCTGTCCTGATTCTTTGGATATGGACCTATGCTTGGACCAATGCAAGGCTGTGTAGATTATGATAAACATATAGTAAAGTTTGAAGTCTGGAATTGCGATAGATCCTGCTTTTTTTTTTCCATAAGATTCTTTTGGCTATTTATGTTTGTTTATGGTTTCATATGAATCCTTTATTGCAATTTCCAGGTCTGAAAAGAATGATGTTAACTTAATGGTTTTTGCATTGAATCTGTAGATTGACTAAAAGGCTAATGTTTACACTAAAAGAGGTAAGTAAAGTCAGGGAAACAAGCATGTTAAATTGTCATTTATGACATCAGCCTCAGAACTTTGACATCATAATGGGAGGGACCTTGACTACTGAGCAATCCTTAGGCTTCAAGCACTTGTGTACAGTGCTCTGCCAAATGCGGTAGACATGGTGGATTTCATTCCCAAGAAGTGAAGACAGCCATGGGTTCAAACCTATTCAAAAATTTCTCCAAAGGTAAGTGACCATTCAAGAATCCTGTAAACGAGGTAGTCTTTTTTTTTTTTAAACAGTGTTTATTCAGAGGCCCGAGAAACTCCCAAACTGGGAGGGAACTCGAGGGACTTGCCCAAGGTGTAGTTTTCTTTATTATGGTCATGGAGTCCTGTTCAGGCTTGGTTATAGCAGAAGGAAATAATTTTTAGCAATTTATTTAGTTTAGAAACTTTTGGATATCTTTAGTATTGTGTAACAGCATTTTAGCAGTTTTTCCTACAGGATTTGACCATTTCTTTACTAAGCTCATAATCAATTTTCCAGAATTTTCAATTATCTAAATTTTTATACTAATGCTGAGTCCAAATACTTAGTATTTTGTAAATCTCCATTTTATTTTGGTTTATATATATGGTTCCCCAAATTCTCTTTTTTCTGTGTGTCTTATTTTTAATGCTTGGTGATAAAAGTATCACATTAATTGGATACTTTGTTGCAGAGTACAGCATTATGTCTTAGGTAGAGAAAATACTAGGGGATTCAATGGAAATACTCTTTTAAAAATATAAATTGGGTTAAAATATAAAGGGAATGTGATTTTATTTTTCCTTCAAATATATAAGGGAAACGTTACCTAAGGATTGCACATCTGTAACATTTAGTCAAAATTACAAACAGAAAATACAGAGTGCACGAAGAAAACGTACACAAATTTTAAGACTCGAAAAAGCTGTATTAAATTACGATACAGTTTTATTTTCTAATATTTTAAAGATTTATTATGTGAATTAGAGTCTTGTTTGTGGGGGATGGAACTTCTCCTGGAGACAGAGATGGTGACAGAGCAACCTGATCTATGAAACCCACTGCAATGGAGAACTTCAGTGTGTTTCTGGCTCTCTCCCCAGGTACTGCAGACCCAACATCGCAGCCTGCTCTTCATATGGAGCTAGGCCGTTGCCACTGCTGGGCCATCACGGCAGTCTGGACAGCAAATACAGCACAGACACAGCAGCTGCCACGGCCATGGACTCCATGGAGGCCATAACACATCGCACCATCTTGGCTGGAGGTGATCCATGACTTCAGTCCTTGAAGTCCCTGCAGGTAAGATCTGTTGGGATTGCTGCTACCTCTCCTGTGACTGAGATGTCCTGCCTGCTGTGGGTCCCCTCGCGTGTGCCCTGAGGCAGGTTTTCATCCTCATCTCCAGCCTCTGTCCGGTTTCAGTCTGGCCCCATGCCTCTGGGGCGAGTAGCTGAGATAGCACCACCTGCTGGCGATTCAAGGTAACAACACTGAAACCGAAAAACAAGCTTGAAAAACAGACACAGGCCAGAGTGGTGAACGGAGGGTGATCTGAACTGTCTCTCACAGCAGACTGGGGCAACTGACCCTAACTGCAAGCTAATTTACCAGCATGAAAAGAATGCTAGAAATTAGAGCATAAAGGACACTGGACTTAAACCAAAAATCTCAGACTGTGTTTGATTGGTCCTGTTAGCTTAATGACTTAGTTCTATTCCAACTGTATTGTTGCTTTTTCCCCTCTTCCTTTTCTTCTCTCTTCTTCTCTCTGTAAAGCATATATTTGTATAGAGGAAAAGCACACCATTAAGGTGGCTAGTTAGCTTGAGTGTTAGCATCATTGTATTTTTTTTATATAAGAGTTGCTTAGTCCTGTAGTCTTTTGTTTTTATCTGTTTCAGTATAAGTCTCTCTCTCCATTTTTTGGCACACTCGTTTGTTTTCCCCACTTACTCCTCTCTCTCTCCACCTCCCTCTTCAACCCACTATCTGCTCCATTCTCTTCCCTCTGTTAACCACATTTCATTTCAGGGAGTAAACCTACAGCCCCACTGCAAAGACAGATTCCAAGGCACTGGGAAGTGGGTTCCATATTATACATATGACTGTCAGCGAATACCAGGACATGCAGATAGATTTTGAATCACAGCTCCCCCTTAAGTAAATCTCAAAACTGCAAAAATAACAACCCCCAAACTATGGTGCAACTCCAGAATTGAACAAAGTAAGAGGGTATGCATAAAGAATAGGAGATTGAACAAACAGAAGTAAAACCAATCCCTCTACCCCTGAATAACAGATTTAAAGAAGACGGTGATGTGGAAGGAAGGAAAAAATAGGGAGGGGGAAAAACGCACAAATAAAGAAAAACCAAAAGAAGAATATAGGTCTCACACAGATCCCTGGGAGATCAGACACTGAGAAAACAGATTCTGGAACACAAACAATGAAGAGTCCCCAGAATGACTGGTCACATACAACAAACACAGACATCAAGACATTAATATAGATAATTTAAAAAATAGAGGAGAGACAAGAAGAAACTAGGAAGGAGCTGATGTCAGAAATAACAGCAGTAAAGAATACTGTGATGGAAATAAATAACAAACTAATAAGCATGGAAAGCAGAATTAGCCGAGCAGAAGAAAGAATCTCAGAGCTCGAAAAGCAAAACATGGAACTAGCCCAAACTGTCAAAAACATAGAAAAGAAACTAAAAAAGACAGAACAAAACCTGCAAGAGATGAATGACCACTTCAAGAGACCAAACCTAGGAGTATTTGGGCTTCCTGAGGCAGAGAGAGAAACAGAAGCCACACTGGAACAAACATTTCATGAAATCATTCAAGAAAACTTCCCTCATCTCATCAAGGATGAAAAAATTCAAACACAAGGGATTCAAAGAACACCTGCAAGACAACAAATGAGAAGACCAACTCGCAGACATGTAATAATTCGCCTAAACAAAGTAGGTATAAAAGAAAAAATTCTAAAGGCAGCAAGAGAAAAAGGCCAGACTACCTACCAGGGAAGCCCAATTAGAATAGCAGCAGATTTTTCCATAGAAACCCTTCAGACTAGGAGAGCCTGGAGCCCTATCTTCAAAGTTCTAAAAGATAAACAATTTCAACCAAGAATAACCTACCCAGCCAAACTAAGCTTCATTAGTGAGGGAGAATTGAAATCTTTTCCAGATATCCAAGCCCTAAGAACCTACCTGCTTCCAGACCACCTCTACAAGAAACACTTAAGAAAGTACTCAACACAAAAGAAAAAGAAAAAAGAACAACAACATTCTTCACAAGAGTACAGGCAAAAGATTAAAAACACATGAGCCAACTCCAAAACCCAAAAAAAGACAGCAAACAAACAAGAACAACTCTTTAAGAACCTTATGACAGGGATCGACTCTTTCATTTCAATTGTTAGTCTAAATGTGAATGGACTAAAGGCACAACTGAAAAGACATAGAATGGCACAATGGATAAAATATCATCAGACAACAATCTATTGTCTTCAAGTGACTCACCTCAGTAGAAAGTACACCCACAGACTCAAAGTAAGAGGATGGGAAACAAACATTCAGGCAAATGAATTACAAAAGAAAGGAGGAGTAGCAATCTTAATTTCAGACAATATACACTTCAATCTATTAAAAATCAAAAAAAGATACAAAAGGCTACTGCATAATGATAAAAGACTCAATCCATCAATAAGAAATATCTATCCTATACAAATATGCACTCAACATTGGTGCACCAACTTTCATAAACCAACTTCTAGGAAAACTAAAGAAAGATATTGACTTTAACACCATCATAACTGGGGACTTTAATACCCCACTCACAACCCTAGACAGATCATCAGGACAAAAAATCAGCAAGGAGATCCAGAGCCTCAATGCGACTTTGGACCAAATGGGTTTAATTGATACCTACAGAACACTCCATCCAAAGAGCACAGAATACACACTGTACTCATCACTGCATGGAAAATATTCTAAGATCAACCACATAATTGGCCATAAATCAGCATAAGCAAATTGAAAAGTACCGAAATTCTACCATGCACCTTCTTGGACTACAGTGGATTAAAAATAAACATTGACACCAACAAACTCCCCCCAAAACCCACAAAGACATGGACACTAAACAGCATGATCCTAAACCACTCCTGGGTCAGTGATGAAATCAAAACAGAGATCAAAAATACCTGGGAACAAATGAAAATGAAGAAACACCTTACCAAAATCTCTGGGTTGTTTTGAAAACAGTAGTAAGAGGTGAATTTATATCCCTACAAACACACGTAAAGAAAATGGAAGGAACACAAATTAACAACCTAAAAAGCCACCTAAAGAAGCTGGAAAAGCAAGACCATAAAAACCCTTAGTGACAGTCCTGCCCTGTATTTCTTTATGTAATTTACTAAGGTCTATAATCAAGTCTGAATGATTCCAAATTCCAAGTATATGATTTCTTATTTTGTCCCTAGTGTGAACAAACTTATTTACCTTTAAAGGAGTGAGGCAAATCCATTTAAACTCAGAGTGACACCGGTGAGCCTATTTTATCTTTAAAGTCACAAGCTCTCATCCCACGGCTAAAACTGCTTCCTCCAAAGCATTAACTCTACTTTTTAACTTTTGATCTATAATCTTTTGAGTAGCTAAAGCAATAGAAACATTCCTAGATAACTGATGAGCAAAGGTTGCTGTGTGGACTTCCTTATATAGAGCTACTGCTGAAACTGTTACTGAAGTAGCAATAGCTATCAAAGGTGTAATTTCTAAAATTAAAGAAGACAAAAATATTTTCTGTCTTTCCAAAAGGAAAGTAACCTCATGCAGTGTCTGCAAAACATATTCATCATACAAAAAATA